>CM052886.1:63119214-63198766 GCA_028534135.1 Potos flavus | reverse complement strand
GGAAGAAGGAATTCTTAAGTGCTAATTTATATTCACCTATATTGATCCTCATATGATTACTACAGAACTTCAGAACTAAACTATTACAGCTTGTATATTTTACAGATGAAGAACTGGAGAACCAAAGAGATATTAAGTGCCTTATCTTAACCAGAGACCGATTCTAACCCACTGGGAAGTCTCTGAGAAGAATATGCAAGTAGCAAAGCTCATATTATTATTTCGTGAAGAATAAGTGTTTGCATTTGGGATTCTGCAAGGAAACAAGTGAGAATTTAAAGAAAGTCACTGAAAATTTTCTTAAAAGAAAAAAAGATTGAGCATGAATTAGATTATACATATGCATGTGCACAAGAAAAATAAAATAGCCAAAAATTTTTAAAATGTTTGCCTATATTTCTTTCTGTTGTCTGATTCCTGACCCTAGGACTTCCAAGTACTATGTTAAATAACATTGGTGAGAGTGGACATCCTTGTCTTGTTCCTGACCTTAGAGGAAAAGCTCTCAGTTTTTCCCCTTTGAGGATGTAGAGCTGTGGGTTTTTTGTATATGGTCTTTCTTATGTTGAGGTATGTTCCCCCGTCCCTACTTATGTTGAGGGTTTATTATCATCCACAGACGTTGTATTCTGTCAAATGCATTTTCTTCATCTATTGAGAGGATTATATGCTTCTTATCCTTTTTCTCATTAATGTGGTATATATCACAGCGATTGATTTACAACTGCACCAAAAACTGTAAGATACCTAGGAATAAACCTAACCAAAGAGGTAAAAGACCTGTACTCTGAAAACTAGAGAAGAATACTTATGAAAGAAAAGATGACACAAAGAAATGGGAAAGCATTCCCTGCTCATGGATTGGAAGAACAAACATTGTAAAATGTCTATACTACCCAAAGCAATCTATACATTTAATGCAAGCCCTATCAAAATACCATCAGCATTTTCCAGAGCTAGAACAAACAATCCTAAAATTTGTATGGAACCAAAAAAGACCCCAAAGAGCCAAAGTAATCTTGAAAAAGAAAAGCAAAGCTGGAGGCATCACAACTCTGGACTTCAAGTTATATTACAAAGTTGTAGTGATTAAGACAGTACTGTAATGGCACAAAAACAGACACATAGGCCAATGGAACAGAAGAGAAAACCCAGAAATGGACCCACAACTACATGGTCAACTAATCTTTGACAAAGCAGGAAAGAATATCCAGTGGAAAAAGACAGTCACTTCAGCAAATGCTGTTGGTAAAACTGGGACAACATGCGAAAGAATGAAAACTGGATCACTTTCTTAAAACTATGCAAAAATAAATTCAAAATGGATTAAAGACAGGGGTGCCTGGGTGGCCTAGTCAGTTGGGCATTCAACTCTTGATTATGGCTCAGGTCATGATATTAGGGTTGTGAGATCTCTTTCTCAAATTTTATATATATATATATATACACATTTTTTTTTTTTTAATGGATTTAAGACATGTGAGACAGGAAGCCATCAAAATCCTAGAGGAGAACACAGGCAGTAACCTCTTTGACATTGGCCATAGCAACTTCTTACTAGATATATCTCCCGAGGCAAGGGAAACAAAAGCAAAAATAAACTATTGAGATTTCAACAAGATAAAAAGCTTCTGCACAGCAAAGGAAACAATCAACAAAACTAAAAGCAACCTTCAGAATGGAAGAAGATATTTGCAAATGACATATCTGATAAATGGTTAGTATCCAAAATCTATAAAGAATTTATCAAACTCAATACCCAAAAAACAAATAGTTCAGTTAAAAAATGGACAGAAGGGACGCCTGGGTGGCTCAGTTGGTTAAGCGACTGCCTTCGGCTCAGGTCATGATCCCAGAGTCCTGGGATCGAGTCCCGCATCAGGCTTCTTGCTCGGCGGGAAGCCTGCTTCTCCCTCTGCCTCTGCCTGCCTCTCTGCCTGCTTGTGTTCTCTTTCTGACAAATAAATGAATAAAATCTTTAAAAAAAAAAAAAATGGACAGAAGACATGACTACACGTTTTCAAAGAAGGCATACAAATGGCTAACAGATGCATGAAAAGATGCTCAGCATCGCTACTCATTAGGGAAATACAAATCAAAACTACAATGAGATATCACCTCACGCCTGTCAGAATGGGTAAATTTAAAAACACGGGAAACAACAGGCGTTGGTGAGGATGCAGAGAAAGGGGAACCTTCCCACACTATTGGTGGGAATTTAAACTGGTGCAGCCATTCTGGAAAACAGTATGGAGGTTCCTCAAAAAGTTGAAAATAGAATTACTCTATGATCCAGCAATTGCACTACTAGTTATTTACCCAAAGGATACAAAAATACTAATTCAGGGGCGCCTGGGTGGCTCAGTGGGTTAAAGCCCCTGCCTTCGGCTCAGGTCATGATCTCAGGGTCCTGGGATCAAGCCCCGCATTGGGCTCTCTGCTCAGCAGGGAGCCTGCTTCCCCCTCTCTCTCTGCCTGCCTCTCTGCCTACTTGTGATCTCTCTCTCTGTCAAATAAAGAAATAAAATCTTAAAAAAAAAAAAAAAATACTGATTCAAAGGGCTACATGTACCCCAATGTTTATAGCAGCATTATCAACAATAGCCAAATTATGGAAACAGCCCAAGTGTCTACTGACTGATGAATCGATAGAGAAGATGTGGTACATATATACTATGGAATATTGCTCATCCATAAAAAAATAATGAAATCTTGCCATTTGCAATGACCTGGATGGAGCTAGAAAGTATTATGCTAAGCAAAGTAAGTCAGAGAAATACAAATACCATATGATTCCACTCATATGTGGAATTTAAGAAACAAAATGAATGAATGTAGGGGGGGAGAGAGAGAGAGAATGAGAGACAGAAAGGGAAACCAGAAAACAGACTCTAAACTATAGAGAACAAACTGAGCGTTACTGGAAGGGAGGTGGGCAGGGGATGGGGTAAATAGATGTTTGGGATTAAGGAGGGCATTTGTGATGAGCACTGGCTGTTGTATGTACTAAATTCTATGCCTGAAACTAATTTTACACTGTATGTTAACTAACTACAATTTAAATAAAAACTTGAAGAAAAAAAAAGTTTGCCTATATTGGTAAAATATAAAACCAGTCAAAAAAATAAAAATAAAATAAAATAAAACCAGTCAAATCTGAAAGGCTAGAGGTAAAACCTAATGATATATTTTCATATCTTTGATGAACATTTTATAAGACATATTGGGCCAAACACTATTCTAGAAACTGGACATATAAAGGTAAATAAGAAAGGAAAGTACTAATAACCTTGGAGAATCCCACAGTATTTATGAGACAAAAACATAATCAATATTTACCTTGTGAGGTGATAGCTAACTATATAGTGTAAGAAACAGCAAGGTTATCTTGGAGATCTTTTTTAAATAATCATTTAAATGATCTGTCTTAGTTATAAAAATATTTAGCAATTAAGTTACAAGTATTCAAGAGACGAGGGGAGAAAAAAACAGTGTTTCTTTTGGCTTTACAAAAGCAAACCATCCCCCATAATTCCTATGAAATGGAGAGTGGGGAAAGACTGAGCATGCACAGGAACCCAAAATCTCATCAAGGCCCTAACTGCTGCTTCTTTTCAGTCACAATATTACATCTCTCTTGGTCTGGTGGCCTCAGAATGAGATCAGTTGGCCTCAAAGAATCTGAGAAACTTTATGTTAGGGAAGGGGAACGTACAGATTCGTGACCAGGACCTAGATTGTCATGAAAAAGATTTGCTTGTAGACAAAGGTGTATATAAGGCTAGAAGTCACTTTGACCAAGCCAATTTAACAGTAATGACAGGAATAGTTTCATGATGTGCATGTGTATGTGTGTGTGGCCCAAAGAACTAAGAAACTAAGTGCTCATGCCTAAGGTGACATAGACAAAATCCAGAAACTATTTTTCCATCTCCTCGAATCCCTCAAAGACTAATATGAGTAGTGTAGACTAACAGGAGTAACTTAGAAATACCCTTCTGCAACAACATCAATGTAGAAATGATGGCAGCAAATGCACAAAAGAATACGGTCAATCTAGGAACTCATCAGAATTTCACCTTTCTAGAACCTGGTGGCTACCTGGTGGCTAGAATCAGGATCCCTAAAATGGGATAAGTTTAAAATCTCAGGGCACAATTATAAAAAGGAAAAACCTAGGAAGGAAAAAGGGATCCTTGCAGTATTACACTGCACTGTGATTCGTTTCTTCAGAGGAGAGAAGGGGCCAAGCTATTTCATTTGAATAACAAAGAAATATAATCTTTATTTTGTTCCACAAGCTGGGAATTTCCAGGATAAGGACACTGAAGAGAAATCCCAAAGAGAGAAAGCTATGCAGCAGGACTACAGAATGAAAAGTCTCAGAGGGAATGCCTTCAAATAAAAACCAAACTGGATATATTACTTAATAAATTTGACTGTATTGAAAAAAATTTTTTAACAGTTCTTTTAAAAGGTTTAAGGGAAGAAGTAGTGATAATCGTAACAAATCAAAATATAAAGGCAATTCCTAACTTCAGGGAAAAAAGTTTTCTATGAAAATATAATATTATACAACTTGACTCAGATGTGAACAATATTTATGTTAACACAGAAATACAAATACTGAATATTCATTTGACCAAAAATGGGATATAATTATAATGGGATGACAGAAGGAGAAGGGGTGCTGTTGGAGGAGTGAAAGAGCTCAATCCTGTTCTTCAACAGCAAAGAGTAGGCAGAGCATGTATAAAACAGAAAACCAAGGAAGAGCAGCATAAACAGATTTTGTAGAAATAGGGAGGGAAAAGAGAAAAAAAAACACAGCTAAAACAACAGAAAATAATTACCTCCTAGGAGTGGCACTATTGAGTATGGGGAAAAGTAGAAGAGATTGTTCTATTTTTCAGAGAAGCCATGATATCTTGACTTTTAAAACCATGGGGATGTATTATTATGTATTATTCGGAACTTATAATATTTTTTCCATATGACCTTCTTTATTTTGAATATATAAAAAAAGGAAAAAACGGTAAGAAATAAGGTAGCATAAATCCTCAAACTATTACACTCAGATCCAAAGGTATATTAAAAACTGCATATACCATGATTAAGTAGCATTTATGTCAGAATGTAAGGATGGGCCAACATGAAACAATCACTGTAACTTACTACATGAATGCCATAAAAAGGAAAATGGTAGGGCAATCTCAATCAATAGACACAAAGAAAGCATTTGTAACTTCCAAAACCTATTTATGACTTTGTATGAACAGAAACAAAACTTTATTAGCATGATAAAAGCTAAGAGAAATCTACCAAAAATATAGATAATGGAGAAAAATTAGCAACATTCCCTTTGAAGTTGAGAATAAGGTAAGAATGTCTCCCTCTCCTCTACCCAATAAAGTCAATGTTTAAGCCAGTGCTAGAGGTCCTGGCCAATATGCAAAATTAGGCAATTATTAGAACTAAGAGTGTTCAGCAAGATTCTTGAATCAACAAAACAAATCAATCAACAATGTGGCAGTACATTAGAAGTACCAAATAAAGACACCATTTACTGTAAAAATGGAAAATAATATCTAGAAATTAGACAGTAACAATTAAAAACTTACACTCAATTAGAGAACAGAAAAAGACCTGAAAAGAGCTAAACCTTATTCACCGAGATGATTTAACATTGTAAAAACATCAATTTTCTCCAAATTAAATTCAAAGCAATTCCAATTGTACTCCTAACAAGAATTTTTCAGTAACCTAACAAATTATTTCTGAGATTTCTATGTTAAACCAAATGTCCACACATATTTAAGAAAAGAACAGAGAGATCTGTCTTATTAGTTACCAGTTACAAAGCAACTGTAATAACAAGTGTGGTCACTTGAATCAGAAAAGACTAATATATCAGGTGACTTCCCTAGACTCACATGTTGGGCCATTTCTCTTACAAATACCAAAACCTCATATACACATAGATATGAACCATGAGTTTAACAAAGTAAAATTTATTGCAATTACTGTTATTTTAGACTTGATTTCGTTCCAGGGAGATTAGGCCTAGAAAACACTGAAACTCAAAGATCTAACTTCTACCTTCCGAAGATATCATTTTCTACAATTTCTGTCCCCAGCCTCTAACTCTCCTCCATCACCTCTTCCCTTGACCACAGAAGAGCTTCTACTTGTTTGGCAAAGGGGACTGAAAAGAAGACAGAACTCAATCACATATCACATTATATCTAAACTTGCATATTAAAGTTCTACTATATTCAGTCTTCAAAAATACTAGTTTCCTGGGGCGCCTGGGTGGCTCAGTCAGTTAAGCATCTGCCTTCAGCTCAGGTCATGATCCCAGGGTCCTGGGGTCAAGCCCCACATCGGGCTCCCTGCTCAGTGGAGAGCCTGCTTCTCCCTCTCCCTCTGCCTGCTGCTCTGCCTACTTGTGTTCTCTCTCCATCTCTCCAATAAATAAATAAAATCTTTAAAAAACAAACAAACAAAAGTACTAGTTTCCTTCCCTTTTCTCCAGGTATCCAGTTTGATGTCTCCCTGTACAACTTCACAGCTAGCCCATACCCTGATTTCTAAGGACAGTTACTGAAGGAAAAATGCAGTATATGAGGCAAACTACAGCACATGATGAGGTGTAGTACATGAAATACAACTCTTTCCTACAGAGCAGTTTTCATACATGAACATGCATTTGAGTCATGTGGAGAGCTTGTTAAGCACAAGTTGCTGGACTTCATTCCTAGGGTTTCTGATCAGTAGGTCTAGGGAGAGCTGCTTTTTCTTTTAAGATGTTTTTGAGAGAGAGCGCAGAGCGAGAAGAGAGAAAGCACGAGCAGGGAGAGGGGCTGAGGGAGAGGGAGACTCCCCATTGAGCAGAGAGTCCGACACGGTGCTCAATTCCAAGACATGGGGATCATGACCTGAGCCGAATGCAGGCGCTTAACCCACTGAGCCACCCAGGTGCCCCGGGGGAGCTGCTTTTCTAATAACTTTCCGGGTGGTGGTAATGTTCCTTGTCCACAGGCCGTATTTTGAGAAACAGTGCTCTATAGAGCACAGGTTGTCAAACGAGGGCAATTTTGCTCTCCAGCAGAAAGTAGGCAGTGAATGTATATATTTTTGGTTGTTACAACCTGGAGAGATGGGACTGGGGGAAGAGGTAATACTGGCACCTAGTAAGTCCGGACCAAGGACGCTGCTAAACACCCTATAATACACAGGACAGCTCCCCACAACAAAGAATTATCTGGCAAAAAATGTCACTGGTGCTAATGTTGAGAAACCATGCTATTGGAGTAAAATGTAACTTACTCCAAATATAGGATTTGACCATTCAGTTAGTGTAAGTTCTTCAGTGAGTTTCAGAAATTTGACATGTAATATTCAAAGAATTATATTTTCTTCAAATATTAAAAATTCTTTGAATTTTACTCATCCATAACAAATTTTAGAAATATTAATATTTAAAGGTATATTGGGCTACAGAAAGAAGCAAGCATTTATGTAATGTAACTGGTAGATTTCTAGTAAAGAAATATAAATTAACATTCACTTTGTAAGAATTATTTAAAAAACTATATCAAAAGATTGACTTCCTTGAAAAATAATGATCAATATTTATTTCTTAAGCTAAGTGAAAAGCAAACAACTGTTCATCGTACCATTATATATATTTAGTATAAGTGAAATATCTTATAATAATTTATTTAAAGATAGGCAGTGATTGTAGCTGTAATCAATCCTAATATATCTCAAGAAAATGTACCTTATATACATGCATGTGTAGACACATATTTATATACATACAACACACTACAAATATACCCACGTGCACACATACACATAAACTTACCCCAATAGGCTGAAAAATAAGTCCATCCATTTCATGGCTGACTTCTTTGGCAAAATTTCCTTCAAGTAACTATAAAATAAATACACATATTTTTAGAAATACAATAATCACTTAAAGAGCATTTTAATTTTTTGCAAATTTTACAAAAATGTCTTAATATATATTGTTATATATTATACTTAAACTTAATATATATTATATATATAATAATATATAAGCTTTAAGAACTGAAATACAAAATAGGGAAGGTTGGTGATACAGAGAGATCTAGGTTAACATATTGGAAGATTTTTTTTTTTAACGTATTTATTGTCACCCCATGGCAGGCTAGATATCTTGAACAGTCATAACTAAAACAACCAAAATGATGGATAAAACATGAAAAACATATTTTTAAATGCATTTCTGAGCCAGCAAAAAAGGAAGGAAGACAAAGGCCAAAAGCAAAATGAAAACAGAAAATCTGAGAAGCAATAAATACAGGGAATAAAATATAAAACATACACAAAAAAGGAAACCACAGAGAAGCTTGCGAGGGATAGATGGAGGCTGGGGGGCAGGGGAGCCATCCTCTGAGAATCTGTAACCTTAAGCAAGCTAAGACATGCGATCACAGACCAAAAATATATTATCTATGTCTTTCCCAAACCCACAAGTAGAGGATTTTTTTTTTTAATTTTGGTCCTATTTTTTGTTTTGTTGTCTTTTTTATATTTTTTCAAGCACAGAAATATTACAAGGGATACACAGTATAAAATACAAATGACAGTTTTTTCAATGTCATTATCTCCTAAAGAGTAAGTATAGCCCCAAAGCTCTCTCAATAGCTCTGAACAAGTAGTTTTAAATGCTTCTTTCACAGATTTTTTATTGTTTTGAAGTACTGAACATGCGTATCACTGATGGAAGCCCTAAACATTGATTTCTGTATTTCGGAGAACTTGTATTCATTTTGAAAAGCATATATATTAAGACCTTCATGTTCTATTTCAACTTTTTTCAACTATCCATGAACTAATGAAGGGTAAAGGTTCAAACAAGACAGAAAAGTATAACCTTAATACTTCTCGTACTCTATCATGTAAGAAAAGGTAACCTGCTAAATTCATAGCACAAAATCCACTGAGAAATAATGCAATGAAAACCAAATGCCAGATCGCCTTTAAAAAAAAACAGCTTTTTCTTTTTTTTAAGTAGGCTTCACACCCAACCTGGGGTTGGAACTCATGATCCCAAAATAAAGAGTTGCATGCTCTACCAGCTGAGGCAGTCAGGCAACCCTAAAAATCTTTTCAAAGGTTAAAAGAATTTGTCCTCCATCATCAATGGCAAATAAACACAGCTTTTCCATTCTTACATTAAAAGTCTCAAATTCGGGGCGCCTGGGTGGCTCAGTGGGTTAAAGCCTCCGCCTTCGGCTCAGGTCATGATCTCAGGGTCCTGGGATCGAGCCCCACATTGGGCTCTCTGCTCAGCGGGGAGCCTGCTTCCTCCTCTCTCTCTGCCTGCCTCTCTGCCTACTTGTGATCTCTCTCTCTGTCAAATAAATAAATAAAATCTTTAAAAAAAAAAAAAGATGCTTTAAAAAAAGTCTCAAATTCATATAATGGATCATCCCTGTATACAAAGTATGTGTAAAGTAACACTACAGAGTTGGCAAGACTCTAAATAATATGATGTTACCTACTGTAGAAATGAAAATAACTTCATTTTTTCTTTTTCTCTAACTTTTTATGAATCAGAAACCACTTGGGTCAAAATGAGCAACAGTCCTTGTTTTTACTCTTGTTTTACTCCTTGTTGGTTACTCCAGACAATATATTTTTTTAAAGATCTTATTTATTTATTTATTTGAGAGATAGCAACAGAGATAGTAGGAGAGAGCACAAGCAGGGAGAAGAGGGAGAAGCAGGCTTCCCACCAAGCTGGGAGCCCAATGCAGGGCTCGATCTCAGGACCCTGAGATCATGACCTGAGTCGAAGGAAGACGCTTAACCCACTGAGCCACCCAGGTGCCCCCAAACCCCGCTTTTTTATGATTTTATTTATTGAGAGAGAGAGACAGAGACAGTGAGAGAGTCTTTCTTTTATTAACAGTGGCACCTATCATGTACTAAGAACCTATAATAAAGTGTTGTTGTGTTTGGTTCTTAACATATACCATTCAAAATACATACTTCCTCACAAGATATGTATTTCTGAGTTTTGTATTATTATTGAACTTGCCAGAAAAGGAAACTGAGGCTATCAGAGATTAGGTAACTGGCTTCAAGTCGGATAGCTAAAAAACAAAACAGATTTCGGGCACCTGGGTAGCTCAGTGGTTAAGCGACTGCCTTTGGCTCAGGTCATGATCCCGGGGTCCTGGGATTGAGTCCCACATTGGGCTCCCCCTGCTCTGTGGAGAGCCTGCTTCTCCCTCTCCATCTGCCTGCCACTCTCCCTGCTTGTGTTCTCTGTCAAATAAGTGAATAAAATCTTAAAAAAAAAAAAAAAAAAAGGAACAGATTTCAATTAAAAATAAGAAAATAACCAAAGAAAGTCTGCTTTGACTCTGAAATAGATGCCCAAAGATTTTTGCAACATCTTATGTATATAGGTCCTCTAATCATCATTTAAGGTTTATAGATTTTATTTTTTTAATTAAAGATTTTATTTCTTTGAGAGAGAGCACACATATGTGCAAAAGCATGAGCAGAGGGGAGGGGCAGAAAGGGAGGGAGATGGACAAGCAGATGCTGCACTGAGCACGGAGCCCAATGCAGGGCTTGCTTTCACAACCCTGAGATCATGACCAGAGCCAAAACCAAGAGTAAGGCACTCAAACACCTGAGTTACCCAGGCACCTCAATGTTTACAGACTTTAAATGTACTGTACCATGTACTATACAAAAAAGGGGCATACGAAGGTAGGCAAAATACCTGAAGGGGAAAAAAATTTTTTAGGAATAGAGATGAAATCTAAACACTGTATTAATATTGTTTAATTTATCATTAATGGACTTATACTGGTTCATATTTGAATTCATATATGTAAAGTATATTAAATTAAAAATACTACTTTTTCCCATTCACAATTCTTTTTTTTTTTTTTTTTTTAAAGATTTTATTTATTTGCTGGAGAGAGCACAAGAGTACAAGCAGGGGGAGCAGCAGGCAGAGGGAGAAGCAGGCTCCCCACCAAGAAAGGAGCCCAATGCAGAGCCTGATGTGGGACTCGATCCCAGGACCCTGGAATCATGACCTGAGCCGAAGGCAGATGCCCAACCAACTGAGCCACTCAGGCATCCCTCCCATTCACAATTTTTAAAAGAAAATTTATCCAAACTTGTTATGGGCATCTTCTATATATCAGTATCTTCATTGTCAGACCCAAATTTAAGTCATTTAACTTATTTCCATTATTTTCACTCATGTCTCCTGAGTTACAACATACTTCAAATTACACATGCAACTTTTACAACAGATGTTATGCCAAGTTAAAAGTACCAATTGAATTATATTAGGAAAGTTTTTTCCTTAATTCACTCTATATGTCTATGGCCATAATCTTGAAAGTGTTTAGCTCCTTTAAAGTTATCTTTTTTTTTTAAGATTTTATTTATTTATTTGTTTGTTTGTTTGTTTGAGACACAGAGAGAGAGAGCATAAATGGGCAGGGGTTGGGGGGGCACTCCTCAGTGACCAGGGAGCCTGATGTGGGGCTTGTTTTTAGAACTTTGGGATCATGACCTGAGCCAAAGGCAGATGTTTAACAGACTGAGCCACAAAGGCACCCCTCTTTTAAAGTTATCTTTAAAAGTTTGGAAGGAAGAAAAGAAGGGAAGGGGGAAGAGGGGAGGGAGGGAGGGAGGGAGGAAAGGAGGGAAGGAAGGAAGGAAGGAAGAAAGGAAGGAAGGAAGAAATATATATATATTTCTTTCTTTAAGGGAAAGGGAAAGTTCCACTGGTTTAAGGGAAAGTTCCACTTTCACTTACTATAAAAAGTGGTAAGAGAATGTTGCTTCTAATCTGACAATTATAAAAAAGCAGATAATCTATAAAATCGTGACTCTTGTTAAGGCTATTAGAGAGCTGAGGTCTCTAGGCAACAGGATGGACTGAATCCCAAGCCTCTCCAAAGGAAGAAGACACATATAAACTTATTGACCTTTGGGAGAATTCACCTTTTGTACTGATTCACCTTTTGATAAAAACCATTCTCTGCTCCACACTCTCAATAAGTCCATTAACAGCAGTCACGTGCTGAAGGAATATGAAGTCTTTAGAGCACCAAAGATAACTATATAGCAACACAAACCCATCTCAAATAATGAACAGAGTGATTCAACCACTAACCCACTGCTTCAAAATGAGACCTATTAACAAACTGAAAGAGGTATACCCATTACTAAGGATATATATTTACCTCTGTCTCTGCTGTTCAAACAGGAAAAAAAAATATATCTAGCACCCAATAAAAAATTATCACATATACACAAAGCAAGAAAAAAAAATTATCTATGTTCAGTAGATAAGACAGTCAAAAGAACAACACTCCAAGACGACTCATGTTTTGGAATTACCAAAGACTTTAAAATAACCTTAACATTTTAAAGAAAAAGGCAAAAAACATATATGAACAAACCGTAATTTCAGTACAAAGAGATGAAAGCTATAAAAATGAGACAAGTAGAAATTTAAGCTATAAAAAACAGTATCAGAGAAAAAGAATGCTAATCAATAGGAATAATAATCAATGAGATTATCAGCAGACTGAACACAATAAAGGAAAGAATCACTGAAGAAGAAAGAATCTTGAAGAAGAAAAGTGTATCACTTCTTCCCATTAAAATACAAAAAGAAAATGGGGGAGAAGAAATTGAGAATAAAAGAGCTGAGAGATTAAAAAGACATAACATCTGTACAATTGGAGTGATTTTAAAAAAGAAATACAATACAAGATAGAAACCCAAACCCCTGGGCACGCAACTCTGTCTCTGCCTCTCTCTGCCTCTCTTTCATTCGAGCTCATGGGCTCTCATCTCTGCTTTTCACCTAATAAACTTTCCTGCTTGTGTTGCTCATCCACTGTGCTGCATGTCTGTCCTTGAACTCATTCTTATTACAAGACCAAGAACCTTCAGTAAATCCTTTGCCTGGCTGGGTTGAGGCCCCAGGGTCCAGGGTCTCCTTAGTTCACCCAGCAACACTTACAGAACACTAACAGACAGAGAATCAGTAAGAATTTTTGTGTAACATTTACACAACACTCTACCCAACAACAGGAAAAAACACTTTTTTCCAAGTGCATACAGCACATTTATAAATCAAAGTCATACAAAGTATATTCTCTGATCACAATGAATTAAATTAAATATCAAGAAAAAGATATCTGGGAAAATCCTCCAATGTTTGGAAACTTAGTAACACACTTGTAAATAACCCATGAATAAAAGAAAAAAATCAAAAGGGAAAACTTAAGTATTTCAAGCAGAATGAAGATGAAAACACAGTAACTGAGATTTGAGAGATGTGGGTAAAGCACATAAGGAAAATTTATTGTACTAGATGACTAATCAGAAAAGAAGTCACAAATCAATGATATCAACTTCTACCTTAAGAAACTAAGAACTCTAGAAAACCTAGAAAGTTCAGGGAAAAAAAAAAGAGCCACCGAGGCTGAAATCTTAAGCCCAGTGAAGAGAACCATGTGCCCCTAGAGCTAATAAGACCCAGATATAGTTGAAGATGGCAGAGTCTCAGTTCACTGGATGGCAGAGAAGTTGATGAAATGTCTGGATGAAGTGTCTCACAAGTTTTCAAGAGATGGCAGTCATGGTTAGAAAGCAATGTGTCTGCATCTAAAACTTTAAAGTAGGAATAGTAGCCAGAAATAAGTTGCCAAAGTCAAAGCGACTAAATCAGAAGAAAATCACTGAGATGTAAATTGCAAAGAAATGGAAAAGACAGGGTAATAAATAGATCAAACCAAATATAGGGAGGTTGTATGCAACAAGGGTGATGGGTAGTCTGAGAGAAGTCAGACACCGTCTCCAAAGAAAGAACAGTTAACCAAGGAGCCAAAAAGAGTTTCAATATACACAGTTAAAATAACATGGCTTGAAAAGTCAGGTTTTATTTTAATAACTTAAATAGCAGGTAATTTAAAAATTCACTTTGGTATTCTTTTTGTCTCTGATATTACATTCCAAAATAGAATGTCCTATACTTTTAAGCTACTGTGGTTTTTGCTCTTCTATACTTTAAGTAAAACTTATTTATAAGTTGCACTGGTATTCTTACATAAGAAGTGCTAACCTAAGTTTTTCTTAGATAATTTATTGTCTAATAACATCTCAATAAAAATAAAATTTCAAGCAGTGTTCATTAGGTAGATTATTTCCTGACTGCCTACTAATACTAGAAATCCAGTTGGCACTAAGGATATTGGGGACCCAACAATAATATAAGCCTAGGCCAATATGCCTAAATAATATGTTAATTTTGATTCATTAGTAAAAACATTAAATGCAATGATGTAATTAACCATTTCCTGTCAATCTTTCTACAAAAAGACTTAAACTACCCAAGTTGTTTTTAAAATGCTTCTAACAAATTTCTTATAAGCTATCTTACTTTTAAAATAAAAAATTTTATTGGAGAAGCTTTAAAGTGGAATATGTGCTGAATTAACTAGGATACATTCCTTTTGAGAATTATAATCTTATCTTCCACCAGATTAAGTTAGAAGAAAATTAGATAAAAGGTAAAATAGCAGACATAATAAACCAAATAATTATTAATGAAGCATGATAGTATGTCATAAAGTTTTACTTATAAGAATATAACCTGCTTACCTATGAACATAATCCCATCACTGGAATACCATCTGAAACATCCTAGAAAAGGCACGTAACTTTCTATTGACCAAAACTTGGTGGAAATGACAAAAAGGTTATACACCAGGTGATGGACTCTGAGTTGGTATTTTATGTGTCCATGAATCAGAAAGTAATTGGAAACCAAATCATTATAAATGCATAAGCAAAGAAAGATGATGCAAAAGGGCTTGAAATTAGAAACATAAGAACCCAAACAGAAACTGCAAAGTTACAAAGCATAGAAAGGAACCTTTTAGAAATAAGTAAAATGATAGCTTAAGACTACAATGAAGAAGAAAATGAATCCACAGTGTAACTGGGAAACCAAATTTGCAACATCAATTCATTAAAGTAAAGAAAAATACACTACGGGAATACTTAAACAAGAAATGAATAAACTATCTCCACCTTTCTGTTCTAGACTATCCGACTCACATCAAACATTTTCTGAGCAGATATCCCCACATAGCCCCAACTGACTGATGAGAATACTCAATATAGTAGCCTGTATCTGCTTTATTTAATTGTGCTTTTATAACTCCCCTAAAATTCATGGCTTTATTTCACCAATCCCCCCAAAATGGAAGCTTCCACTCAACTGGGTATTACTCTTCATACTTTTTCATTCTTGAAGTCTAACTTCTGGTTTAGGCTAAGATTATTCAATGCTTCTGTACCCTAAATATTCTTCTAATCATTATAAAATCAGTCTACAAAACTCATCCTTTTTGCTCACCAAAAAGCCAAGACCATTATCTCCTTTTAAAAACAATGATTTAATTTTCATTATTTACCAATGATGATTCAACAACTATATCATTAAAGTTAGCTAATCAAAATATAAATAGCTTCACTGGCTCTTTCCAACCAAATTACTACAATTAAAGTTAAGCTGAAGAATTCTGGTGAATCCCACATGACAAGTTAGAAAATCAAAGAACAAAATTTCTCTACGAAATATAGGTTCTTTATTATTTTTGGTAGCTATTAGTCTTACTTTTACCAAAATTCCCTCATAATTCTACAAAATAAAAGTCCACTCACCCTCATGGAACAAGCAAAGTTCTTTGTGGAGACTTCTTTTTCATATCATAACTGAGGCACCATTCATTTATTCAACAAACATTCATTTGCTGCCATAGCTCACAGTCATTCTATCAAGTGTTTGAGATTTAAAAGAGATCTATCAGTTTTTATCCTGGAAGAGCTAGTGTCAGGGTCTAGTGTGGAGGTCCCAAACTCAAACACCTGTAGATGCCAGGCCATGAACCTGAACAGGACTGGGTATAAGACAATAGGGACTAGTAAGAACTATGATGAATGGGAGAGCACATCTTCATCTACAAGCAAACTCAATGTTTTATAAGTATTACAGGAACTTAAACTTTCTGGAGCCTACCAGTTTATGACTTGTGGTTAATACGGATCTAAATATACAGAAAAGAATCATTTTACAGTAAAGTGCTTTTAGTAGAGCTGTTTAAAGACTTCTAAGAAATAGAAAAGTAATTATAATTTCATCTCTCATCCAGTTGTTTCCAAATGTTTACTGAGTACTAATCATGTATTCATCAAAACAAAACAAAACAGATGAGAAGAAAGAGGTAAAACATCTAAACACTGTATGCTGGCACTTTTCTAAGCACTTTACATATATTAACTCATTTTAGCCTCATAACAATATTATGAAATAGTGACCATTATCCCCAAATTATTTTTTTTTTAAGATTTTACTTATTTATTTATTTATTTAGAGCTAGAGAGAAAGAGAGAGCACATGCCCATGCTCAGGGGCACACACACAAGCAGGGGGGAAGGGCAAAGGGAGAGGAAGAGAGAGAATCATAAGCATGCTCTCTCAAAAAAAATTTTTTAATAAAAATTTACAAAAAAAAAATTAATAAAAAAAGTAAATAAATAAAAACAAGCCAATAGATATAGTTAGATAGAAAACACATGGAATTATCCCAAGAAACTGTATAAAATGAAAACATAAAATTATTAAGAGAATTTTAAAAGCTGTTAATTAATGTACAGATTATTGAAGGGGTAAGATTTTTTAAAAGATAAAATCATCTCTCATAGTTAATAACTTTCTCACAAATCATTCCTTATTACTTTCATTATTTTCGGTAGGGATAACACTAGTAGGGTCCTAACTAGTCTTCTTGCTTACACGTTAACTTCCTCTTTCCAAACTATTTCCACTCACCTCCACTGGAACTTTCTAAAACAATTTGTTATGCGTCATAATCACAACTAAAAAGCTTTGAGTGCTCCTCACTGCCTATGTAGTCCAAGCTTCATTAGCATGGTTATTAAAAGTACTTTTTCTCTCCTAAATGTCTTCCAGAATGTTTACACAGATTGCAGCTGGTAAAAAGTATAGGTAAATATTTCCTTTGTGGGTAAAAGAGCATGACCTACTAGTTTGGAAGAAAAATAAGCACTTCTGGAAAGAATACAAGAACAGAAGGGGCACTTAACCATAAACACTTATGTAATGCAATAAAAATAAAATTACACTACATAAGTGGCTGGTCTGAATGTCACAAGAAAAGGGACAAAAATTAGAGAAACAAAGAAAAAAGTTAAATATTTGTAATTTGAGCATAAAGGGGAATTATATTTATTTTTAAAATAAAATTTAAGACTTTCAAACAAAGAGCTACATGGTAAACTTCAAAAAAATACAACATCTCATTCAAAAATACATCCTTTTTTTTTTTTTAAAGACTTTATTTATTTGACAGAGAGAGACACAGTGAGAGAGGGAACACAAGCAGGGGGATTAGGAAAGGGAGAAGCAGGTTTCCCGCTGAGCGAGGAGCCTGATGTGGGACTCGATCCCAGGACCCTGGGATCATGACCTGAGCCGAAGGCAGACGCTTAACAACTGAGCCACCCAGGTGCCCCAAAAATACACCCTTTGTTTGAACAGGTGTGTACTGAAGAACTAACTTTACCGAAAGAGTGGTCTGGCCTTTGCCCTCCACTACCAGGAGCTGATCTCTAGGCCCCTGGAATGTACTGCCTGACAAGCATATCTTTGTTTGCTTGAGGTGTTTGGCAACCAGAGACTCAAATGATGTGATTTACAATGGAGACTCTGGAACATGCCATATCAGTTCTGTCCTCCAAAGGAACTAAAGACTAAATATATTAGCCCAAACCTCTTAGAAGGGCTGAAGACTAAAGGTCGGCCATGCAGGCAATATGTGGCTGAATTACAATATAAAATTTGGCTCCCTGGTTGGCAATACTCTTTGGGGACTGTCAATGCATCTTAGCCAGAAGTAGGTAATGCTGTCCATGACTCCCCAGGAAGGGACCACCAGAAGCTTCAAATTTGGGCCCCTCCCAGATTTTGTCCCAAGTGGCTCCTCTTTTGTTATTATAAAACTGTAATGATAAGTACAGTGCTTTTCTGAGTCTCTAAGTCATTCTATTGAATTACCAAACCTGAGGGAGTCCCTGGGAACCCCAGAATTTGTAGCCAGAAGGTCTGAAGCAAAGGTGGGCCTGGGGGCCAAAACTTGTAGCTGCTATCTGAAGTGAGGGCAGTCTTGTGGGAATATGCAGTTGGCCTGAGCTCACTGCAGTTAAGTTTTTGTCACTGAATTTCTCTAGATGATACAATTTGGACTGTCCTCAAAGTCATACTGACCAGCAAGAAAGCATGACTTCCCTTGTTGGGCATTACTGCCAAGAGGCTGTTCAAGAAGTTGCAGACTACAGAATGATGCCATAGTTCCTCTGTAGGTTAATGAGTAAAGTGACCCAGTTAGCCACCACACATGAAACCTTTAAGAGACACTGAATAGGGATGTCTGGGTCACTCAGTCAGTTGAGCATCTGCCTTCAGCTCAGGTTGTGATCCCAGGGCCCTGGGATTAAGTCCCGCATCTGGCTCCTTACTCAGTGGGCAGTCTGCTTCTTCCTCTGCTTGCTACTTCCCCTACTTGTGTGCATGCTCTCCCTCTCTTTCTCTCACAAATGAATAAATAAAATCTTTGAAAAAAAAAGAGAGAGAGAGAGAGACTGAATATCTCTGGATGAGGATAACCTATACGGGGATACCAAATGGCATTTATCTGTAAACTAAACATGTTCAATAGCCTAATAAAGTAGAGAAAATGGTAGTGAGACGTTAAGAAATAAACTTTGTTTTCCACAATATAAAAACACATATAACATTTCCCTTATTCTTTGTATCAATTTTAAGCTAGCATAGAAATGCTTCACTTCACGAACAAAACAGCAAAATATATAATACCTCTGTTACAGTGATTTTCTTCCTATACTTAAAGTTAGGCATTTATCAACAACTTAATGAGCAGAGCAGTTACATGGTTCATTTGAAATTTTACGTAACACTTTTATTTAAAGATTTTTATTTATTTATTTGTCAGAAAGAGAGCACACGAGCAGGGGGAGGACAGGCAGAGAGAGAAGTAGGCTCACCACTGAGCAAGGAGCCCAATGTGGGACTTGATCCCAGGACCCTGGGATCATGACCTAAGTCAAAGACAGACACTTAAATGACTGAGACACCCAGGCGTTCCTTTACATAACACCTTTAAAGGATACTTACTTTCATTAATTGTATTCATTAGCCCCCTATGTCCACGTTAAAATTCTTACTAGTTCTCTTTGATGCATCTACTTACAGATTCTTTCCCAGAAAGGCCTCTACCTACTTCAGCCTGATGAGATGTTCTCTACTTCTCATGGGGTACGTACTTGTGTAAACAGTATAGGTGGACACATATGCGCACTCATAGTCCCTAGACTTAAGACTAGAAATTCTAAGGACATACAAAAAGAAAGGCGAAGGATAAAAATAGGGAAAGAAATGAAAATCCTTGTGAATGAGGAAAAGGAATAGGAAGAACTAGTGGAAGAAACCCATAGCTTTGGGGTTTTTGACACAAAATAATAGGTTTCAGAGATAAGACTAAGCAAAATATATTTTAGGTACTAGAAAAGCAATGCACTTAAACTAGCAATGACCCCATTCTGGATTGATTACTCTTTTGTTCTTAAGTTTACAAAACTGAGTAATTCAAGATTCTACTTGAAAATAACATTTAAAAATATCTTTGGAATCCTCCTAGAATCAATAATAAAATCTAATTATATCCTCACAAAACAACAATCTACAATACACCAACATTTTTTAAAAAGGTGACCCAGATATCTATGTATTCAAACCTCATCTTTTTAAAGGGCTAGCATCCAAAATCTATAAAGAACTTATCAAACCCAACACCCAAAGAATAAATAATCCAATCAAGAAATGGGCAGACAATAAGACAATATTTCTCCAAAGAAGACATCCAAATGGCCAACAGACACATGAAAGAATGCTCAACATCACTCGTCATCAGGGAAATACGAATCAAAACCACAATGAGAGCTGTGGGGTCCAAGATGGCAGAGGAGTACAGGACCTTAATTTCGTCAGGTCCCAGGAATACAGCAAGATAGCTATCAAAACATTCTGAACACCTGCAAACTCAACCAGAGCCTGAAGAAAAGAATAGCTGCAACTCTATGAATAGAAAAGCAACCACTTTCTGCAAGGTACGAGGTGCAGAGAAGTGAATCCGAAATGATGTATGGGAAGAGAGCAGCAGAGCACAAAACTGGAACTTTTAGAAGTCTGTTTCTGAGGGACATCACTCAGACTGATAACCGGGGGTTGAATCCTCACTGGGATAGCGTGATCTCAGGATTCCCCAGGGTGACAGGAAGACCAGAGGTGCCTGAGTGTGGCAGAGCTCCCACATATCGGAGCAGGGAAGCTGGCTGCAAAGAGTGAGCCCAGGAGTGGGCTCTCAGCTCGGGGTTGTCATAAATCATGATCCAGGGCACAGTCGGGCCACTGCTCTTCGAGCAGAGACCCGACAAGTGGCAGAACCAGTGAGACCCACCTTCCTCTGCTGGGAGAGCAGCGCAGGAGCATGCCACAGGACTCTGCTCGGTTTAGAGACTCAAAACAGGGTCGTGTGCCTGACACAAAAATGCACAGTCACAGGCTGGGTAAGCACGGAGTGCGGCTGGAGATCAGGGAGACAGGAATGATAACTGTTTTTCTCTCACGGCACACTTAGGAGTGTGACCCCGAGCTTTCAGCGCCAGGGCAGAAGACTGGGTGACTTCCCTCTTTATTCTCATCCTCTAAAGCTATGTGGAAAGCCATTAGGGAACAAAAGCTATAGAGAGCAAACCTGAGCAGACTGCTTAGCCTGGCCGTTGGCAAAGGCAGTACAATTCCACCTGAGGCAAATGCACCTGAGAATCAACCCAACAGGCCCCTCCCCAGAAGATTCCCAGAAGATCAGCAAGAACATCCAGCAAAGACCAAGTGTACCGATCAATGAGAAATGCAAAACTGCAGCACTAGGGGAATAGAGCACATAGAACTCATGGCTTTTTTCCCCATAATTCTTTAGTCTTTCAACATTAATATTTTTAATTTTCATTATCCCTCTTTTTCTTTTTTTAATTTTTCTTCATTCTTTTTTCAATCAACTCTTATTTTATCAACTCCTTTTTTAAGTTGTTTTTAATTTTCTTTTTTATGGCCACATTTTATCCCTTCATTGTATTTAATCTTATTTTTATATATATAAGTTTTTCTTTCTCTACAATTTTTCAGTTTCTTCTAACAGAACAAAATACACCTAAAATCGACTGTATGGCTCTGTTCTATTCACCAGTCTGATCATATTCTCTCTTTTTTCTTCTTCCTTTCTTTTTCTTGGTTTTTGTTTTTTTTTTTTTGGAGGGGGGTCTTCTTTGATTTCCATCTTTACATTCTATCCTTTCAATGTATTTAATTTTATTTATATATATATAAGTTTTTGCTCTTTTACAATTTTGAGAGGTAGTTTCCTCTAAGACACTGAACAAAATACACTCAGGAGATAATGTACTGCTGTTTTCTTTACCTGTAGGTGAAGGTTTATATCCCTTCCTTTTGTTATTGTTGTTTTTCCTATTCTGTTTTTTCCTGTCTTTTAATTTCCATTTTAACAGTTACATTCTATCCTTTCACTGTATTTAATTTTATTTTTGTAAATACATCAGTTTTTCTTTCTTTACAATTTTTTTCTAAAAAACAGACCAAAATATATACAGAATCCAGTGTATTGCTCTATTCTGCTCACCTGTCTGATTATATTCTCTCTCTTTGTTCCTCCCCCCCACTCCCCACCCCAGTTTCAGATCTCTTCTGATTTTATTAGTGTATATTTCTCTGGGATTCTTGTTGCCATTTTAGTATTTTGTTCTCTCAGTCATCTATTCTTCTCTGGACAAAATGACAAGATGGAAAAACTCACCTCAAAAAAGAGAACAAGAGGCAGTACTAACTGCCAGGGACCTAATCAGTATGGACATTAGTAAGATGTCAGAACAGGAGCTCAGAATAATAATTATAAAGATACGAGCTGGGCTTGGAAAAGGCATAGAAGACACTAGAGAATCCCTTTCTGGAGAAATAAAACAACTAAAATCAAACCAAGTCAAATAAAAAAGGCTACTAATGAGATGCAATCAAAAAGGTGGTTCTAACTGCTAGGATAAATGAGGCAGAAGAGAGAATTAGTGATATAGAAGACAAAACGATGGAGAATAAAGAAGCTGAGAAAAAGAGAGATGTACAACTGCTGGATAACGAGAGGAGAATTGGATAGGTAATACCATAAAGTGAAACAATATTGGAATAACTGAGAACCCAGGAAAAAGGGGAAAGAGAGAGGGGAGGAAGGTATATTGGAGCAAATTATAGCAGAGAACTTCCCTAATCTGGGAAAAGAAACAGGCATCAAAATACAGGAGGCACAGAGAACCAACCCCCCAAAATCAATAAAAATAGGTTAACACCCCAACATATAATAGTGAAACTTACAAATCCCAGAGACAGAGAGAAAATCCTGAAAGCAGCTCGAGACAAGAGGTCTGTAACCTAAAAGGGCAGAAACATTAGATTGGCAGCAGACCTATCCACAGAGCCCTGGCAGGCCAGAAAGGACTGGCATCATACATTCAGAATGCTAATAAGAAAAATATGCAGCCAAGAATACTATATCTAGCTAGGACGTCATTCAAAACAGAAGGAGTGATAAAAAGCATCCGGGACAAACAGAAACTAAAAGAATTTGTGATCACCAAACTATTCTTGTATACAAGAAATATTGAAAGGGGTCCTCTAAACAAAGAGAGACCCAAAAGTAACAGAGACCAAAAAGGAACAGAGACAATATACAGTAACAGTCACCTTACAGGCAATACCATGGCACTACATTCATATCTTTCAATAGTTACAGAGAATGGGCTAAATGCCCCAATCAAAAGACACAGGACATCAGATTGGATTAAAAAAAAAAAAAAAAAAAAAAACAAGACCCAATAATATGCTGTCTGCAAAATGCTCACTCTAGACCCAAAGACACCCCCAAATTGAAAGTGAGGGGGTGGAAAACCATTTATCATGCTAATGAACATCAAAAGGAAGCTCAGGTGGCAATCCTTATATCACACAAATACGATTTTAAGCCAAAGACTGGAGCAAGAGATGAGAAAGGACACTATATCATACTTAAAGGGTCTATCCAACAAGATCTAACAGTTGTAAATACTGCTGTCCCTAACATGAGAGCAGCCAATTATATAAGCCAATTAATAAAATCAAAGAAACACATCGATAATAATACAATAATAGTAGGGGACTTTAACATTGTCTTACTACAATGGACAGATCATCGAAGCAGAAGATCAACAAGGAAATAAGGATTTGAATGACACACAGGACCAGATGGACTTTACAGATATATTCAGAACATTCCAACCCAAAGCGACAGAATACGCATTCTTCTCGAGTGCACGTGGAACATTCTGCAGAATACATCACATCCTGGGTCACAAATCAGGTCTCAACTGGTACCAAAAGACTGGGATCATTCCCTGCATATTTTCAGACCACAATGCTTTGAAAGTAGAACTCAACAGGAAACTTGGAAAGAACTCAAATACATGGAGGCTAAAGAGCATCCTACTAAAGAATGAATGGGTCAACCAGGAAATTAAATAAGAATTTTAAAAATTCATGGGAACAAATGAAAATGAAAACCTGGCATGCAGCAAAGGCAGTCCTAAGAGGGAAGTATATAGCACTACAAGCCTTTCTCAAGAAACAAGAAAGGTCTCAAATACACAACCTAACCTTACACCTAAAGGATCTGGAGAAAGAACAGCAAAGAAAGCCTAAACCCAACAGGAGAAGAGAAATAATAAAGATTAGAGCAGAAATCAATGAAATAGAAACCAAAAGTCTGGCAGAAGAGATCAATGAAACTGGGAGCTGCTTCTTTTGAAAGAATTAACAAGATTGATAAACCCCTGGCCAGACTTACAAAAAGAAAAGAGAAAGGACCCAAATATATAAAATCATGAATGAAAGGAGAGATTACAACTAACTCCATAGAAATGCAATTATAAGAACATATTATCAGCAACTATATGCCTACAAATTAGTCAATCTGGAAGAAATGGATGCATTTCTAGAGATGTATAAGCTACCAAAACTGAAACAGGAAGAAATAGAAAACCTGAACAGACTCATAGCTACCAAGGAAATTGAAGCAGTAATCAAAAATCTCCCAACAAACAAGAACCCAGGGATGGATGGCTTCCCAAGGGAATTCTACCAAGCATTTAAAGAATTAACACCTCTTCTTCTGAAGCTATGTCAAATAACAGAAATGGAAAAAAAAAATTCCAAATTCTTTCTGTGAGGCCATTACCTTGATCCCAAAACCAAGACCCCACCAAAAAGGAGAATTACAGACCAATATCCCTGATGAACATGGATGCAAAAATTCTCACCAAAATACTAGTCAATAGGATCCAACAGTACATTAAAAAGTTATTTACCATGACCAACTGGGATTTATTCCTGGGCTATAAAAGTGGTTCAACATCTGTAAATCAATATACTGGATATACTACATAAATAAAAGAAAGGACAAGAACTATATGATCCTCTCAATAGATGCAGAAAAAGCATTTGATGAAGTATAGCATCTTTTTTGATTAAAACTCTTCATGGTGTAGGGATAGAGGGAACATACCTCAATATTATAAAAGCCATCTATGAAAAGCCCACAGGCAATATCATTCTCAATGGGGAAAAATGGAGAGCTTTTCCCCTAAAGTTAGGAACATGGCAGGGATGTGATCCAAAGGGGCACATGCACCCCAGTGTTTATAGCAGCAATGACCACAATAGACAAACTATGGAAAGAGTCCAGGTGTCCATCAATGGATGAATGGATAAAGAAGATGTGGTACATAGAGAGAGAAAAAAAAAGAAAGAAATCTTACCATTTGCAATGACGTGGATTATGCTAGAGGGTATTATGCTAAGACAAAGAACTCAATCAGAGAAAGACAATTATCACATGATCTCACTGATACGTGGAATTTAAGAAACAAGGCAGAGGATCATGGGGAAGAGCAGGGAAAAAATGAAACAAGACTCAATTGGAGAGGGAGACAAACCATAAGAGACTTTTAATCTTAGGAAATAAACAGGGTTGCTGGAGGGTGGGGACTGGATGATGGACATGGGGAGGGTTGTGTTGTGGTAAGCATTGTGTGTTGTATGATACTGATGAATCACTGACCTCTACGTCTGAAACCAGTAATATATTATGTGTTAATTGAATTTAAATAAATTTTTTAAAAAAGAATTAACTCTTAAGGTTACAAAAGGATAAAAATGAATAGGGTATGTTTTGTGATCTCTTTCTCTTCTAAGTGGTTGAAGAGAATAGCAACTGACTGATGAGAAGTGTATACAATAAAATGTTTCAGCATCCAAAAAAATCATTTTTTTAAAAATACAGCATATTTTCTGTGTGTGTATATTCATATCTTTGACATATTTTGGTGGGGTTTTTTTCATGTTTCTTTATTTGAATACATGCAAATTTTACCCTTGTTTGGTGCCTGAAACCACAGTTTGTCATGCAGTGGTATTGGTGCTTCTTCTATGGTGAAGCACAGTATTCCATACTGGTCTCCTGCTGTAATAGTTCACTGTTGCTTCCCAGAAAACAATGGCTAGATGACACTGCTCTGACTATGAGCACTGTTTTTAAACATTTTCTCTGCACACCTCAACTTATGGTTGCCATATTCCATGTGTTCATTTAAACTTCAAGTTTCCCACTAACCTCCACTCCACTCAGAACCCAGCAGACACATTCAACTGAGGCAAGACTGAGAGTACACCAGTGGAAAACAAAGTGAAAAAAAAAAGATGCTCTGATCTCAGCCTAATCTATTTGAATAACTGTTTTATTTGATCCAATTTTATAAGCTGGAATGGAGAAAATACAGAGCCCTGTTCTCTATCAGGAAATACATTCTTCCCTATTTCACAGCCCTCATGTTTTCACATCTCTGAAAACAGGACATATCTTACAATCAATTGATAACATATCATAATTTAATTGGCAGAGGTCTCTCTTATCCAGTGGTATCTAAAATAAGGGCATTGTCATATAACTAGAATCATCTTTGGTAAAACAAGGTACAGGAAAAATAGTTTTGGGTGAACAACTTAAAGCTGCAAAACCAAATATGCACTAGAAACACACCTATGATTTACAATTTTTCTCATCCATTTGTCTTCAGAATCTTAAGCATTAGCAAGACTGCTTAAACCAATAAATTTAAGGCTTCTCTGAAGCAACTGCCAAAAGTATTTTCATGAATAAATACAAAACCACAACCAATTAGTTAGATAACAGGATTTTACCACATATTAGTGGTTAATCTGTGACTCCAAAATCAAATCAAGTTCTTCAATGCTTCATCTGAACCCTCTGAAGTCATCATCACAGACCACATTCACTGAGTAAAACTATACAATATATTGAAATAATACTGCAAAATGTAGAAAAGCACATAAAATAAAGAGCCACAAATCAATTTTCCTAGAAATTTTGAAATTATTTTAAAATTTTATTCCAATCATTCAATGATAATAGATCTGTTTTCTGTATTTTACTTTGGCTCTGTCTGGAGCATAAAAATGAGTAGATAAGTACATGTTCAATGACCAAGAAATACTATCCAACCAAAAAATATGTGTTGATTTATTTATGTTGTTGATTATATATTATATATTATATATATGTTGATTTTCCTTATCCACTCTAAAAGTTTACATTTTCCCAATCATGTCTCGAAGTCCATTCCCATTTATACATATTATATTTTCAGTTTTGGGGGGAGAACTAAAACACATACTGCAGATTTCAAGAAAGTCTGACGTTATTAAATATCTACTCTTCCACCAATGTGACAAGTAGTGAGTTTTTTAAATTAAAAACATTAAGAGGGATTATAAAAGTTACTTTCAGACTCACGGGCTAAAACCAAGGACCCTCCATCATTTCGACAATGACTAATAGAAGGTTCACTTAATTGTCTATGCAACTCTGGAAAGGACAAGCGCTATTATTGAACTTCAGTCTCTCATTTTAAAATTAAAATAAATCTCCTAGGTCGGACATTAATATCAAGTTACTGGCTCACACTGATGAGAGTTACACACTTAAAAAAAAAGTGTTCAGTTGAATTTGAAGACATTTGTGCAGTATGTCAGTCCTAAGCCTTTGTTAACCTGCAGTAGATTCACAGCCACAGTGGGTTGGGACAATTAATTCAGGGAAAAAACTGCCTCCTAATCATTTTTAAGGCCAGTAATTATTTTGTTTCTTCTGAATCTACTAACACATATCTCCTGAATGTTAACTGTAAGACAAATTTTAAGCTATTACACTGAGGAAATATATAGGAATTTCCTCATGTTAGAACGGTGAACTTTCATAAAAATGTTTAAAATATATTTGGCACCAGAAATAATGATTTCTTCATGTTTTAGAGAATTACTACCCATGTTTCAGATTTACTACCCCAAAAAATGTTTCTGGGGACAATAAATATTAAGGCTCACCATACAAAAGCAAGTCTCTTTCTTACTCTCTCATTATGCCTTACTGTGATTTTCTTAAATCCTCCTATACAATGGTAAATGAAACTGAGGGGATTCATCAGGCCATATTTAATTTCAATAATAAATGACTTATTAATAGACTTGATAATGCAAAACTGAACACCAGAATTATAAGAATACATAAAGTTATCCTCATTTTATCTTGCATCTGCCTTTAAGCCAAGAAGGTTTCACCATTATATCTGTAACTACATAAAAAACTAAGGACAGTCACTGAAAAACCTCAATGTGTGAATAACAGATCTTCACGTTTAAGCAAAGAGTCTTCTCTTCAACCACAGTTGCAATAACAAACTCTCAAAGGTTCTTTTTCTTTTACTATAATACAAACAATACAACACAAATAAAGTCACAGGTATTTGTATATATAAATAACAAACCTTATGGCTAGATTTTCTTTATGAACTACTAGTCTTGGACAAACACTTAAGAACTTTATATTTAGAGATAGAATAAGAAAATAAAAGCAGGCCATACCTAGAAAATAAATCTGAATGTCAAATGAAATACACAAGTATAAATAAAACCTCAATTTCCTACCTAGCAAAGTGTACAAAAAATAATAAATGAATAAATTCTAATTATACTAGATGAGTACATCCCTTGAGAAGGTAAACATAGTAAAAAAGTAACTTTTAATTATAAATCTGTGTTGAATCCTTGCAAGTGTTATCAGAAAAATCTTCACATTTATTACTTTTTCACCCTACACAGCAAATATTTTACTTTCAAAACAGCAATAAACAAATCATCATAAAAGTGTCTTTCACAGAATTTTAATAAAGCAGTCAAACTGGACATGAGAAAGCAAAATGACTCCAAGCAGAGAAAAGGAATAAATTTATTGCTAGGAACTTTCAAGTGATTATTAGGTCTTTCTTTTTCTTTTTTATTTGAATGTATAAGATAAGAGAGAAGGATGGAGTCTTGCTTAATTGTTTAATCAAGTATAATTTCCTAAAATCATTCAAGATCAGTTTCTTGCATGTTCTTTGACTGGGTTTTAACCACATACAATCCTACACGGAACATAACTACCCCTAAAGACAACAAAAGGGAGTTAAAAGAGGCAAACAAGCAGGAAATAAAGAAAGACAACTTACTAGGTCAGGAGCAAAAGACCTCACAGGTGTGAAATAATCCAAGATCAGGCTTGATCATATTAAAATAAAAATGAGTTTACAAGAAAGAAAATTAATTTTTTTTAAAGATTTTATTTATTTATTTGACAGAGAGAGAGAGATCACAAGTAGGCAGGGCGGGGGGTGCGGGGGAACAGGCTCCCTGCTGAGCAGAGAGCCTGATGCTGGCATGGATCCCAGGACCCTGAGATCATGACCCGAGCCGAAGACAGAGGCTTTAACCCACTGAGCCACCCAGGCGCCCTGAAAGAAAATGAATTATTTTTGCCAATAGTAAAAAAATAAATACGCAATTAGGCAAAAAATTCATTAGTCAATCTTATTGCTTTTCATAAATGCCTAAAAATTTAGAGTGGTCTTTCCACCTATTTACATAACAGATAAACACTATGCCCTGAAATAAGAAAAAAATAATAATAAAATATAAAAGAAAGCAACTTCTCAGACTAAGCAAATACTAAAAGAGCTTTGAAGTTTAAAAATATTATCTGCCCAGCAGCTCTGATACAAACTTTCTAAAACATGTACTGAAACACCTAAGAAAAATGCAGGATGAAAAATTTAAACCTCATTATCAGGACAAAAAAAGTTCATATGCCACCAGAATTTCAAGGCTAACAGATCTCTATTGAAAAGGTTGATCAATGAACCTTGCATACCTTGCATACAGCAAGCCTGACCAACAGAAATGATCCAAATTCCCTGTAGATGATGAATTCTACTATAGATCAGAAACACAAGGTTTATACCAACCAAACAAAAATCAGGCAGCTAGCTGTTTTTCCATGTGTGTCTACAGCACCATGGGGCAAACTGCTCCTATAACCCTTTCTTTCCCCAACTTCTAGATGGTTTCAAAGGGTGTCTATAGGGGGTCCCTTGGACTCTTTCAGATGGTCCATGAGGTCAAAACTATTTTAATAAAGTTAAGCAATAATTTACCCTTTTCACTATGACTCTCCTTATGAGTACACACTGTAGTTTTTCAGTCTGTATGACAGATGACATCACAACAAACTGAATCCAACTGTCTTCAATGAAGCCAGACATTCTTTAATTTGCAAAAAGGCAAAACAATGCCACTCTTCATACTATATTGTTTTTTGCTTTAGAATATGTAGTAATTTTTCACAAAAAAAGTTATTTCTATTAATATGGTAGGTTTACTGTTATTTTAAAATAAATATTTTCAGTTGTACTTTCTAATATGATAAACATCACTAGATATAATTCACATAAATAAAAAAACTCTCCAGAGTCCTCAATAACTATAATGAGTATAAAGGAGTCCCGAGACCAAAAGTCTGAAAACTGCTACTCTAAGCAATCTAAGTGTCTTAAAGAACTTCACTTCCTTTGCTGATACAAACACTAAGTCCAAGAAAATAATTGGGAAGGAAGAATATGTATATTGGTTTCGTGTTCACTCATAAAGAAAGTACGGTAGTTGAAAAAAAGACCGGAGCCTCGCAAACAGCAGAGCATACTGGAGACTAATATTCACATACTCCATCTGTTCAAAGGATCATGCAATAGAAGACAAAGGAATATTCCATTTTACTCTAGCATAGTCCCAGCTAGACAAGTGATATGAATGTAAACTAGCATGCCAATTGAAATTTAAAGGGTGCACACAAGAACAATCTACAACCTTTGTCATCTAACAAACACGAGGACGAAATGATTCTTTCATCATTTAAGGAGAGAGAAATATCATCATGAAAACTCATAGGAAAACTAAAGCTTTAAAAATAAATTCAACTTAAAAATTCCATTAAAAAGAAGTAAATTTTTAGAAAAATTTTGTATCCTCAATAGGATGCTAGAGGACAAAATCTCTCGAGAAAAAGAAAAACAGAAATAAAGTAATAAGAAAAGAACTAGATGAGGAGAGAAAATAACAGGATGAGATTAAAAGGAAGACAGGTAAAGCAAAAAGTAAATATCTCAGAAAGGTTAAAAAAAGTCCATATTAGGGAAAATAAACCAACATTAGGGAAAATTAAATCTTTCATTTGAGACCAATCTCAAGATTTTCCAGAATGCAGAAGGGGGATATGGGGGAAAAAATGGAATCGATATATTATGTAAAGATAATCAATACCCAAGGTGACAATGTTAAGTATGTCCAAAGGAAGCAGAACACTCAGAAGTGATGCAAGGAAAACTGATGCAAGAAAATGATGCATTGAATACCCACATGTCTTTCTTGAAAATGTACTTCAGTGAGAATGCAGTTAAAGCTGTTATGTACTTCACCCCCTCTAGTCAGACACCAATAAAATGGCAAAAATAGAATTAACTCAGAACAATAAAAAGCAAGTGGAGGATGACTATTAGAAGATGAGAAAGATTTCGATAAATTTTTGAAATATAAAGAGGACAGACACCTGTTGACATATGAACCAGAACACAAACCCAAAACAATGGCGGGAACTTCACTGAAGGAGAGGGAAGAGCTCATCATCAGTAAAGTGACAGTTGAGGGGAACAACTCTGAAACTACTAGGCCATCAAACAAGAACAAGGAGGATCACGCATCACTTAGCTGCTATATTTGGAGATTCTGCCATTTGTGTTTCAGAATACAAACAACTATGTTCTAATGAACAGTTAAGGATATTTCAACTTTTTAAAAAACTGGCTTGTGCTTTTAATTCCCTTCATTTAACATTAGCAAATTCCAATAATACACAGGCATTTCTCCACAGAGAAACCTGAACTGTGATTTTGTCTACATTTCTTTAGCGAAAAATAAATCTTATAAATCTTAATGTCATCGCTAACAAAACCCATAAATCTGCCCAGTGCTTTAATCAAACAAAAGGCTTTCAAATTATTGCCCTGAGGTTACAGCATGAACACTGACGCAGTTCTCTCCTTCTCCTCCTGTAAATCATCCCAGCAACAAGATTTTTACATGTGATTTTACTTATCAGAGAAACTTTTTTAAAATAACTCAAGTTTTCAGCAAAACTCAGAGGCAAATATTAATCCATAAACTCTAAAATACAAATGTAGATTACAAAAAGTAGCTAGAATCCAAGAGCAAGTGGGCTAAAGGAAAGTTCAGAGTGTGGCTAGAAGAACTGGCAGCAGATTCCAGAAATTGTGCACAAAAATACACTCCCTGAAAGTAAACGGTTTGCCCTTAAGTGCAAAAGAGAATTTCAATGTTTGAAGTAACAGAAATCAGAATAAAAAGTGTCAGAGAAAGAAGCACTCCAGCTCCCAGACGAGTTCAGAACAATAGATTCGGTGGGTCTACTTAAAAGAATCACACAGAAAAGGCATACTGCCTAGAACAAGCTTGACTCTGTGAATAAGCATGGCCAAAGTAAAGCTTTGGGTAATATAACCTCTAGTCTCCTCCCCCAGCGATCTGCAAATAACTGATTCGGGCATATCTAATTTCTTTAAAGATGGGTAATATTAAGGAAACTGACACTGCATCAGTACAAAAGTACTGAATGAAAGAGGCAGAAATGTAATACTAACAGTGCAAACTTGACAAAAAAAATACTGCTATACACAGGTGAAAATTTTTACCAAACACTTTATCATGACTTCGTAAAAATTAATGACTCTCACCGCTATAAAGAAGACCAACAAAGCAGAAATATAAAGATTCAAGGAAAAATGGCAAAACAACTGAAGAGGGGGTATAAAAGGACAAAACACAGAAAATAGTTCAAATCGTTCAAAATAGTTCAAGGGAAAAAATCATCATACAGAAATGGAGGAATATAGAGAATAATAATACAGAACAAAGAGCAAGAGAATATAAAGGGCACAACAAAATGAAACAGAAAAAAGGAAAAAAAATTTTAAAGGGTCAGGACATCAATATTAGATTTAGAGCAATGGTTCTCAAAGTAGGGTCCCTAGACAAGCAGCTGCAGCTGCATTTTCACTTGAGAATTTGGGAGACAGTGCAAATTCTCATGCCACCGGAGACTTACCAGATTCAGAAAATCTGGGAAAGAGAAAACCTTGGAAGATGGAAAAGGAGACACAATATGAACACAGCCAAAATGTCCAATGAGGAAAACCAATCAACACAACATGACAAATAAAGATAAAAGTTAAGAAAACTTAAAACTTGAATCTCCATATTAAGAAGGGCATAAGTGCCAGAGAAATTGACCTAGGACAGTCAACTCCAAGACATATCTAGGAAATTAGTGAATTTTAAAGATGAAGAAACAATCTTTTGAGCAAAGAAACAAGAAGATTGTTAATTAAAATGGAGGAAAAAACCCACAAAAAATCAGATGGCATCTTATTGCTTCACAACAACATTAAATATTACAAGACAGTGGAACATGCAAAGGTTAACTGTGAGCCAGGATTTTATATTCCTCTAAACGACCCTCCAAAAATAAAGGTTACAACAAGCAAACACTTTTGAACAAACATGCAAGAACTAATAAGGACCACTGTTCTCATGAAATATTCTTGAGAAAATCACTAAGAGATAAACTTCGGCCAAGCAAGAATGGGAAAAGGTGTACTGTTACCAAAGCAGTAAAGCATAATTAACTGTAAAATAAAATAAATGTGGGGATTAGAAGGGAAGAAGAGAGTGTAAATATCAACTACCTCAATAATATGAAAATAATATAAATAAAAACTGAAAGGAAAAAAGGGAGAAATGATGGGCTGGGACTCCAAGTTTGCAATTTAATGTTAACAAATCAAATCGAAGTGTATTATACAGTAGGAAAACAATATTATTCATTAAAAACTAATACTAGAAAAACGGGAGTAAAAGCAAAAACATATTATGCATAGACAGGGATTTAACAGGTAATATTTAAAGAAATACAAAACTGAAGATATCATAGAAAGATATAATTATGAAATTAACCACTAGAACAAAATACAGACCATCCAAATACCAGAAAACTAGAAACACATGCGCCCACACACATTTTAACAGCCGAATGAAAGACTTGTGGTAAATCATGAAAATAGAAAACATAACACAATGACAGCCTTGATACCCAACATATCTATCATATGGATAAATGTAAATGGAATAAATCATCATTTTAAAAAAATAAAAGAGTTAAACACATGTCCACATAAGAACTTGGACAGAAATGTTTGTTGCAGCATTATTCACAATAACCAAAAAGGAAAACAACTAAAAATATCCATCACTGAAGAATAAACAAAATGTTATATATCCGTAAAATGAAATATTATTCGGCCATAATAAGGAATGGAATACTGATCCATGCTACAACATGGATGAACCTTAAAAATATGAGGCTACGTAAAAGAAGCCAGTCACAAAACACCACATATTGAATGATTCTGTTTCTATGAAATGTCCAAAATAGACAAATCTCCGGAGACAGAAAGTAAACTGTGCCTGCCAAAGGCTACAAGTTTGGAAGAATTAGGGAATGGGTGCTAACAACTACAGAGTTTCTTCTGGAGGTCATAGAAAATGTACTAAAGTTCATTGAGGTGGTGATCACACAACTCTGAACTGTGCACTAAACTGAATTCATTGAAGTTGTACATTTTGAATGAGTAGATTATATGATATGTAATTACATCTCAATAAAGCTATTTAAAATTCTAAATAACAGAAGTGCTACAGTGTGGATCACAAAGGAAAACAAAACTTCACTGTATACAAAGCACATACCTAAAATAATACGATTCAAAAACCTTTTAAATGGTAAGATGAACAAAGGCAAATACAAAGAAAAAGAAATAAGGCTCACAATATTAGTCACAATCTTAAAAGTCAAGACAAAAAAAACATTAAGCAAGTAAAAAAAAAAGTTTGTAAGTCTAAGGAAGATAAATCCAAATGAATAAATAATTATCTGTGAATTTATCATCACCAAAAAGCACTGTATTCATAGTATAAATATTCATGAAGAAACTTTAGAAGTCATTATATTTAAACAAATAGACACTAGTACTAGGAGGCTTTCATTCACCTCACTTGGTCCATAGCAGATCAACTGAACCAAAAATAAATATGAATATAAAGACTAAAATAAAAAAACACAATTAGTAAGGTAAATCTGATTGACACATATCAAAATCTACCCTGAGGGGCACCTGGGTGGCTCAGTGGGTTAAAGCCTCTGCCTTCAGCTCAGGTCATGATCTCAGGGTCCTGGGATCGAGCCCCGCATCGGGCTCTCTGCTCGGCAGGGAGCCTGCTTCCCCCTGCCTCTCTGCCTACTTGTGATTTCTCTCTCTCTCTGTCAAATAAATAAATAAAATCTTTAAAAAAAATAAAAAAGTAAAAAAATTTACCCTGAAATTATAAAAATAATATCTTTTGAAGGGTCTAAGAAACAGTCCAAAGAATTAATAACACCTTATAAGTTCCAAAAGGCAGAAAAATACAGATAATATTCTTTCATCTTAACACAATAAAATTTAAAACAACAAATTCAGAAAATAAAAAGACTTCCACCTTCAAATTACAAAACTCTTTAACAAGCATGAAAAAAATAAACCAAAGTTGCAGAATTCTTAAAAACATGTCAAAAGTTACCCGATATCATATTCTAGTTATCAGACCATGGCAGGCTCAGAGGAAATATTAAGCACTAATATCTGTAAGAAAAGAATGAGAATCAATGAATTCAGGGCCTAACTCAAAAATTTAATAAAGGACAGGGTGCCTGGGTGGCTCAGTCAGTTAAGCAACTGACTTTTGGTTTCAGCTCAGGTCTCATGAGTCATGAGATCGAGCCCCACGTCAGGCTCTGTGTGGGCATGGAACCTGCCTAAGATTCTCCCTCTGCTTAAGATTCTCCCTCTCCCTCTGCCCCTCCTCCCACTCCCACATGCACGCACTCTCTCTCCCTCTAAAATAAGTAAATAAATCTTAAAAAAAAAAAAAAAAGCTGGTAAAGGACAATAAAATAAAGAGAGGTACAAACCAAGATTAATAAAAATAAAAGTAGGTTTTGCTTAGGAAAAAAGCAGAAATCAGTAAGTGAAAGTTGATTTATTGTGGAGGGGGAAAAAACTTAAATAGCTACCATTATTAAGAAAAAGCAAAGAAACAAATATTCAACTAATAAATCCTGAGAGGAAATAACCACGAAAACAAAACAAATTTAAAGTTTTATAATTAATTACTTTCCTCAACTCTGTACAAATCACTTTAAAATATTAATGAAATGGATATTTTACAAAGAATGATAATTTACCAAAAGAGACTCCAGAAGTGAGAGAAAATCTAAACAAACCAATTTTCATAGGAGAAGCAGAGAAGTCCAATATACCTGTTAAACCAACCCCAAAACACTAGGACCCAAATAGTTTCATAGGAGAATTCCATAAAACCTATCAAAACTAGGCAATTCCAATGCTATTAAAACTACTCCAGAACATAGCAAAAAAAAAAAAAAAGCAAGAAAGCAAGCCCTACATTCTTTTTATGAAGCAAGTATAATAACATTGAAGTAAACGGACCAAAGATTTACAGAACAGGATCATTTATGAACATCAACACAAAAATCCTAAATAAAATGTTAGAAAAAAATTGGGCAGTACCTCTTTTAAAAATAATATATTATGGAGAGATATTCCATGTTCATGGATAGGAAGACTCAATAATGCCAAAATGTCAGTTCTTCCCAACTTGATCTATAGATTCAATGCAATCCCAGTCAAAATGCCAGCCAATTATTTTGTGGATACTGGCAAACTGACTCTAAAGTTTACATAGAGAGGCAAAAGGTCCAGAACGACCAACCTAATACTGAAAAGAAAGAAACAAAGTTGGAGACCTGATACTGACTTTAAGATTTACTACAAAGCTACAGTAATCAAGATAGTGTAGTATTAGCAAATAAATAGACAAACAGATCAGGAGAACAAAATACAGAGCCTAGAAACAGACCCCTGTAAATACAGTCAACTGATCTATGACAAAGGAGCAAAGGCAATACAACGGAGCAAAGACAGCTGGTAGCACTAGAACAACTGAATATCATATCCCAAAAAATTAATCTAGACACAGATCTTACGCCCTACACAAAAATTAACTCAAAATAAATCACAGACCTAAATGTAAAAAGCAAAACCATGAAACTCCTAGAAAATAACTTAGGGAAAAACCTAAATGACCTTCAGTACAGTGATACCTTTTGAGACATAATATCAAAGACATGATCCATGAAAGAAATAACTGATAAACAGGACTTCATTAAAATTACAAACTTCTGCTCTGCAAAAAACAATATCAAGAGAAAGAGAAGACAAGCCACATACTGGAAAAAAATATTTGAAAAAACACATCGAATAAGTACTCTTATCCAAAATATCCAAAGACTCTTAATAACAAAATGAACAACTCAATTAAAAAATTAAAGTTAATTAAAATTAAAGTTAAAAAACAACTCAATTTAAAAAAAAATAGGTCCACAGACCTTAACAGACGCTTCATCAAAGAAGATATAGAGATGAAAAATAAGCATATGAAAAGATACTCCACATCATATGTCAGGGAATTGCAAATTAAAAAAAATAATAAGATACAACTATACACCAATTAGAATGGCCAAAGTCTAAAACACTGACATCACCAAATGCTGAGAAGGATGTAGAATAGCATCAGCATAACCTCCCCAGACCCCTCAGCATAAACTAACTTCAGTGAGCAGCACAGATCCGTTTACACCAAGCCCCGCCCTCCTGCAGTCAGCTGGATTTTGCTTTTCTTGAACAAGTGTGCCTGAGAACCAGGGCAGCAGGCCCCTCCCCCAGAAGACGAGCACAAACCCCAGCAGGCACCACGTCTACTGACCACAGAGTTCTGCAAAGCTTCAGTTCTAGTGGAAATAGCATTAGGTCTCTTTTAACAAATAGACCAGGGCACACCTAGTGAAAATCTGCCACACTCTGCTCTGGCCAGGGTCCAAACACTCCACAATGCAGGGAAGGAGAAACTCTGCAGAGGACTGGTCTGAGGGAAAGAGCAGCAAAAACACAGTAGCAGAGTGCACATAGCATACACCAGAGACCCTTCCTGAGGCATAAGGACCTGGACAGTATATGACCTCTTCTTCATAAAGCTATTACTCTCAGGGGCAGGAAGCATAACAGGCTTTCCTAACACACTGAAGAAGACACAGACCTAGTCAAAATGCTAAGACAGAGGAATTCATCTCAAAAGAAAGAACGAGAAAAGGTCAGAGCCTGGAATCTAATTGAAACAGATATAAGTAACATGCCTGATCCAGAATTTGAAGCAACAATCATAATGGTACTAGCTGGGCTTGAGAAAAGCATAAAAGATCCCAGGGTCCTTCACCACAGAGATAAAAGACCTAAAAACTAGTCAGGCCAGAACAAAAAATGCAATAAACAAGATCTGAAATCCACTGGATGTAATGACCAAAGGATGGAAGAATCAGAGGAACAAATAAGTGATATAGTATATAAAATTACAGAAAATAATAAAGCTAAAAAGAAGAGGGAAAGAAAAATATTGGATCAACGTAGACAGGAAACTCAGCGACTCCATAAAACATAGCAACATTCATATTATAAGAGTCCCAGAAGAAGAAAGGGAAAGGGGGGCAAAAGATTTACTTGAGGAAATTATAGGTGAAAACTTCCCTAACCTGGAGAAGGAAACAGGAGGCACAGAGAACTCTCAACAAAATCAACAAAAGCAGACCAACACCAAGATATACTGTAGTTAAACTGCAAAATACATATATAAAGAAAAAAATCCTAAAAGCAGAAAGACAAAAGTCCCCAACTTACAAGGGGAGACAAATAAGGGAAGATTGGTTAGTAGTAGATCTCTCCACAGAAACTTGGCAAGCCAGAGAGGGTAACATGATATATTCAACAAGCTGAATGGGAAAAATATGGAGCCAGGAATACTCTACCCAGCAAGGCTGTCATTTAGAATAGAAGGAGAGATAGAGTTCCCCAGACAGGGGTGCCTGGGTGGCTCAGTCAGTTAAGCATCTGCCTTCGGCTCAGGGCATGATCTTAGGGTCCTCGGATGGAGCCCTACATTGGGCTCTCTGCTCAGCCAGGAGCCTGCTTCGCCCTCTTGCACTCCCCCTGTGTGCTCTCCCTCTCTCTCAAGTAAATAAATCTTAAAAAAAAAAAAAAAAAAGAGAGAGAGAGAATGGATGCTATACTTCGTCAAATGCTTTTTCTGCATCTAGTGAGAGAATTATATGGTTCTTATCCTCCCTTTTACTAATGTGGTATATCACACTGATTGATTTGCAGATGTTGAACCACCTCTGTAGCCCAGGAATCAATCCTACTTGGACGTGGTGAATAATCTTTTTAATGTACTGTTGGATCCAATTAGCTAGTGTCTTGGTAAGAATTTTTGCATCCATGTTCATCAGGGACATTGGCTTGTAATTCTCCTTTTCAGTGGGGTCTTTGGTTTTGGAATCAAGGTAATGCTGGCCTCAAAGAAAGAGTTTGGAAGATTTCTTTCCATTTCTATTGTTTGGAACAGTTTGAGGAAAAATAGGTATTAACCTTTCTTTAAATGTTTAGAAGAATTCCCCTGGGAAGCCATCTGGCCCTGGACTTTTGTTTGTTGGGAGATTTTTTATTATGGATTCAATTTCTTTGTTGGTTATTGGTCTGTTCAAGTTTTCTATTTCTTCCTGCTTCAGTTTTGGTAGTTTATAAGGTTCTAGGAATTTATCCATTTCTTCCAGATTGCCCATTTCGTTGGCATATAATTTTTCATAATATTTTCCTATAATCGGTTGTATCTCTGTGGTGTTGATTGTGATCTCTCCTTTCTCATTCGTGATTTCATTTATTGGGATCCCTTCTCCTTAGTAGGATGTTCTTAGCCTCCACGTATTTGTGGTTGTTCAAATTTTTTTGTGGTTGACTTCAAGTCTCATACGTTGTTGTTGGAAAATATACATGGTATGATCTCAATCTTTTTGTGCTTGTTGACGCCTGATTTGTGACCTAGTGTAATATGTGATCTCTTCGGGGAGTATCCCATGTGCACTCAAAGAGAATGTGTATTCTGCTGCTTCAGGATAAAATGTTCTGAATCTGTTAAGTCCATCTGGTCCAATGTGTCATTCAAAGCCATTGTTTCCTTGTTGATTTTCTGCTTAGATCCGTCCATTGCTATAAGTGGGGTGTTCAAGTCCCCTACTATTATTGCATTTTTATCAATGAGTTCCTTTATGTTTGTTATTGTTTTATTTGGGTGTTCCTGAGTTGGGGGCATAAATACTTATAATTGTTAGATTTTCTTGTTGGATAGACCCCTTTATTATGATGTAGTGCCCTTCTTCCTCTCTTATTATAGTGTTTGGTTTAAAATGTGGTTTAGGGGCGCCTGGGTGGCTCAGTTGTTAGGCGTCTGCCTTCGGCTCAGGTCATGATCCCAGGGTCCTGGGATCTAGCCCTGCATCGGGCTCTCTGCTCAGCAGGAAGACTGCTTCTCCGTCTCCCACTCCCCCTACTTGTGTACCCTCTCTCGCTGTGTCTCTCTCTGTCAAATAAATAAATAAAATCTTAAAATAAAATAAAATAAAATAAAATAAAATAAAATAAAATGTGATGTCTGATATAAGTATTGCTACTTGGGCTTTCCTTTGACATCCATTTGCATGGTAAATATTTCTCCATCCCCTCATTTTCAATCTATAGGTCTTTTGGTCTAAAATGAGTCTCTTAGAGGCAGCATAGAGATGGGTCTGTTTTATCCATTCGGACACCCTATGTCTTTTGATTGGAGCATTTAGTCCATTTATATTCAAGTAATTATTGATCTGAATTTAATGCCATTTCATTACTGTTTTGTCATTGTTTCTGGAGATTTTCTCTGTTTCTTTCTAGTCTTTGTTGCTTTAGTCTTTCTTTCCCACTCAAAGAGTGTCCTTTAATATTTCTTCACAAACTCCTTTAGTTTTTGCTTGCCTGGGAAACTTTTTTGATAAAAACCTCAACAAGGTAGAGATAGAGAGAACATACCTCAACATCATAAAGGCCATATAAAAGGTCCGCAGCTAATTTCGGCCTCAATGGGGAAAAACCCTCTAAGGTCAGGAAAAAGACAGGGATGTCCACTCTCCCCACTGTTATTTAACACAGTATTGGATGTCCTAGCCTCAGCAATCAGACAACAAAAAGAAATCAAAGGCATACACATCAGCAAGGAAGAAGTCAAACTTTCACTATTTGCAGATGACATAAGAGTCTATGTAGAAAACCCAAACGACTACACCAAAAAACTGTTAGAACTGATAAACAAATTCAGTAAAGTCATATGACACAAATCAACATACAGAAATCTGTTGCATTTCTATATACCAGTAATGAAGCAGCAGAAAGAGAAGTCAAGGAATCGATCCCATTTACTACTGCACCAAAAACCATAAGCTACATAGGAATAAACCAACCCAAAGAGGTAAAAGACCTGTATTCTGAAAAATATAGAAAACGCTTACGAAAGAAACTAAAGATGACACAGAGAAATGGGAAAACATTTCATGCTCATGGATTGGAAGAACAAACATTGTTAAAATGTCTATACTACCCAAAGCAATCTACACATTTAAGGCAAGCCCTAAAAAAATACCACCAGCCTTTTCCACAGAGCTAGAACATACAATCCTAAAATTTGTATGGAACCACAAAAGACCCCAAAGATCCAAAGTAATCTTAAAAAAGAAAAGCAAAGCTGGAGGCATCACAACTCTGGACTTCAAGTTATATTACAAAGTTGTAGTGATCAAGACAGTATAGTAATGGCACAAAAATAGACACAGACCAATGGAACAGAAGAGAAAACACAGAAATGGACCCACAACTACATGGTCAACTTATCTTTGACAAAGCAGGAAAGAATATCCAAAGGAAAAAAGATGGTCACTTCAACAAATGGTGTTGGGAACCTGGATGGCAACATGAAGAAGAATGACACTGGACCACTTTCTTATATCACATACTAAAATAAATTCAAAGTGGATAGAAGACATAAATGTGAAACAGGAAACCATGAAAATCCTGGAGGAAAACACAGGCAGTAACCTCTTTGACATCAGCCATACTAACTTCTTACTAGATGCATCTCTTGAGGCAAGGGAAACAAAAGCAAAAATGAATTATTGGGACTTCATCAAGATAAAAAGCTTCTGTACAGTGAAGGAAACAACAAAACTAAAGGCAGCCTTCAGAATGGGAGAAGATATTTGTAAATGACATATCTGATGAAAGGTTAATATATAAAGAACTTATCAAACTCAAATCAAACTCAAAAACAAATAATCCAGTTAAAAAATGGGCAGAAGACATGACTAGACATTTTTCCAAAGAAGACACACAGATGGCTAACAGATACATGAAAAGATGTTCAAAATCACTCATCATCAGGGAAATACAAATCAAAACTACAATGAGATATCACCTCACACCTGTTGGAATGGCTAAAATTAACAATATAGAAAACAACAAATGTTGGCAAGGATGCAAATAAAGGGGAACCTCTTGCACTGTTGGTGGGAATGGAAACTGGTACAGCCATTCTGGAAAACAGTGTGGAGGTTCCTAAAAAAGCTAAAAATAGAACTACACTAGGATCCAGCTATTGCACTACCAGATATTCACAAAAGATACAAAAATACTGATTTAAAGGGATACATGAACCCCAATGTTTATAGCAGCAATATCAACAATAGCCAAATTATGGAAACAGTCCAACTGTCTAACGACTAATGAATGGATAAAAAAGATGTGGTGTATGTATATTATATGTGTGTGTGTGTGTGTGTGTATATACATATGTGTGTGTGTATATATATATATATACATATATGTGTGTGTGTGTGTGTGTGTGTATACATATATATATATATATATATATATATAATGGAATATTATTCAGCCATTAAAAGGAATGAAATCTTGCCATTTGCAGTGACGTGGATGGAGCTATAGAGTATCATGCTAAGCAAATTCAGAGAAAAAAATACCATATGATTTCACTCATATATGGAATTTAAGAAAGAAAACAAATGAATGGGATGGGGGAGGTAAACCAGAAAATAGACTCTTAACTATGGAGAACAAAAATGAGGGTTGCTGGAGGGGAGGTGGGCAGAGGGATGGGTTAAATAGGTGATGGGTACTAAGGAGGGCACTTCTTGTGGTGAGTACTGGGTGTTGTATGTGTGATGAATCACTAAATTCTATACCTGAAACTAAAATTACACTGTACTATATGTTAACTAACTGGGATTTAAACAAAAACCTGAACCTAAAAAAAAAAAAAAAAAGTTGTGACCCTAAAACTGCTCTAAAGAAATTACAATAATAAAGTCTTTAAAAATAATAACAACGATACGTTAAGATTAAGTAGGGCTTATCACGTCAGGACATATTTCCACGTAATTCAGAAGATAAACAAATCTAACAGAAAAAGATAACAATTATACCCATAGTACATAAAAAACCATTTGACAACACCGAATACCTATTCTTTATTAAAAGCAAAACAACTCAGTAAAAATAGAACCAGACACTTGTTTAACCTGATAGATTCCAGACACAAAGCCAATATATTATACTTTGAAGAATCACTAGAAGCATTCCCACTCAAATCAAGAACAAGATATATATAACTATCTTGTTATATATCACTACAATTTAAAATTGTATAACTATCACTATCACTATAATTTAAAATTGTACTCATGCATAATTGAATCGGATAAGAGAAAAATTAATGTATGAAAAATCTAAAGAGGAAAACTATGTCTATTTATACTTAATATGATTAAATACCTAGAAAATCCAAGAGAATCAACTGTTATTACAAAGAGTAACAAAATACAGTGAGAATTGTATAAAATTAGTATACTAAAATCAATAGCTTTAAAATTTAAAAACTTATCTTGTATAAAAGGCATCTGCTAAAGTCCTACAGGTAACACCACCCTTAATAGTTAAAAACAAACTTTTCCTGCTCCAAAGAAAAGGAACAAATAAGGCTGTTCACTCTCACTACTTCCATTCAACATTAAATAAGAGGCTCTAACCAGGCCACAGAAAAAAATTAAAGGTATCCAAATTGGAAAGGAAAAGGAAAAATGCCCCTTTTTTATAGATGACATGCTTGCCTATGTAAAAAGAGCTGATGAAATCTACAAAAAGCTAGTAGAGGAATAAGTGAGTTTAGCAAGACTGCAAGAAAAAAAATCAATATACAAAAATCAATGGATTACTATACATTATCAACAATTAGAAATTTAAAATTTTTAAATACTATTTATATCAAACGGTATGAAATAAATCAAAAGAGTCAGATGAGTAAAACCTGATCCTTAAAACTACAAAAATGTTTGAGAGAAATTAAAGACCTTTAAATTAAAAGGAGAGAAATACCAGGTTGATGAATTGGAAAACTCAACATTGTCAGGGTATCAATTCTTCCCCCTAAATATATTCAATGCAATTCCAATCCAAATTCCAACATGCATTTTGTAGACACTGACAATCTTATTCTAAAAGTCATATGAAAATGCAGAGGCCCAGAATAGCCAGAACAACTTCAAACAGTAGTAGAGAGTTGGAAAATAATCCTGTCTCATTCAAGATTTAATCTGAAAAGTAATCAGGATAGTATGGTACTAGTGTAAAGAGACAAACACAATCAAAGGAATAGAACAAAGAGACTAGAAAAAGACCCAAACATACATGACAACTTAGTTTTCATAAAGGTACAAAAGCAATTCAATGAAAAAAGGACAGTCTCTTCAATAACTGGTGCAGAAACAATCAGATATTCATATGCAAAACAAAGAAACAAAAATCTACCAAACAACAAAAAGAACTCAAATGTCTAAGCTATGGAACAGTTAAATTATGGTACACTGATGAGAGGGAAATCTGCATGTTTGTTTTAAAAAAAAAAGAGGATGATCTCTACGTATCAATAGGGCAAGGGAACTCAAAATGTATTGTTAAGTAAAAAAAAACCAAAGCACAGAATGGTGTGTTAAGAATCACCTCTTGGATAAGGTTGGTAAGAATATTAATAAATGTATTTGCTTATATATGCAAAGGAAAATTCTGATGGATATAGTTAGTGCTAATGGCAATGGTTATTCTCCTGAGGTGATAAATGAATAGGAAACTTTCAGAGAAACTTTGCTGCATGACTTTTAAAATTTATAATTTTTTAACTGGCTTTCAAGCTGTAAATACAAATAAGTTGTAATTTGAGAAGTATTTGTAATTTGTAAGTTGAGTAACTTGTAAATTGAGAAGCTACTTATTTTTACTATCTTGGATGTTATATTCTAACTATGTATAATAAAGTTAAAAACTGAACAACTCACTATCTCCTCACTGGGCTCAAATGATAAGTTAAGTAGGTTTTTAACAGAGCTACATAAAGTCCTAAAATCAAAGTTATCACCACAATTTTATACATACACAGAAATGAAACTCTATTATTTTCTGCAAAAACCTATGCATTCTTCAGAGTTGTAAATTTTAAAACCATATAAAAACTACCATTCCACATAAAAATGATATATACTTCTCTGACAAACGCTTTATCATTCATAATATCACTAGTACACCCATTCCCACTAGCAATAATAAAAATAATAAGAATCTCTATGGCAGGGGCGGCTGGGTGGCTCAGTGGTTTAAGCCTCTGCCTTCGGCTCAGGTCATGATCTCAGGGTCCTGGGATCGAGCCCCACATCGGGCTTTCTGCTCAGCGGGGAGCCTGCTTCCCCCTCTCTCTCCACCTGCCTCTCTGCCTGCTTGTGATCTCTCTCTCTGTCAAATAAATAAATAAAATCTTAAAAAAAAAAAAAAAAAGAATCTCTATGGCAATAATCTGTTAACTGTAGCTACTATCCTATACCTGGTGTTACTACAGTCTTATCCTTTAGACCAACTCTGCTACAAAATGCTCTTTCCTTTTGTATTACTGGGAACAAAACAGTAAGAACTGGAAAATGGGGGGGAGGGAGTTAGAGTTAAAATTCCAACTAGTATTCCTTTAAAAAGAGAATATCCTAGGATTTTTTTTAAAGGGGTTATATAAGCTAAGAATAAAGAAAAAAAGTTGTTTTTCTAGTGAAAAACTCATGAAAAATTGTTCAACCCAACTGCTTCATATCCCTAAAGAACAGTTCTAATAGTTATTCTCTGCAAATATTTCGAAGTAGCACTGATTCTGACTCAAGAAATATACGATCTAAGACACATTTTCTTAAATGCTGAACTTGAATTATGACAGCACGAGCGGTCAAGTTAGTTTGTTTTTTTTTAACTGAATGCAAACTGAAACCATGTGGCTTCTGCCCAACTTTTACACTGATTTATAATTTCAAAAGTATTTCTGTAAGAGTACATTGCTCCAGTTAGCCAATTTTCACCAATGACATGGCCCACGTTAATTGTGAGTCAACCTTATTCCTACCCTACAGATTGAGCAGGGCCCTGAAGTAGATACCCCAATAATATCCCTGCTGCCACAAGAGACACAAAAGGTCAGCAGTGAACTGTGGGAAGATCATGGCAGCAGAGGTCAACTATCAGTTTCATGACAAGCAGGTATTATGCAAAATATCAATAAAAATAGAATGATAGCTTTGTATACCTTGACAGGAAAAAAGATAGGCACTGGGCAGTGCTGGGAATATTGCTGCTATTATATCCGAGAGTTATATCAAATTAAGTGAATATGAGCAGAAGCAGATAAGATACAACAAAAATTTACATCATCCAGCATGTGGGATTATATTACAAAGGAGTTTAAAACAAACAATTGCATATGTTCTTATACTTCCTATATTATTCTATCATAGCCACTCTTCTCCAAACATAATAATTTCATGGTGCATCTTTACTGTCAAATACTATGTAGCAGTTAAAAAATAATGTCTAAGCACTGACCTGGAAATATTTTCAAGCCACAATGTTAAATGAAAAAACAACAATCCAAGAAGATTCAGTATGATGCATTTTAAGCATCAAAATAACAAAAAGAAATAAAACTCTCAATACATGTGTGTATGCAAATGAATTTTTTAAATAAGAGTATGTACCAACCACTGGTGACCTTCAGAAGGCATAACAGGTGATTTTCACACTATACCATTCTTCACTGCTTATAGCTTTTTAAAAAACATAACACAGACCATGAATCAAAAACTACTATGAGAAACAAGAAAGTAACCCAGTTTAAGTTTCTACCACTGTGAATCTTACTCTGGAGAAGATTTGGGAATTGCACGTGTTTGTCCAGAATAGTGCTATATTCAATTAAAATAATTCCTGAAAAAAATCAAGACAACTAGGCAGTAAAATGTGATTCACAGTCCTCTCACAAGGTGAATTATGACACACTGTAAGTACTAATTAGAAAATTTTACCTTTCTTGAAGTATAGATGTCAAAAAATGGCTTATTTCTGACACTAAATGGTTCCTGTGTTTTGTCAATGAGCCCAGTCTTCATTTTTTCATGACGAGGACTTATTATTTCTCTTTCTATACACTGCAGACGAATATTAAAATCACAATCTCCAACTGGCTGTGCCTGAATTAAATGAGACAATGATTTAAATTTCAACACTGAAAACTATCTTATCAGTATAATTATGAAGGCTGTCACAGTATACATAGCAGTCTAATAGGTAAACAGCATCCTTTGGAGTTGTCCAATGGACAGCCTGCACAACCACACATGCCAGTCCTGATTTCATTAATTAAACACACCTAAACACATACACAGTTATTTATTTTAAAATTATAAATGCATAACATAGTATGGGACAGTGATATAAATCTTCTCTAATATAAATTCATCTGAAATTTTCACATCTGAATTAAAGTATTAATATACTCACTAATCATTTTATTATTTGAATTAGTAAAATTATATCAATTAGTAAAATCTGTATAAAACTACAATCCACATAATGCAGGAAAATATAAGCAAATAACACATCAAAATAAGAAACACAATCACTTATAATATTTTTTGTTGCTTAAAGCGCTAATGCTTTATAGCCATCATCAAGTAAAAGATAATTATTAGACAAATATATCCTCAACTCTAAAAACTAATAATATAGAACAAAGTCTCCATAATATACTCAATTATATAGTTATAAAGAAAGTTCTCCATACAGCATATATACAATATGGTACATATATGTGGTACAGATGATTTGAACCATAAAGTAAAAAGTGAATATACTTTTTCTGTAAATTGAAGGTAGGGGCTTACCCTATCTTAATGGCATATAATAATACAGCTTTTAACATTTCATCTGGGTGACGGTAACCATCCAGATTAGTAGCATCGCCTCATATTAAGTACCGCTCTTCTTTACTTTGCAATTGGACACTCTTCCATGAATTCTTCTCACCTTTTCATCTTCTTCCTCTTCTCTAATCTATATTACTCAACCTAACATTTACACAACCTAATGCTTACAAATAGGTGACAATATTTGCTTAAGTTGTGGACGTTAAATATGTCTTAAGGATGACTTTTTCAGGGGCACCGGGGAAGCTCAGTTGGTTAAAGACTCTGCCTTCGGCTCAGGTCATGATCTCAGGGTCCTGGGATCGAGCCCCGCATCAGGCTCTCTGCTCAGCGGGGAGCCTGCTTCCCTCTCTCTCTCTGCCTGCCTCTCTGCCTACTTGTGATCTCTCTGTCAAATAAATAAAATCTTCAAAAAAAAAAAAAAGGATGACTTTTTCTATTGGAAAGATGACAATTTTGATATTCAGCAAAGAATAAGAAGCAAGACAAAGCGAGTAAGCCCTAGGTATGAGGTAGTATACGTTCCCTTTACACAAAGGCATACAACTAACAATGAATCTTGGAACACTACATCAAAAATAATGATGTAGGGGCGCCTGGGTGGCTCAGTGGGTTAAAGCCTCTGCCTTCGGCTCAGGTCATGATCTCAGGGTCCTGGGATCAAGCCCCGCATCAGGCTCTCTGCTCAGCAGGGAGCCTGCTTCCCCCTCTCCCTCTGCCTGCCTCTCTGCCTGCTTGTGATCTCTCTGTCTCTGTCAAATAAATAAATAAAATCTTAAAAAAAAAAAACTAATGATGTATTGTATGGTGACTAATACCACACACACACACATACACACACAAAGGCATACAACTGTTTGTAAAAGGTAATATTGAGGAAACACCAATAAATAATCACAAAGTCCATGTGTAATCTTTTCCATATCACCCACATCGACAAGGTTGAAAAACCTAAAGTGTTAGGCTTATTTATGAGACCTATTAGATGAATTCAGACCCCTATAAGGTTAATGTGGAACAAGCAAGTCATCCATTTTTTTTTAAATAGTCTAACCACTGTCTAAAAATACTTAAGCACTCTAAATCTTCTCCTAAATACTTTTCACAATACATATAAACCAAAACAACAAGAAAAAATTGAAAGCAAGTTCACCTTCAAATCTATGCTGCCTATAGGAAAGGAAGCTTTTGTTAGGTAGGTGTTAAGTCACTGAAAACAGACAACAGAAAGAACTCAATAACTATTAACTAACTGACCTCCTAGTTTTGAATTCTTTCTCAGTTTAAAATACTACCCATGAGAGACTGTGGACTCTGAGAAACAAACTGAGGGTTTTGGAAGGGAGGAGGGTGAGGAGATGGGTGAGCCTGGTGGTGGGTATGGGTATTGCATGGAGCACTGGGTGTGGTGCATAAACAATGAATCTTGGAACACTGAAAAAATAAAATTAAATTTAAAAAAATAAATAGAAAATAAAAAATAAAAAAGACAATGAAATGGAATAAAGGTCAACTGCTTTGAATGATCAAAAAAAAAAAAAAAATACTACCCATGCTGTCACTGGAGTTACCTTTCAAAACAATGAAAGTGTGATCCTATCATTACCCTAACTAAAACCCTTCAAGAGTGCCCTATTACATCCAGAACTAAGCTAAAATGCCTTATCCAAGTCACCTGGTCCCCCTATTCAACCATCTATTCTCATTTCTTGTTGTGTCCCACATCCCACCACACATTAAGGAGACTAATAACCTCTAATGCTCCTGACCTCCATGATTCTATCCTTCAAAATTAATCCATATAACTTTCTCTATCTGCAAGTCCACACTTCTATGACTCAGCTATACCCTGGTTAAACTGAAATACTCTCACCTCTCTATTACTTTTCAATATTCCTTTATCTTTAACATACCTTTATTGTTGTTATACTAGTATAATTATTTCTTTACATACATTTCTCATCCATAAAATCGATGGTCTACAAATTTCTTTTGATTTTGTACCCAATCTAAATACATATCCTAACAAATGCTTACAACACATGCATGCTAATTTTTAATCAGTTGCATACATGTACAACCGTATATGTTATAAAACAGACAAAAATTGAATAAACAGGTTACAAAAAAAAACAAAAGTTCAACTTTCTTCCCAAATCCCACTGTTGAAATGGCCTTCTTTGGAGACCAGTGTACTGAATTACGAATTCCCTGAAGGCAAGAAATTATGTCTTATTCATCGTGTATATCCAATACCTAGAACAACACTCGACATGTAAAAGATGATCAATGAAATTCTTGCTGGACAAAATAAGGGAACTAAAAAGATTTTAACTATTTTTTCAAAACATCATTTTTTCCTAATAGTGACTTTGATTTGGTGATTCAAAATGAGCTGGTTAATCATCAAGGCTCCATAGTAAATTAAAGAATTAAATATATGATGCTTTCAATTATAAATATATCTAAATATCAGAAAAGTGAGGGAAAATGTGACTTTAAAATCAATGAAATATGGCAATAGGCACTCATTAAATACTTGAGTAAATAATTACAGACCTAGTAAAAGCATAATATAATCATTTTTACAGCAAAATATGGGTGAATTTCCTAAACAAGACACAAAAGCACAAACTTTGAGAAGGTCTAATAAGTCTGATTTCATGAAAATGAAAAATTCCCGTGCATCAATAGATACTAATTGGCAAAAGATATTATTGTCACATACATAACCAAAAAAGGATTAGAATGCAGGAAAGATAATTAATTCCTACACATTAAGAAGACTGACAACCAAATAGAAAAATTAGAAAATTATTCGAACTTAACAATTAAATCTCAAAAGAAAAATCCAAACAAGTAAAAATGAACATATGAATCAGGCTTTACTTCATTAGTAATAATGGAGGAGCAAATTAAAACAAGATCAGATGCCATTTCACACACATCCAATTAGCAAAAATTCTAAACTCTGATAATACCAACTGTGGTAAGTTGTTACACCTACTTCTGAGAGGAATTCAGCAACGTAGCAAATACACCTGAAGTTGCCAATTCAGTCAGAATCTCTATGATGTAGGTAGGGGTGAGGAACTGTACTTTTTAAAAACACCTCAGATGCTTACATCCCAAGAATGAGAATTGTCCTAGGGAAATTCTGATGTATGCACACAAGAATATATAAACTGTTTAATAGCAGTGTAACAGCAAAATACGGAAACTCAAATGTTCATCAAAAGGAAAAAAGACAAATTCTGTATATTTATACAAAGCAATACTCAACAGTAATTAAAGTGAATGAACTAAACCTATGTGTATTAATACAGATAAATATCAACAAAATTATGTGGAGTGAACACCCGGTACCACAGTACAGTACGGTATTTATGTAACACTGGAAACCTTGCACAACAATACCACGTATATTTTATGGACACACATATACATAGTAAGGTTATTAAAAACATTCATGGAAATAATAAACATCAAATTAGGGTAGAAGTTGCTTCTGGATAGGAGGGTCAAAAATAGAATAGTGAGGTGTGCATGAGAAACTTCTACTGGATCTGTAATGATTTATTTCTTATTAAAAAGAAAGTGGAGTAAAAACGACAAAATATTAAGCTCTAACAAATCTGGTGGTTAGTACATGTGTATTCCTTATATTATTCTCTATACTTTTGTATATGCTGAAACTTTTCATATTTTTTTTAAAGAATTAGAAGGCTATTGTCAAAGACAAAGTTCCCAAGCTAAGAAGTAAACCTGCATGGAACACATATTAAAGCAGAGCTCAATGTCAAAAGGCAAAGGAGACAAAACTCCCCCCTTTCACAACAAAACAATGCCACCCCCACCCTTCATGACTCATTATGGGCCAATGAACATTATTCCAAAATCTATAAGAGTAAGCCAATTCTAGAAAGCATTACTTCTGAGGCATATAGTAATCACGAATAGACAAAATTAAAACTTGATGGTTTCTGACCTTGAGTCTCTTAAGTAGGAAACTGTTTGAAATCTATAAATTAACAGAAAATGAAATATGTACATTGAAAATTTCCAGGGAAAAGATGCCTTTAAAGTGGATTAACGCAATCCTGAATCTCAATACTGTAATTTAAAATATGTACCCCAAAAAAGGAACTTTTAAAAAATTTTGTTATAAATCTTCAAAATCCTAAAACTTAAACTTTTAATTCCAGAATTCTTAATTGCTTTCAGTCTAATTTGAATACTAAATGACTATGCAATTTGAATAATAGATCTCTAGAGGAATAATTATACCTTTTCATAGATGTACACTATTGAAAGAGTTTCTCACATTTACAGAAGTCATGTTGTACTGCCTAAATAATTTAGACACTGATACTATAATTAAACATGAACAGGCAGATTCTTGGCTTGTCTAAAACTATAGGAAATGAGTAGAAAATATAATTCCTATTTTTTGATATCTATTTATAACAGAATTTTATATTTTGTTTTTAGTTTCCTGCCTGTACTCATGAATAACATATTTTGTGCCCCGAAGTTATACATTCAATACTCATAATCAGCTTCTCTTTTTATTTTTAAGTGACAGTAACAAAATCTGTGGACTCTTTTTTTTAATCGTGTACAGGATAACTAAAACCAAGTTTCTATCTTAAAAAATTCTGTCTTATTTTATCAGTTAAACTATCTTTCTTTACTTACTTCAAGTATTTTACAAAATCTAAAGACAAAGGAATGTGTAAAATTATTATTAAGGTATCAAATGAGTACCTAGAGTCACAATTTTTCTTTCCTACCATCTCTAAGGCAATAACACTTTTTATTTGTAAAAACATATCTGTTATCTCGGGGACAATTTTTATTTTATAAATTATATAAAGGTACTTACATTGAATTTAATTATGTCATATATCAAATATCTAGGAACGGCCTGTCCATTTACTCTGTCAATAATCATTTCCTTGAAAGAGAAAAGAAGGTTAAGTTTCTTCATACTTTAATGGCAATTTCTTCAATTTGATTACAATAAAACATAAACACAGAAAGCACATAAACCTTATATATACAACCTGATGAAACATTAATATGAACACACTTATACCCAGATCAGATCAACAGACTGTCAACATCCCAAAACTCCGTCATGAATTTACTCTATTGAAGTAAAATGATATGACAATATCTCATTATGCTTTTCTATTTGAATTACTATGCTACATTTTTTTATATTTGAGTTGCTAATCAACTATTAAAATAAAGAAACTACAAATTTTAAATTCCAAATACAAGGAATATTTTTTAAAATAATTTTGTTAAATCATTATTGCTCTAAATCTTGTTACAGGCTAACTGTATCACAAAATCTGTAGGTATAAATGGTGCCCTTATGATAAAATATATTCCCCATGCAATCTTTGCAGTCTTTCTTGGTCCCATGTCCCTCTACTCTGTTCAAAGGGAACAGGACAAGAGAATATATTACATATCATAGCCAATAAGTGAAAAAAAACTTAAATTCTGCACTTTGACAGAAAAGAGATACAGGACATTAAAAGATTGGCGTGCCTGGGTGGCTCAGTCAGTTGAGTGCCTGACTCTTGGTTTTGGCTCAGGCCATGATCTCATGGGTCATGGGATTGAGCCCACATATGGCTCCATGCTCAGTGGGGAGTCTGCTTGGAGATTCTTTTCCTCTGTCCCTCTCCCCGCTTCTCTCTCTCTCCCCACCCTCTAAAAGAAATAAATCTCTTTTTAAAAAAATTATAGGTACATAATGCAGTATTTCATGAAATTTTAATTCTTTTTTTTTTTTAATTTTATTTATTTATTTGACAGAGAGAGAGACAGCAAGAGAAGGAACACAAGCAGGGGGAGTGGGAGAGGGAGAAGCAGGCTTTCTGCTGAGCAGAAAGCCCAATCCCAGGACCCTGGGATCATGAACTGTGCCGAAGGCAGCCGCTTAACAACTGTGCCACCCAGGCGCCCCAAAATTTTAAATCTTAATAATACATTTTGACCTAAAATTATTTTTCTTTCTCATATTCTTCCTAGGAAACTAAGCAAGGTTTTTGTTATCTAATTTCATGACAGAAAATCCACAACCATCTAAAATGACAAAGAACACACTGATTTAGGACAGACATACTTTGTTAAGAAACTATTATTAATTAATTACTTTCCCAAATACATATTTGTTAACCTGCAGACATTTATTTATGGTTATCATCTTGAACTGAACACATGGCATAAATTAAACCACTTCATTATCTTAAAATATTTACTAAATTTTTTTCTTAAATACTTGTATCTGAGAATTTTATGACCCATCAAGGTGGCACCAAAAACAGGTCTCAATTCATTGTTATTGTCAAAAATGTGTGGATGGAAATTAAGGGAACTTCCAGGTTCAGATATAAGGCATCACAGAATTTCTCTCCCAAATTACCTGATGAAATGAGCAAAAACATATATTCCTTTGAACATTAAAAATAGCAAAAAGGAAAACTTATTATTAGCATGCAAACCAAGTAAAAAGAAATATACAAGTAACCATTAAAAACTGAAAACTACCAAGACTGTGGTAAAACAGAAAGGGACAGCAGGGTTCAGCTCCAATCCCACTAAACCCCCAGAAGCCCTACTTGTCAAATGACAAATTCTTGATAATTGTCACTATTACACTCGAATATAGATAGAAACAAATTCAGTAGTTACTCTTGTCTTCTTTTTCTCTCTCTTCTGATTGGAGTAATAAAAATAGCGTAATACTCTTTGTGCCTGAAGAAAGACTCCTAGACTCCACAATGAATCGAAGAAATAACCTGAGCATTACTGGAATAATATATTGCTCTCAATTAGCTGAAGAAAACATTCACTCAAAGCTTTTTAAAAAGAACAGAACCCAGGGATTCTAACAAAAGACCCCAATAACTAGGCTGAGTTCATCCCAAATGACCTCCCCACCACAATGTCCCTTTTCCCCACAGCTGCCATCATTACCCTAGGCTACAGAAAAGTAGATAAACATAAAATATCTAAGCTTAAAACTTAGTTAAGAAAATTGGAACCTTTGGGTACTGTTGCTGGGATTGTAAAATGGTACAACCACTATGAAGAGGTTCCCTCAAAAAATTAAAAATAGCACTGCTATATGATCCAGCAATCTCACCTCTGGGTATATATCCCAAAGAACTGAAAGCACACTCATGCTTACAACATCATTATTCCAATAGCTAACAGGTGGGAGCAGCCCAAATATCCATCAACAGACAAATGAATAAATAAATTTGGTATACAGATGTAGCAGAATGTTATTCAGCCTTGAAAGGAAAGGAAATCTATCACATGCTGTAACAATGAATAAACCTTGAAGACACTATGCTAAGTAAAATAAGCCAGTCACAAAAAGACAAATCCTATATGACTTCACTTATATGAGGTATCTAAAGTAGTAAAAATCACAGAAATAGAAAGTAGAATGATGGTTTGCACAGGTGTACAGGTAATGAGGAGCTGTTTATGGGTACAGAGTTGCAGTTTTACAAGATAATGTTATGGAGAACTGTCGCATAAAAATGTGCATATAGTTAACCCTACTGGACTATATCCTTAAAAATAGGCAAGACGGTAAATTTTACGTTATATAGTTTTACCAAAACTATAAATAAAAAAATTTTTTAATAAAACCCAGTTAAGAAGGAAAAACAGATATCCTCTTCTAATCAAACCAGAAAAAGGAATTAGATTTACTATCCAGCCTGAAACAACCAAAGATGTGGACAAAATAGGGGAAGCAATAATTTTCAAGGCACTAGACATCCAACAACAAAGGACAGCAATCTCTAGAAGATAGTAAATAAACTATATGAGTCCCAGAATTTTCCCAACTTATAGACCAAGGGGTTTCCAGGCTTCAATGGGGATCCCAGCAAGCAGGGGGATTCCAGGTAAAGCTCAGCGGTCTCCCTGAGTTTAAAAAAAAAAAAAATCAGGTTGTCTAGGGAGACCAACAGGACTAGAGTTCTCAGGGCAGAGTGAGAGAGAGAGAGAGATGCTCAGTTAAAGAACTACAAATATCCTTGGTCAGACTTCCAAGAATGTTCAGCAGAGTATGCACGTGAAAAGAACCACTCGAAAGTCTTAGCGGGAAACATAGCAGGCACTGACACAAGGTTGGGAATAATGCCTGTTCCTACCAGCCATATTAATTCACAGAGTATTGAGTACTCAGAAGGATCTTGTCTCAGCAGAGAATAATTTTCCCGAGACTAAACTCTGCTTTAGTCCACCTAACAAATCTTAAAAGCGAGACTCGAAAGGTATAAAGCAGTTCTAAATAAATTACCTGCCTCCCAGAACAAACCTCAAAAAAATAGGAATACAAAAATAAGAAGCCCCTAACAAGGTAAACTTCAAAATGTCTGGCATCTAGTCAAAAATTAACAGGTATGTAAACAGGCAAAGAAAAAAAATATATATAACCCATAAAGAGGAGAAAAATCAATCAAAAATAGGCTTAAAACTGAGAAAGATGTTAGAATTAACAAGCAAGAAAATTAAAGCAGATGATTATAACAGTATTCCATATATTCCAAAAAGCTAAGTAGAGATATAGAAGACATCAAAAAGATTCAAAATGAATTTTCAGAGGTGAAAACTACAATGCCTGAAGTGAAAAATAGTATGGATGGAATGAATAGCAATTTAGACACTGCAAAAGAAAAGATTAGTGAACTTGCAGACAAGGCAACAGAAACTATCCAAAATCAAACAGAAAAAAAATAAAAACAAACAGCTGGGTTTATTTGTTTAAGATTTTATTTATTTGACAAAGAGAGAGCACAAGCAGGGGAAGCAGCAGGCAGAGGGAGAGGGAGAAGGAGCCCCCCCCACACCCACAGAGTAGGGAGCCCAATGTGGGGCTCAATCCCAGGACCCTGGGATCATGACCTGAGCAGAAGGCAGATGCTTAACTGACTGAGCCACCCAGGTGCCTTTTTTTTTTTTAAAAAGAGCATTAATAATCAAATCTCCAAACATGTGAAGTGTAGAAATAATGGCAAAAAAATTCTACTTTTAAGTAAAATTGTAAACCCATAGATAAAAGATGCTCAACAAACTCTAATAATAAAAAAACCTGAAGAGGGACACCTAGGTGGCTCAGTGGGTTAAAGCCTCTGCCTTCGGCTCAGGTCATGATCTCCGGGTCCTGGGACCGAGCCCCGCGTCGGGCTCTCTGCTCGGCAGGGAGCCTGCTTCCCCCTCTCTTCTGCCTGCCTCTCTGCCTACTTGTGATCTCTCTCCCTCTGTCAAATGAATAAATAAAATCTTAAAAAAAAAAAAATTTGTTAGAAATTGGTGCATTGTTGACTACTCCATACTGCTGTGGAGAAACACCTACAGCTTAAATCCTTCATTGGCGGTGGGGGAGGTGGGGGGGGCGGGTCCCACAAAAAAAAAAAAAAAAAAATTCCTGCCTGTTTGACTTTCCTATCCTTGGTACTTTTCTATATTCCATTTTCTTTTTTTGAAGTCCCCAGGTATTCACCCTTCTACCTATCCATCCAATATTTCCTGAGCCCAAACTATGCATTAGACATAGCTCTAAATGCTGGAGAAATTAAGTATATAGTCACTACCTTCAAAGGAGTATCTCAGGAAGAGAAGAAAATATGTAAGTAGCTGGGTCCAATGAAGAGTTCTAGTTTTAATGATAGATAGCTATATAGATAGAGTAACCATGCAGCTTACTGTCTATATCAGAATACTTCTGAGAATGAAACAGATTCCTATTAATAACTACACCAAGACAACAGATATAAACCTACACTCTTTCAGCCAAATAAGGACATATGATATAAGCTTAGCAAGGAGTAGTTATTTCTAACTGAAGCATAAGAGAAAAGTTTGATAATAAGATGTTGTGACCCCTTAGTCAAATCCTGAAAGATAAAGTGGATATTTCCTAGCAGGATGGTAAATGAGCCAAATAGCATTACAAAGGCATAAAAAATGGTGGTTTTGAGTAAACTGTCCAAAGCTCATTATAGATGGAGCTTATGGTTCAAGAATCACAATCAAAGACAATGCTAAAACCATAGGCATGGCCCAGATATATAGAATATTATGTTTAGTAGTTTGGGTTTCATGATATGGGCAATGGGGAACCACTGAAGGGTTTTAATGAGAGGAAGTAATCAACTGTTCTCTGGAAACCTGTAGACCTTCAAAGCTCATCTCAAAGGTAACCCATTCCTCGAAATCCTTTCAACTAAGGACCACTTGATTCTAATTATCATAGTCCACCCAGGTGATGAAATGTTCTAGAATTAGAGAGGGGTAATGGTTGTACAATCTTGTGAATATACTAAAGACTACCAAATTATACAGCTTAAAAGGATGAATTTTATAGTACCTAAATTATATTTCAATTTTTAAAAATAAAACTAGGGGCGCCTGGGTGGCTCAGTCGTTAAGCATCTGCCTTCGGCTCAGGTCATGATTCCAGGGTCCTGGGATCGAGCCCCACATCGGGCTCCCTGCTCAGCGGGAAGCCTGCTTCTCCCACTCCCACTCCCGCTGTTTGTATTCCCTCTCTTGCTGTCCTCCTCTGTCAAATAAATAAATAAAATCTTTTATTAAAAAATAAATAAAAATAAAAAATAAAATAAAACTAAATTTTTTTAAAAATCCTAAAATCAGTTCTTCAGATTGAAGGAAAATGATGGAACCCTAGATAAATAGCATGTATTAAATGTCGGCTATATACATATTGATTATACACATTCTGTAACTATAGGCACAACAAAATGACTGAAAGAAAATACAACAAAATGTTAAAATGTAACCTCTTCTTGACAGTTGAAAATTTCTACTTTATGATGTACAGACTTTCTAAAATTTTAACAATGAGTATGCATATTCCTTTACAAAAAACATTAACAGTTGAAAAGGCATGCCATTTTTTCCAAGATTCTTGCTATTAACTTTGGTGATTAACTGCTATATTCTCCTCATAGCCTCAATACAAAATCAATTGAATTTCACTGATTGTTTCAAATGAATTAATGCCATATTTCTAAACTCTTATTTTCCACATTTTGTAGGTCAAAGAACATAATTTAGAGAGCAAAACAAAAGCTTCAATGCTCACATCTGACAGCCAGACAATTAGGTAGTTTGAGTTATTCTTGGATTTGGAATTTTACAAAAACAATTTGCAAATGAAAATGTAGAAGAAACAGGAAACTACAGAGGACTGTTTTAATTAACTAACTGGAAAAACAGATATGGCAACTATAATTCTGATCCAAGTAAACTGACATCATGAATCATATTGCTATTTTAAAACTTCGTAAGAGTCTATTATGCAGCTTTCATTTGTCCAAGTTTGGGGTGAAAATAAATAGTATTGCTCAGTTAAATCTGCAGATGGTTAAACATCTAATTTTTAAGCATTATTTCCTACCTGGAACGCCCTCAGGCCGTGTCCAACAAAAATCTCTTTCTAAAGAAATCTTTCCATATCTAATGCCAATTCCTCTATAAAACATCTAAACATCTTTCATTCCAAACTAACTAGATTTAATTTATTTCTCCTCTAAACCACCACTGGACTTTTAAAATACCAATCGCCAAGTTATTGTTTTATTTCAAGGTCTCCTCCAGCACTACCAATTTTTCTCCACCACTACCAAATGAAGTAGAAAGTCTCAAGGGTGAGGCCCTTTTTCGACCCTCTGCACTCCTGGCACAGCAACTTGAACATGAAAGGCATTCAAAAATTATTAGTTCAATGATAAACCATGCTAAGCTGTGGCAAATGCTTTAACTTAGGAGTCTTTTTCTTCCTTTTATTTTATTGATCATAATGCTAAAACTGTATCTTAAATGAGGGTAACAACAACAAAAATGTTCTTGCTGATCCTGTAAACGCGCTACCACAGCTGCTACACGGGCTGTGCAGTTTATAAACAGTGCAACTCCAGGGGTGCCCGTCACACTAACTATGAGAATGGCGCACCCTGGAGATGTGCAGTGCACAACACTTCCAACCTTACATAGTGGCTCTGTCAACCACAAGAGGGGGTGTGTGCTGCACACACACACACACACACACACAATATATATATATATTGTATATGTTCCAAATGTTTATGTATATATATGTATCATTTCATTACAGAATGACATTTTACTATAGCCCCAGAGTATATAGCACTCTTTGTTTTGTGACTACATTTACTTTGTTCAGTCTCTGCCACTACATCCAACTATACTACCTTCTTTCTTCCTTTCTAATCTTTACTACCTGGTTCATAATCATCCTCTCAACCTCGACTTCTACCATCACTCACTAGGAACCACCTAATACTTTCCTTGATCTTACTTCCACTGCCCTTCTGCACATTACCTCAACCTCTCACCCTCCCTAGATCACATACTGAACCTTCTCATCACCACAAACTATATCTCAGAAGTGACTAACTCAAACATCCTATTCTCCCATCAGTCTTCCATATTCTGGTTTGCATACTCCAATATCTAGCTGGTAAATAAAAACAAAGCACATGGGATGGGGCCACAAGCGTACACTTGGAAAAAAATTCACTTGGAAAGTGATATTCCCTTTGTTAAACAAAGATGTATTTTATGCATGTGATTTTCATTAGGATCATCCTATCATTGAGAATTTAAGTAAATATTCACAAGCCACTTCCTATCCAATAGTGGATAAAAACCAGAAATAAAGGAGCAAGTTTCATCTTAAGACAAGAAAGCATTCTCATATAAATTCCAGAGAATTATTAGCCACTTGTAATTCAATCTGGCTCATGAAAAAGATTCAACATTGAAGAAAATTTAGAAATAAAAAAAAAGGTTAGAAATTTTAAAAAGTAAGTAGTATCTCTGTAAAAAGGAGACCTGCAGTTGTGAGAAGTTATAATAAAGACGTAGAGTCCCTTTTTCCTCCAAAGAAAGGCAGTGAATGTGTGGCAAAGAGATAAACCGTACAACCAAAACAGCAGAGAGAAAGATGAACAGTCTGAAGGCAAGCCTACCAGAGATTACTCTGCAGAGAAAAGTATAAGCTTATTGTTGTACAGATCTGCACATGAAGTAGAGTCTAACTTCTTAATCAAATAGCCTATTCGCCCAAAAGCTAAAGAGAGCAAAATCTAAGTGGCAAGCCTCAGAATAGCCAGGAAATTGGGTGCACTTGGACTGCCAAACATTAAACTGTATGCTTCAGTCAAAGTATTAAAATCAATCTAAAACTACCACTGAAAGACCAAAATACCAATGGAATGAGAAAACAAATCAAGAAAAAAACAATGCTATATAAGGGAATCCACTATACAATATAAATTATATATCCAATTAAAAAAGAAAAATAGATTAGCTGAATGGTGTGAGAAAACAGTTTAGACAGTTGGAAATAAATAAACTCATACCCTTATCTACTCCTTTTATCAAAATGTATTTCAGATGTATCAAATACTTAAATATACAAATAAAACCACAGAAGTACTAGAAGGAAATTCTAAAGTAAATTCTAAAGTAAAATTATGAACAGGAACAAAAATAAGTAAAAATTTCTTAAAATGACACAAAAGCCAGATATTAAAAACTAAGATGTTCATAATTTTACCTACATAAATTTACCTATATAAATTTAAACTTGTGCCACAAAAAAAACACCAAAAAAATAAAATACATTTTTTTCAAAATATGTGTCACAAAGTAATACCCTAATAGACAAAAATTTCTTACAAATCAATAAGAAAAAGATGAACACCCAATAGAAAAACATATAAAGTATCTGAACCAGCAACTCACAGAAGAAATACAGTAACTCATAAAGAAGTGACAAAATGTTAAACCTCATTAACAATTCACCAAAATGTAAAAAGAATAAACATTTATTTACTGTGTCAGACACTATTACCAGCACTTTATAAACTATCCAACTCTATCTTCACAATAGCACCAAAATCTAAGTACTATCTATAGCCTCTCTTCACTACAAATGAAAAACTGAATAAATTATTTAAATCCCTCATATACTAATTGATGAAGCCAGTAAGGAACCAACAGTTAGAGTTAGAGCTCTTATCTACATGCTATATTGTCCCATAAAATAGAAAAGAATTCTTTCCCTCATCAAATTAGAAAACATTCAATTTTCAAAACCCAGCGTTTAAGACAGTATACAAATCCTTTAAATATGGTTGGTAGACTTGTACATAGGTTCAAACATTCTGGAAAGAAGGGTACCAATTATACCTGTCAATATTTACAACGGGCACACCCTCAAAAGTAGCATACTTAACAAGGTAGAGCCTATTACCATCCTCTCCTTAGGAGCACTACTCCTCTTGCACTCCAAGCTGTAGTACTATCAGTGAATGCCGGGCCTCCACTGTCATTCTTCCATGGGTATGTAACTCATGCAAGGCCCTTTAGAGTCTTCCCTGAGATTGATACATGGATGTTGGAAGAAAAAGTTCTCTTTCTGCTTGCACTACAATGCAACTTGCCTCTCATCTGAAAGAGCCTTCATGAAGAATGAGACCAAAGAGACAAGTAAACCAAAGAAAGAGAATGACAGAGCCTGGCCAGTATCCTTTGAGGTGCCAGATCTAGTCTGAAGCAGGCCAAGCTGAAACAATCAAGTTCTTTTTTTCCTCAGTTACATTAAGTTGGATGTCAGTTACTTGCAATCAAAAGATTCTTAATACACATTATAATCTCACCTCTAAGAATCTTCTTAATTATAAAAATTGCACAACTGTAGAGGAGTCCAAAATGCCAGAGGAGTAGGAGACTTAATTTCGACTGGTCCCAGGAATTCAGCTAGATAGATATCAAATCATTCTGAACAGCTGAGAACTCAACCAGAGATTGAAGAAAAGAATAGCTATAGCTCTAGAAAGAGAAAAGCAACCACTTCCTGCAAGGTAGGAGATACTGAGAAGCGAATCCAAGGCAATATATGGGAAGAAAGACCACGAGGAAAGGGAGCCTCCATAATCTGGCTACCAGCAAGTGATAGACCAGCGGAGCAAAAAACTGGAACTATTAGAAGTCTGTTCCAGTGAGGGATGTCACTCAGGTGGCTAAGCAGGGACAGAACTCTACCTGGGACAATATGGTCTCAGAATCCCCCCAGGTTACAGGAAGACCAGGGGATGCCTGAGTGTGGCTGAGCTCCCAGGCATCAGAGCGGGGAAGCCAGCTGCAAAGAGTGAGCCCAGAAGTGGGCTCTCAGCTCTGGGTTGCCATAAACCACAAACTGGCACCGTCAGGTGACTGCTCTCCTAGCAGGGGCCCAACAAGAGGCAAAACCAGCAAGACCCCGCCTCCACCGTCACCAGGCAGAGTGGCAGGGGAGCACACTGCAGTTGTCTACAGGGTTTGGAGACTCAAAACAGGGTCACGTGCACGAGATAGAAACACTGGGTCACAGGCCAGGTGAGCACGGAGTGCAGAAGGAGACCAGGAAGACAGGATCTCCGAGGGCACACTAAGAACTAGGGCCCTGAGGTTTCCGCTCCAGGGCAGAGATTGGGAGGACGCCATTTCCATTCTCATCCTCTAAAGCTGCATGGAAAGCCTTCAGGGAACAAAAGCCACAGAGAACAAACCTGAGCAATGCTTAGCCAGGCCCCTTGGCAAGGGTGATACAATTTCGCCTGGGGTAAATGCACTTGAGAATCAACGCAAGAGGCCCCTCCCCCAGAAGATCAGCAAGAACATCAAGCCAAGACCAAGTTTACCGATCAATGAGAACTGCAAAACTCTAGTGCTAGGGGAATACAGCACATAGAACTTGTGACTTTTTTCCTGATTCTTTAGTCTTTCAACTTTTAATTTTTTTTCATTCCTTTTCAATCAATTTTTTATTATATCAACTCTTTTTTAAATCTTTTTTAATTTTTATTTTTATATTTACATTCTATCCCTTCACTGTATTTCATCTTAATTTGTATATATGTAAGTTTTCCTTTCTCTACAATTTTGGGATTCTAACAGAACAAAATACACCCAAAATCTAGTGTATGGCTCTGTTCTATTCACCTGTCTGATCATATTCTCTTTTTTGTTGTTTTTTAATTTTCTTCTTCCTTTTTTTTGTTTTTCTCTTGTTTTGTTAAAGTCTTTTTTATTTTCATCTCTACAATTACATGCTATTCTTTCAGTGTATTTAATTTTATTTTTGTATACATATTTTTCTTTCTTTACAATTTTGAGATGTAATTTCTTCTAACAAACTGACCAAAACACACACAGGAAATAGTGTATTGTTCTGTTCTCTTCACTTGTCTGTTTATATCCCTTCCATTTTGTTGGGGTTGGCTTTTTGTTCCTCTTTTGTTTTTTCTTGTCTTTAAATTTAAATGTTGATAATTAATTTCCATCCTTTCATTGTATTTAATTTTATTTTTGTAAATACATCAGTTTTTCTTTCGTTACAATTCTGGGATCCAGTTTTCAAAACAACAGACCAAAATACACATGGAATCCAGTGTATTGCTCTATTCTGCTCACCTGTCTGATTATATTCTCTTTTTTTTATCCTTTTTTTTTTTCCTCCCAGTTCCAAGTGTCTTCTGATTTCTTTAGTGTATATTTCTCTGGGGTCGTTGTTGCCATTTTAGTATTTTGTTCTCTTGTTCAGCTATTCTTCACTGGACAGAATGACAAGATGGGAAAACTCATCTCAAAAAAGAGAACAAGAGGCAGTACTGACTGCCAGGGACCTAATCAATACGGACATTAGTAAGATGCCGGAACTACAGTTCAGAATAATCATTATAAAGATACTAGCTAGGCTTGAAAAAAGCATAGAAGACACTAGAGAATCCCTTTCTGGAGAAATAAAACAATTAAAATCTAACCAAATCGAATCAAAAAGGCTATTAGTGATATGCAATAAAAAATGGAGGCTCTAACTAGGATAAATGAGGCAGAAGAGAGAATTAGTGATATAAAAGACAAAACAATGGAGAATAAAGAAGCTGAGAAAAAGAGAGATACACAACTACTGGATCATGAGGGGAGAATTCAAGAGATAGGTAATACCATAAAGCAAAACAATATTAGAATAACTGGGATCTCAGAAGAAGGGAAAAGAGACAGAGGGGCAGAAGATATATTACAACAAATTATAACAGAGAACTTCCCTAATCTAGGAAAAGAAACAGGCATCAAAATCCAGGAGGCACAGAGAACCAACACCCCCCCCCAATTTCAACAAAAATAGGTCAACACCCTGACATATAATAGTGAAACTTACAAATCTCAGAGACAAAGAGAAAATGCTGAAAGCAGCTCAGGGCAAGAGGTCTGTAACCTACAAGAACAGAAGCAGTAGACTGTCAGCAGACCTATCCACAAAGATCTGGCAGGCTAGAAAGGACTGGCATGATACATTCAGAATGCTAAATGAGAAAAATATGCAACCAAGAATACTATATCCAGCTAGGATGTCATTCAAAATAGAAGGAGTGATAAAAAGCATCCAGGACAAACAGAAACTAAAAGAATTTGTGATCACCAAACCAGCCATACAAGAAATAATGAAAGGGGTCCACTAACCAAAGAGAGAGCCCAAAAGTAACAGAGACCAAAAAGGAACAGAGACAATATACAGTGACAGGCAATACAATGGCACTAAATTCATATCTTTCAATAGTTACAGAGAATGGGCTAAATGCCCCAATCAAAAGACACAGGGCATCGGCTGGATAAAAAACCAAGACCCATCAATATGCTATCTGCAAAAGGCTCACTTAAAACCCAAAGACACCTCCAGATTGAAAGTGAGGGGATGGAAAACCATTTGTCATGCTAATGATCATCAAAAGAAAGCTGAGGTGGCAATTCTTATATCACACAAATACAATTTTAAACCAAAGACTAGAGTGAGAGATGAGGAAGGACACTCTATCATACTTAAAGGGTCTATCCAACAAGACCTAACAATTGTAAATACTGATGCCCCTAATGTGAGAGCAGCCAATTATATAAGCCAATTAATAACAAAATCAAAGAAACACATCAATAATAATACAATAATAATAGGGGACTCTAACACCCCCTTACTACAATGGACAGATCATTGAAGCAGAAGATCAACAAGGAAATAAGGATTTGAATGACACACGGGACCAAATGGACTTTACAGATATATTCAGAACATTCCAACCCAAAGCAACAGAATACGCATTCTTCTCGAGGGCACATGGAACATTCTGCAGAATACATCATCACATCCTGGGTCACAAATCAGGTCTCAACCAGTACCAAAAGATTGGAATCATTCCCTGCATATTTTCAGACCACAGTGCTTTGAAACTAGAACTCAATCACAACAGGAAAGTTGGAAAGAACTCAAATATGTGGAGGCTAAAGAGTATCCTACTAAAGAATGAATGGGTGAACCAAGAAATTAAAGAATTTAAAAAGTTCATGGTCACAAATGAAAATGAAACACCACTTTTCAAAGGCATTCCTAGGAGCAGAGTATGTAGCACTATAAGCCTTTCTCAAGAAACAATAAAGGTCTCAAATACACAACCTAATTTTACACCTAAAGAACCTGGAGAAAGAACAAATAAAACCTAAACCCAGCAGGAGAAGAGAAATAATAAAGATTAGAGCAGAAATCAATGAAATAGAAACCAAAAGACCAGTAGAACAGACCAATGCAACTGGGATCTGGTTCTTTGAAAGAATTAATAAGATTGGGGCACCTGGGTGGCTCAGTGGGTTAAAGCCTCTGCCTTCGGCTCAGGTCATGATCTCAGGGTCCTGGGAACGAGCCCCGCATCGGGCTCTCTGCTCGGCGGGGAGCCTGCTTCCCCCTCTCTCTCCGCCTACTTGTGATCTCTCTCTCTCTGTCAAATAAATAAATAAAATCTTTAAAAAAAAAAAAGAATAAAAAAAAAATTATAAAAAAAAAAAAGAATAAGATTGATAAATCCCTGGCCAGACTTATCAAAAAGAAAAGAGAAAGGACCCAAATTAATAAAATCGTGAATGAAACAGGAGAGATCACAACCAACACCAAAGAAATACCAACAATTATAAGAACATATTATCAGCAACTATATGCCTACAAATTAGGCAATCCAGAAGAAATGGATGCATTCCTAGAGATCTATAAACTACCAAAACTGAAACAGGAAGAAATAGAAAACCTGAACAGACCCATAACCAGCAAGGAAATTGAAGCAGTAATCAAAAATCTCCCAACAAACAAGAACCCAGGGACGGATGGCTTCCCAAGGGAATTCTACCAAGCATTTAAAGAATTAATACTTCTTCTTCTGAAGCTGTGTCAAAAAATAGAAATGGAAAGAAAATTCCCAAATTCTTTCTATGAGGTTAGCATTACCTTGATCCCAAAACCAGACAAAGACTCCACCAAAAAGCAGAATTACAGACCAATAATCCCTGATGAACATGGATGCAAAAAGTCTCACCAAAATATTAGCCAATAGGATCCAACAGTACATTAAAAGGATTATTCACATGACCAACTGGGATTTATTCCTGGGCTGCAAAGGTGATTCAACATCCGTAAATCAATCAACCTGATACACTACATAAATAAAAGAAAGGACAAGAACCATATGATCCTCTCAATAGATGCAGAAAAAGCATTTGATGAAGTACGGCATCCTTTTTTGATTAAAATTCTTCACAGTGTAGGGATAGAGGGAACATACCTCAATATCATAAAAGCCATCTATGAAAAGCCCACAGAGAATATCATTCTCAACGGGCAAAAACAGAAAGCTTTTCCCCTAAAGTCAGGAACACGGCAGGGATGTCTACTATCACCACTGCTGTTCAACATAGTACCAGAAGTCCTATCCTCACCAATCAGACAAAAAATAAATAAATAAAAGGCATCCAAATCAGTAAAGAAAAAGTCAAACCCTCACTCTTTGCAGATGACATGATACTCTATGTTTTCCACAAACCCAAAGCCTCCACCCAAAATTGTTAGAACTCATATAGCAATTCAGCAAAGTGGCAGGATATAAAATTGGTGCACAGAAACCACTTGCGTTTATAGACACTAACAATGAGACACAAGAAAGAGGAATTAAGGAATTGATCCCACTTAAAATTGCATCCAAAACCGTAAGATACCTAGGAATAAACCTAACCCAAGAGGCAAAGGACATGTACTCAGAGAACTATAGAACACTCATGAAAGATATAGAGGAAGACACATAAAGAAATGGAAAAACGAAACAAAACAAAACAAAACAAAACAAAAAAAGAAATGGAAAAACACTCCATGCTCATGGATTGGAAGAACAAATATTGTTAAAATGGCTATGATACCTACAGCAATCTATACATTCAATGCAATCCCTATCAAAATATCATCAATATTTTTCACAGAACTGGAACAAATAATCCTAAAATTTGTATGAAACCAGAAAAGACCCTGAAGAGCCAGGGCAATGTTTTAAAAGAAAATCAAAACTGGGGACATCATAATGCCTGACTTCAAGCTCTGTTACAAAGCTGTGATCATCAAGACAGCATGGTACTGACAAAAAAACAGACACATAGATCAATGAAACAGAACAGAGAACCCAGAAATGGACCCTCAACTCTGTGGTCAAATAATCTTCAACAAAGCAGGAAAGAATAGCCAATGGAAAAAAGACAGTCTCTTCAATAACTGGTGCTGGGAAAATTGGACAGCCACATGCAAAAGAATGAAACTGGACCATTTTCCTACACCATACACAAAAATAGACTCACAATGGATGAAAGGCCTAAATGTGAGACAGGAATCCATCAAAATCCTAGAGACGAACACAGGCAGCAACCTCCGTGACCTCGCCCACAGCAACTTCTTGCTAGACACATCTCCAAAGACAAGGGAAACAAAGGCAAAAATGAACTATTGGGACTTCATCAAAATAAAAAGTTTTTGCACAGCAAAAGAAACAGTCGACAAAACCAAAAGACAGCCGACAGAACTGGAGAAGATATTTGCAAATGACATATCAGATAAAGGACTAGTATCCAAAATCTATAAAGAATTTATCAAACTCAAAACCCAAAGAACAAACAGTCCAATCAAGAAATAGGCATAAGGCATGAACAGACACTTCTCCAAAGCAGACATCCCAATGACCAACAGACACATGAAAAAGTGCTCAACATCCCTTGGCACCAGGGAAATACAAATCAAAAGCACAATAAGAAATCACCTCACACCAGCCAGAATGGCTGAAATTAACAGTTGGAAAAGGACAGACGTTGGTGAGGACACAGAGAAAGGGGAACCTTCTTACACTGTTGGTGGGAATGCAAGCTGGTATAGCCACTCTGGAAAACAGTATGGAGGTTCCTCAAAAAGTTGAAAATAGAGCTACCCTACAACCCAGTAATTGCACTACTGGGGGTATTTACCCCAAAGATACAAATGTAGTCATCTGAAGGGGCACCCTGCACCTGTGTTTATAGCACCAATGTCCACAATAGCCAAACTATGGAAAGAGCCTAGATGTCCATCAACAGATGAATGGATAAAGATGTGGTATATATATACACAATGGAATACTACTCAGCCATCAAGAAAAAAATGAAATCTTGCCATTTGCAATGACGTGGATGGAACTAGAGGGTATTACACTAAGCAAAATAAGTCAATCAGAGAAAGACAATTATCATATGATCTCACTGATATGTGGAATTTAAGAAACAAAACAGAGGATCATAGGGGAAGAGTGGAAAAAATAAGACAAAACCAGACAAACCATAAGAGACTCTTAATCATAGGAAACAAACTGTGGGTCCCTGGAAGGGGGAGGGATGGAGGGATGTGGTAACTGGGTGATGGACCTTAAGGAAGACATGTGATGTAATGAGCAATGGGTGTTATATAAGACTGATGAATCACAGACCTGTACCTCTGAAACCAATAATACATTATATGTTAATTAACTGAATTAAAAAATTTTTTTAATGTTTAAAAAAACTGCACAATTGTAAAAGGAAAAAAGTATAAGGATATGCATTTAAGTGTCTTCCAATTAAAAAAATAAAAAAACCTAAAAAAAATAAAAATGTTCACCAAAAGAGGACTATTTAAATAAATTACAGAACTATTTCTTAAACTTGCCTGATTAAAATCACTTGGGCACTTATTAAAAGTACAGATGACTCTGGTCCCTGGGAGAGTCTAATTCATTAGGTTGAGTTTTGGGTTATTGAGATGGGTCATAATTTTAAAGAGCATCTACTACAATTTTCACAGTCAAGATAGTTTGGATACCCCAAATTACGGTATTTACATATACAATAGTATACCATTCAGACATTTATGTGAGAAAGACGTCCAAATCAAATTGCTAATGGGGAGAAAAAGACAAGTTACAAAACACACATACCATTCAGTTCTTTTCATACAAAATATTTAACTATACATATGTATACATATTTCACCAGAGCGCTCATTTTCAACCAAGGCAGAGAGAGGTTCCACGATTATTTAGAATCTTACTGGATGATAAATGATCCCAATTACACTAAAGAATCTATGTTCTGAGTTGCTATTATTAATATGAATGTTACATTCCACAGGAATAGACATAAGATTGAATGCTACGTCACAGAGAAAAGTCTAGAATAATGTTCATCAAAATGATAATATAAGTTACTCCAACAGTAGTTCTGGTGATTTTTACCAGCTTTTTCCTAATATTCTGTATTATTTTAATTTTTATTTATAATGAACAGATATTTTCAGAATTGGGAAGAAGAAAGCGGCTTATGTGGGAGAAAGTTAAAATATTTTTAATCAAGCAATTTTATGATTATTAAATATATTTTCTGAAATGGGAAAATTCAGGGGTGCCTCCTAAGTCGTTAAGCATCTGCCTTCAGCTCAGGTCATGATCCCAGGGTCCTGGGATCAAGCCCTGTATCGGGCTCCCTGCTTAGTGGAAAGCCTGCTTCTCCCTCTCGCACTCCCCCTGCTTGTGTTGTCTCTCTGGGCGTCTCCCTCTCTGTCAAATAAATAAATAAAATCTTTAAAGAAAAAAAAAATGGGAAATTCTTACCAGCTTTTAAAATTCAAATGTAAAAGTACAGTGGTTGCTTTCAAAGGCATGATTCTCTTTAAACAAGAACTATTAACTCATATAGCTAAAGAGCCGAAGGAAAATGTGGTATGTTGTATCATGTAATTAAAATTCAATTGACAAGTGGGGCGCCTGGGTGGCTCAGTGGGTTAAAGCCTCTGCCTTCGGCTCGGGTCATGATCCCAGGGTCCTGGGATCAAGCCCCGTATCGGGCTCTCTGCTCAGCAGGGAGCCTGCTTCCCCCTCTCTCTCTGCCTGCCTCTCTGCCTACTTGTGATCTCTCTCTGTCAAATAAATAAATAAAATCTTAAAAAAAAAAAATTCAATTGACAAGTAAAATAATAAAATAAAATTAGTCTTTTTCAACAAGAATTATTTTTTTAATCACAAGGAGCAAAAAAATATTAAGTTTTAATTTTGTTCACTTATTCTCATAGCCAAGACAATGATCAAGTGAGAGTAAGTGAAGGTAAGAGATAAATAAAATGTAACATCCTAATAAAAAACTGGATTACTTTCTTTATATATCAATTATACCTCAAAAAAAAATCTTTAAAAAACAAGATTATAAATTTCCTATTGAATTAATAAAAATACACATTTAGGGGAGCCTTTAGTCAGTTAAGTATCCAACTCCTGATTTCGGCTCAGGTCATGATCTCAGGCTTATGAGATTGAGCCCTACTTCGGGCTCCACATTTGACTGGATCCTATTTAAGATTCTTTGTCTCCCTTTCCCTCTACCCCTCCACACTCTTAAAAAAAAAAAAAAAAAAAAAAAAAGGCATATTACTTGCAAGAAAAAGAAAAACAGCAGTGTCTAATTTAAAAATATATATATATGACTTACCCCATCCAAGAGAGTATTTGATAAATGTATACGGAGATCTTTACGAAATGGAAATTCCAGATTTGAAACATGAAACACTGAATTATCTCTATCAATCATAAAAACTTCATTTGTGCCATCAATCAACATCATATACCTGTAAGTGAAACATTAAAAAGATAATATTAACAGTATAATTCAAGTGTAGGATCATAAGAAATAAATTATTTTTCCTTAGACTTACAATAGCTGCACAGAATAATGTTCACTGGAGCCCCCAAACCCAACAATTATCATTCAGATTAAAGTACCACAAATAACAAATACTTTTTTAGAAGAATTTTTTTCCTATAAAAACACACAGGGTATAGAGAAATCAAAGTTTTTTCTGCAGACAATGTAATGTTGAAGTGCAACCTTATAACCCACGTTAGGCAAGAATAGCTCTCTAATTTTTATTAGATCTTAAACATCGAAGTTTACAAAACACACATACACTTATACGCAATTATTGTACTTTATTAGCCCAACAACTTTATGAATTAGTTATTACTCTCTCCACTTTACAGTAGGAAAAAAGAGAAAGTAACTGATTAGCAAATAGCTGGACTTCAGACTATCCGATGCTCTTTCTACTACACTACAGTTAGCAAAATAGCTAACCCCTCTCTTTGAATCAAGATTATGACAGAGCCAGATATCACTATTTCAAGTGATTCATTCCTATAATTCCTATAATTCCTATATCATATTATTCATTCCTATAAAATTAAAATTTTTAAAACGTATCAAACATTAAACTCAAAGCATTTTACTTATTTTTTTTAAAGATTTTATTTATTTATTTGACAGAGAGAGAGCACAAGCAGGGAGAGCAGCAGGCAGAGGGAGAGGGAGAAGCAGGCTCCCTGGTGAGCAGGGGGCCCGATGCGCGGCTCGATCCCAAGACCCCGGTATCATAACCTGAGCCGAATGCAGACGGTTAGCCGACTGAGCCACCCAGGCACCCCTAAACCCAAAACATTTTAAACATTCCTGAGAATTTTTATCAGCCCTTATCTTCTTAGAGCCAATCAATTTATGGGAGAGGGGTATATACTTTAAAATGCATCATTCCCTCAAATGGTCAAGTTACCATCACTGCTTCCCCATCAGTGGATCACCAAGAATGGAGCTGTACTTCACGCTATATATATAAAGATAAAGCCCAAAAGGATTCAAGTTGAGGAAATTATAGGTGGATAGGCTATGCTACCAAATGAATAATGGCAATACTGGAGGTGAAAATGAAGATAATATCCAGGTACCAAAATTTTCAAATGAGAGAAAATTGACAGGAATAAGTAAGAAAGGTAAAAGGCATAAGACCCAAAAGAACAGAATTTTATTTTATTAAGTTGTTCTTACTTGCTGTAATTGAAAGAGTGGAGGAATAATAGTCTGGATGTACCACTGAAAATGGAGGAGAAGGCTGACCAGTCTTGCCCAACCTCGTGCCCACAAGATATTTCAGAAAAAAGAAGCAACAACTGAAAGATGTACCTCAATCAAGTTAAAGCCAGGGGGTAGAAGAAACATTAAATGAAGAGATGGAAGTTAACGAACAGAGGTTAATATAACAGAGGATAATTTGTTTCCCATAAACAAGTGTTCTAAAGAGCAAATAGACATGTTTAGGAGAGGAGAGGAGAAATGGGAGAGCTGATTAAGTTATAAGAAGTGTGTGACAAACAGGTTGAAGAGCAGCAAAGAACACCAAAAGAGCTTACATCTGGGGACTAAATTGGAAGCATGCTGTTACTAGTGTTTTCAAAATAATTAGTCCCAGCAGGTCCCTGGAGAGAAGGTGGAGAGCTCAGGCCCTTGTTACATATTGAAACAGCGGTAGCCCTAGTAGGTATGGGTCCTGGAGAGTCAGGTTACACTAGGAAAAATAAAATCAGCCTCAGTCTAGAATGACTGTGCCTCTGAGAGACTCCTAGACCAACTGCCAGGTCAGCAGGCTGGCAGACAACAGAAATACTTAGCCCCTAAAGCATTCCTGCACGTACTTTTCAAAAGCAGCAACTCCTGGTGGATACAGAGAATCTAGATTTCTGGGAAGAAGTTAGCCTTCCTCTGGATTGTGTTTCAAAGAAAAGTTAAATCAACATAAGGAAAGGTCAAATAAAAAGCAATTGTGATATCTTCTGCAAAAATGATATTGACATAATCCATCAAGTTGTTCATGGACTTAGGCCAGCACTTTGCAAAGCTTAATATTTACTTTAAAAATTCATGGCAAAATGAATTAGGGAAACTATCTTTCTCTTAGAAAGTCAAAATACATGTTAGGAATATTTAAGGTTATGAGAAAACATATAGGAAGTTTCTTTATGACAAAAAGGCATCCAAATTAGTAAAGACGTAAAACTTTCACTATTTGCAGATGGCATGATATTCTGTATAGAAAACCCAAGAGACTCCACCAAAAAACTACTGGAACTGATAAGTGTACTCTAAAACATTGATGAAAGAAGCAATCTACAGATTTAATACAATACCTATCAAAATACCAATGCCATTTTTCACAGAACTACAATGAATAATCCTAAAACTTGTACGGGGACCCCAAAAAGCCAAAACAATCTTGAAAAAGAAAAACAAACCTTGAGGCATCACAATTCCAGACTTCAAGTCACAGTACAAAGCTGTAGTAATTGAAACAGTATGGTACTGGCACAAAAACAGACACATAGATCAATGGAATAGAACAGAAAACCCAGAAACAAACCCACAATTGTATGGTCAATTAATCTTTAACAAAAGAGACAAGAATATGCAATGGGTGAAAGACAGTGTCTTCAACAAAGGTGTTGGGAAAACTGGACAGCTACATGCAAAAGAATGAAACTGGACCACTTCCTTACACCATACACAAAAATAAATTCAAAATCAATGAAAGACCTAAATGTGAGACAGGAAACCATCAAAACCTTAGAAGAGAGCACAGGCAGCAATTTCTCTGACGTGGGCCATAGCAACATTTTTCTAGATATGTCTCCTGAGGCAAAAGGAAAAAAGCAAAAATAAACTATTGTGACTACATCAAAATAAAAAGCTTCTGCACAGTGAAGGAAACAATCAACAAAACTAAAAGATAACCTACTGAATGGGAGAAGATATCTGCAAATGACATACCTGATAAAGGGTTAATATCCAAGATATATAAAGAACTTACATAATTTAACACCTAAAAAATAAATAATCCAACTTAAAAATGGGCAGAAAACTTGAATAGACATTTCTCCAAACAACACATACGGATGGCCAACAGACACACAAAAAGATGCTAACGATCACTCATCATCAGGGAAATGCAAATCAAAACTACAATGAAATATCACCTCACACCTATCAGAATGGCTAAAATCAACAACACAAGAAACAATAGGTGTTGGTGAGGATATGGAGAAAGGGGAACCTTCTTGCACTGTTGGTAGGAATGCAAACTGTGCAGCTGCTCCAGAAAAATAGTATGGAGGTTCCACAAAAAATTAAAAATAGAACTACTCTACAATCCAGTAATGGCACTACTGGGTATTTACCCAAAGAATACAAAACCCTAAGCCTACAGGATGCATGAACCCCAATGTTTACTGAAGCATTATTTACAATAGCCAAATTATAGAAGCAGACCAAGAGTCCACTGAAACATGAAGGGATAAAGAAGATGTTGGATATATATATATATACATACACTGGAAAAATACTCAGCCATAAAAAAAGAATGAAATCTTGCCATTTGCAACATCTTGGATGGAGCAAGACAGTATATAATGCTAAGTAAAATAGGTCTGTCAGAGAAAGACATATATCATGATTTCATTCATATGTGGAATTTAAGAAACAAAACAAACAGAAGGGGGGGAAAAGGCGAGAGAGAGACAAACCAAGAAACAGACTCTTAACTATAGAGAACAAAAGGATGGTTACCAGAGGGAAAGTGGATGAGGGGATGGGTGAAATAGGGGAAGGGGATTAAAGAGTACACTTACCATGATGAACACTGAGTAATGTATAGAATTGTTGAATCACTATATTGTACACCTGAGACTAATATAACACTGTATGTTAACTACACTGGAATTAAAATAAAAAACTTTTAACAAAAGAAAAAAGAAAAAGAAAAGTCTGTTTATCTTATTTAGCCCTTTATCTTCAAACTTAATCCTGATACCTGTTAGTATTCCGAATTAGTGCTCCACATTCACAATTTTAGAACAGCTGAATTAGGCTAATACATTTTAAAATTCAGAAAAAAGGAATGGTTTGCCTCTTCTGCTCATATGACAAAAATTATATTTCCCTTTTCACTGGCTGCTCAGCAACTCAGAATTAAATATAATGTTGAAACTGAATAAGTATTCAATCCCAAGGTGGTGGTGTTTTTGTTTTTCCTATCATAATTGTTTATTCCCTATTCACACTTTCACACATTATATATGTGATATATATTATATATATATGATACATATCTTACTATCAAACCTTTCTTTTTACTTCAAGTATATTAAAAGAAAATACTGTCTATGTACACTTACTGTAAACAGATTTTTTTAAGATTTTATGTATTCGAGAGAGAGAGTGTGAGCACAAACAGCAAGGAGGGTAGAGGGAGCGAGAGAAGCAGACTCTCCACTGAGCAGGGAGCCCGATGTCGGGCTCAATCCTAGGACCCTGGGATCATGACCTGAGCCTTTCGGTTAACCAACTGAGCTACCCAGGTGCCCCTACTGTAAACAGATTTAAAAGATCAAGGAAAAAAAAAGGTTTTAGAAGATAGAATTCAATATAAAGGATTGCTCATGGGAAACGCAGCTTCCATCTGCAGAGATACCAGAGAAATTATTTAGCAGTTGGTATTCAGGGATTCTGCACATATAAATTTTCAGGCTTTGGAACAAAAGTTTCTGGGATATGATTTTTTGGTTTCAACTCCAGTTTTTCCAAATCATGTGTTCTTTTATTATATGATATCTATGGGAAAATAAGGAGCTTTTTCATGTTAGGGAGAGAAGATAAGGAATGTAAAAATATTCCACATCACTCCAAAGTCTCTGAAAACAGCCAGATGCTTTAAAAAAAAAAAACAAAGAAAAGGCAACTATCCCATATACCATTATATGCTGGTGACACACTAAACAAATAACCTCAAGCATAGTTCAATATGGAAAAGGTGAAGTATATGACGCTACAGGAGCATATGAAAGGTGGAACCTGTCAAAGTGTAGAGATTGAGAAAGGTATCCCAGAAGGATTCTCGTGTAGCTGATAATAACAGCAGGTTATTATCACTTACTGAGCAATGACCAAAGAGCAGTGTTCAGAGTACTTTACAGTAACACATTTAAGCCTTACAGTAACCCAGTCATGCAGCTAAATCATCCCCATTTTCCAGATGAGTAAAGTGAAACATGTATTAAGTAAGGTCATAAAGCTGATATTAAAATCTAATACCTAAGGTGATATCAGCAAGCTGATATTAAAATCTAGGCAACAGCGTATCTCTACAACCTATACAGTGTTTTGCCTCTGGCCTGCCTTATGCAGGAGTTAACCAAGCAACTGCTATGCGGTGGGAGGGTGAAGGAAAAGTATGTGGGGGTGCTGACAATCAGAGCTTGGTACAGTCTACCAGGTGCAGTATCTTTGAGACAAAAACTGAATGTGCATGTTCTGGCAACTAAAGAAAAATTCAGAATTCAGAAGCATAAAGAGAAAAAGAGGATGGACGCCTGGGTGGCTCAGTTGGTTAAGCATCCAACTCTTGATTTCGGGTCAGGTCATGGGGCTCCGTGCTGGGTGTAGAGGCTGCTTAAGATTCTCTCTCTCCCTCTGCCCCTACCCAACCCTAAGAGAGAGAGAGAGAGAGAGAGAGAGAGAGAGAGAGGGAGGAAATGGCATTGCTTGAGACTAGAAAAGTTGTTCTGAATTTAGGAATTAATGAAAATCTTTTTTTTACTTTATTACTAGAAAATGGAAAACCCCTTGAATGAGACAAACAGGAAACCATATGGGTAATTCAAGCACTGATACAGGAACCTGGTTACATAGATACTCAAAAGCTGAAAAGGTAAAAAGGGAAGGCTAAAGGAATCAAGAGATTAATAACTGCAGGAAGTTACTACCACCACCAAAGGGCTGGGGAACAAAACGGAAGGGGTGTGTTATGAGAAGCTAGGAGCTTGGAGGAAGGGTATTATGGAGCTATGCCTGGAAGAGAGTGGGGAGGTCCATGGAGTTTGGTACCACATGGCTAACACCTTGGCCTCTAAGGAGAGGAGCCCTACAACTCAAGTTTGAATCCCTGTGGAGGAGGCACAGGCAAGAGGATGCTCAAACTGCTAAGGGGACACAGCCCGGTGGGGGTGGGTGAGGAAGAGATCCAAGTGGCACTCCTTCCATCTAGAATGCACCGCCCAGAAACTGGTACCTGGGAGAAGGTGCAGCAAGGCTGGTGCTGGAAGTGCCAAAAGAAGCTGGTGAATGAAGCGATGGTTATCGTTGGCTGCTGGAGGTATAAAGAGACTAGAAACAGAAGTCTTTTCTCTTACCTCCCAAATGCCCCCCAGGGGTCCCAGTGATAAAACCCAACAGGAAGCAAGCTGGCAACAGAGAAATGCAGTTTACAGAGTCCTGGTCTGCCATCGTGGTTTAAAAGGGTAGACCAGAGCTGAGAAATAAAAGGTAAATAAAAGGCAGACCACTGAAGCATAATCTGACCTGTATTTTTTAAAGTTCACTCCCACATAATGTAGACTCCTACAGGGTAGGAACCAATGTGTAAAACAAGGATATTATGAAGCTTCTGTCCTATACTAGTGTGACCACAAGCAGCAAAGATGACTTAGAGGTTAAATGGATAAACTCAAGGCATTTAAGAGGCAGATTGACACTCGCCATCAGAGAAATACAAATCAAAACCACAGTGAGATACCACCTCACACCAGTCAGAATGGCTAAAATTAACAAGTCAGGAAATGACAGATGTTGGCGAGGATGCGGAAAAAAGGGAACCCTCCTACACTGTCGGTGGGAATGCAAGCTGGTGCAGCCAATCTGGAAAACAGTACGGAGGTTCCTCCAAAAGTTGAAAACAGAGCTACCCTACGACCCAGCAATCGGGCTACTGGGTATTTATGCTAAAGATACAAATGTAGTAATCCGAAGGGGCACATGCACCCGAATGTTTATAGCAGCAATGTCCACAATAGCCAAACTATGGAAAGAACCTAGATGTCCATCAACAGATGAATGGATAAAGAAAATGTGGTATATTTACAATGGAA
>CM052886.1:63038852-63119114 GCA_028534135.1 Potos flavus | reverse complement strand
ATCATATGATATCTCTGATAAGAGGAATTTGAAAGGTGCGGGGGGGGGGGTGTCGTGGGGGGTAGGGAGGGAAAAAATGAAACAAGATGGGACTGGGGAGGGAGACAAACCAGAAGAGAATCTTAATCCCAGGAAACAAACTGAGGGTTGCTAGGGGGTGGGAGGGGAGGGATAGGGTGGCTAGGTTATGGACATTGGGGAGGGTATGTGCTATGGTGAGTGCTGTGAATTGTGTAAGACTGATGATTCACAGACCTGTACCCCTGAAGCAAATAATATGTTAAGCAAATATATGTTAATTAAAAAAAAAAGAGGCAGATTGAGAAGACAATATGCTATTGATTAGATATGGGGCTGAAGGAGTAGGAGAAGTCAAGGATGACTTCCCCATCCTCTGGCATAAGTAACTGGGTATACTTTATTTACTGAGCCATGAAGCATTTAACGAGGAAGGAGTAACTGGTTTGGCTTGGCAGAAGTGACAGATATCATGTTTTAAATATGGATACAGAAATTTTCATTTCCATATTGAAAGGCAAAAGGCCTCTCCTGGAACAGCTGAAAAATTATTCAGAGCAACAGCAGAAAGCGCCAGCAGTGGCTTCCTACTCAAAGCGTTCCTGCACCTGATCTTGGCTCTGGTTCTTCATACCTGGCTGCCCTTGATTCCTACCCATTTTCCCAGACTGGTTCTAAGCAATCTTTCCTTAAATCAGCCAAAGTTGATTTCTACTGCCTACAATTAATGTAATGCTAATGGATATGCTGATTCTTTTTTTTTTTTTCCTTTTTGCCCACCGTATAACACGTAAATTCAAGTAATTTAAATGTGTCTATGATATAACCTCACTATTATGTTCCCCAACATACTCTTAATACCAAGGTTGGCATGATACTAGCTAGCTCTTTATATAAGAATTTCATGCCAAGAGACATGCCGTCTATTTCCTGTCCTTAATAGAGATAAGTGTATAACATTAAATCCAGAGTTTACTTTCCCTTTGTATCTTTTCTCTCATAAGAACACATGGTTAAACCTCTATAGCAGCTATATTCCCTCTCATCTCTATTACCAAAAGAATTGGCACACAAGTACCTGAAATCTAATTCTCAAGGTTGTAAAATTATACAGAAAAAATTCAGGTATACTAAAATTTCTTACAAAGAAAATTCAGTGTAGAGCCACTTCCCCAGATACAATTATAAACCTGCCTGACATAAGAGCAGGTGGTCAGCCTCTGCCCCTCATCCACCAACACTTGTCACACCTTATTCTAAAAACAATACAAGAACAGCTGACTTGCCAAACACCAGCTTTCTTCCTTCCCCATGGGGGCTAATGCACACTTTGCCTTTTTCTCTCACTAGCTCACCACTCAGTAAATTTTATCTATGGTAATCTCTTTTGCAAAGTTTATCCATGTCTTCTTTAACCCAATTTTTTCTCTTTCTTTCAACGCTTAAAAAAATTATATTACATCTATTTTACCAAAAAATTTTAAATAAAGATATTTTCCTCTTTCTCACCTCATGTACTTATATTTTCATTAATGAACCTAAGAAAACTCTGATCGAGGCTAGTGACACATCTTTATCAAGCAAAATTGAAAAGTCGTTAAGATTTTAATCCACCTACAAAAATAATCAGTGTCACAGAATCCCCTTCACAATCTCCATCATACTCTCTCTCTCCTTATCATCCTGTAAACGCAAATCAGTTTTCCCCAACAGAATTTTTAAACTAGTCAAATAGTGTTTTTTATAAGCTTCCTGCATTTGTACCAATTATAGTTTGGTTAGTTACCAGTGTTGGAACAGTACCTTTTGTCATTTTTCACAGCTGACATACACAATAATACACCTTAGGAATTAAGCAAACTTCATAGCCTTGGTTGGCAACCCAACCACCATTTAGACTAGAATTTTATAGGAATACAGCCTAAAGTCTACCAAAGTAAGTTCAGGAATCTCAGAGAAAGACTTCTGATAAGTTTTGGAATCACTGTTTGCATCACTTTCACAAAAGGAACAATACTTGATGATAAAACAATGTAATCCTACACATGAACTTTACTTTCAGACTAATAGCTATTTACCTGTTTATGTGACAAAATAACATTTCGACACTTGAAAAGAAAAACTATTTGAAAGACAAGTACAGCTTTACCTTATTTCATCTTCCAGAAATTCAAAGAATTCACATTAAGGTCATTCTTATTTTCACATTAACAAATTAAAGAGAACACACACATATACAGTAATACCACCACCACCACCTAACCTTTTTAAAATTTCTGATTAGTGTTAACAGACACTGAAATGAAGACACAGTTCTAACATTTGCTTCATCAAAAACTATCAAAAAAATTTTTTTAAGATTTTGTTTATTTGACAAAGAGAGACACAGCAAGAGAGGGAACACAAGCAGTGGCAGAGGGTGAGGGAGAAGCAGGCTTCCCACTGAGCAGGGAGCCCAGTGCGGGGCTCGATCCCAGGACCCTGGGATCATGACCGGAACCAAAGGCAGATGACTAAGCCACCCAGGCACCCCAAAAACTATCAAAATTTTCATTCAGCATTATAAAAGATTCCAACCCAGCAAGTAATTTTATTTTGATTTATTGATGCTACAAGCACAGCAGTCTTCTTCAAAAGGATTAGCTCTTTTTTAAATCTTCATCAATTTAAGGTCATGAAACAGTTATGATTAAGGTTTTGTGGTCTTAAATTCACTTCAAGCCCACAGCTTCATTCTATTAAGTGATCACTTACATACACACAACAGTAATTAAACAGACATGTATTATTTAATTTTAAATTGCAAAGCCCATTCACTTCCCCACCAATTTAATTGTCAAATTTGTCTAACCAGCCTTTCATCTTAGAATGTTAATTGTATATTAAATGGCAAGCCAGAAACATGCTAATGAACATGTAGACAACTCCCCAATATTTAAATGTCTTCTACCTAAGCATAGCCATCTTTGTTTTATATGTTGTTTATACAGCATATTTTCTACTATGTTCTATTCATCTATCTTTCTTTGTTTAAGCTTGGCACTTGGTAAAACTTAGTCTATGGAAAAATCATCAAACGACTCTTTTTTTTTTTTAATTTAGGTAATTCATCACAAGTAATCTTGAAGACCTGACAGTATCTACCATTTAAAAAATAAATAAATAAAGCAGATTCTCCAAGATTTCTCATTAAAATATGTGTGTTTATTTCTATTAACAGATATTAATAATTTCAAAATACAGATATTTCTGTTTCAAGACAACCCCTTCAACCAGCAAGATTTAGAGTGTTGTGCAAAGCTTAAAAATCAACACTATAAAAGTTGGGCAAGGTGTAAGGCCCAGTGTCAGTTTCTAAATTCCTCCTTCCCATTCCACAAAATTAATGATATGTAATACAAATAATCAAGTGTATAATAAGATATACAGCAAATATGTTGCACCCAACAATTAAAAATATAATTTAAACTGCTTACTTTGTTTACATGCGTCAATGGTGCAAATGCTATCATTATGGGCTTTGGGAAGCCTGTATTACCAGACTCAACAGTGTTTGCTTTCTAGATCCCTAAAAAAATAGGCAGACAGATTAGAAACAAAAATCTCATTCTAACTATCCAACTCCTAGGCATTTGCTTTAACTTCAGATTTGCAACTTCTTTATCCCTTTCTGATTTTGCCATCTTTTACTGCTCAGAAATTTGTGCATGCCTATTTCTAAGCCTATGCATTGTACTACTACACCATTTTATCCTAAAATACATGGGAGTTTACTATGGTAGTTAAGAACATTCATCTAAGACAGACTTCTTAGCTCTGTGATTTTGCACAAATCACTGGACTGCTCTAAGACTCAATTTACCCCTCAGAAGTGTCTACCTCTCAAGGTACTTGAAAGAATTAAATAAGGTAGTACACCTATGTTCATTTCATGGCAGCATTATTCACGACTGCTTAATTGTGTAAGCAATCCGAGTGTCCACTGACAGATGAATGGTTAAGAAAATGTGGTACACACTGGAATATTATTTACCCTTTTAAAAGGAAATTCTGACATATAATACCATACAAATAAACTTCAAGGACATTATGCTAAGGATAAGTCAATCACAAAAAAAAAATAATGCATGGCTCCACTTATATGAGGTACCTAGCATGATAAAAGTCAGAGGAACAGAAAGTAGAATAGTGGTTGCTAGGAGCTGGGGGAAGAAGGGAATGGAAAACTATCATTTAATGGATACAGAGTTTTAGTTTTGCATAATGAAGAGTTCTAGAGAGGAAAGGTAGTGATGTTTGCACACATTATGAATGTATTTAATACCACTGATCTTAAAAATGGTTAAGATGGTAAATTTTATGTTATATATTTTTTTACCACAATAAAAATAAGTGAAAAAGAAAAAGAACTAGGATGCCTGGGTGGCTCAGTTGGTTAAGCATCTGCCTTTAGCTAAGGTCATGATCCCAGGGTCCTGGGATTGAGTCGCATCAGGCTCTGCTCAGCAAGGAGTCTTCTTGTCCCTCTCCCTCTGCCCCTCCCCTGCCCCATTCGTGCACACAATCCCTTTCTCTCAAATAAATAAAATCTTGAAAGAAAGAAAGAGAGAAAGAGAAGAGAAGAGAAGAAAAAAAGAAAAGAAAAGAAAAAGAAAAAGAAAATTAAGCAAGTTACCACATGAAGGGTTCAGAACAGTGCCTGGCACATGGTAATAAAATGTCAGCTACTAGCGCACCTAGGTGACTCAGTTCGTTAAGCATCCAACTCTTGGTTTCAGCTCAGGTCATAATCTCAGGGTTGTGAGATCAGCTCCACGTTGGGCTCTGCCCTCAGCATGGAGTCTGCTTAAGATTCTCTCTCTCCATTTCTCCCTGCCCCTTCCCCAGCTTGCACACTCTCTCTCTAAAATAAATAAAATCTTTTTTTCAATGTCAGCTATTGTTATTATATCTAAGGAAATATAGTATTTAAAGCTGGATATCATTATTATTAATGATACAACTAGTACTTTACACAATCCAAAAAGGAATTGAGGTTATTGACAAAACAAACTTTGGATAAGATAGAAAAGATTAGTTTAAAAACTTTGTAGACAGGAAAGAAGACAACCCTTCTAAGGAGAGAAAAGAGAAATGAATAAACGCACAGATTTTGAAATGTAGAATAAACAAACATAGGTTACCCACAGCCCACAAACTCAAGCTTATCAGCATATTTACACAAAGGCAGACAGCAACTACAATAAATAGTTACTTAATTCCTTTTTTTCATGAATAGGTGTCACCTAGTTTTGTAAAATCAGAAGGCGTACTACTTGAGTGAGCAATAACTCAAAACAGAACTCAAATTAAAAAACCTAAATCAGGTGGATCTCTCAATCTGTCTAGGAATTTGTTTTCTAAACACTAGAATGATAAAAACAAACCTGAGCCTAAAATACTCCACTGTATTTAAACAGCCTCATAAGATTTACTGACAATAATGGTACACATAAATATACAATAACTCTAAAAGCCACTGTATAAAATAGAAAATCATGTTTTGATTCTATAATCTAGCTCATTAAAATGAAAATTAGTAACAGCATAAATTAAATTATAACTAAACCTACCAAGGTTCATATGCCCCTTACCAATGCCCTCCCAACAAAAAACATAATTATTATAAAATAAGAGCTGACTGATAAAATCCCCCGCTATATACAGGTTTACAAAATCCACTAATTAACAGAGTTTAGGTAAATCCGACAAATAGAATATCAAAGCATAACTTTCAACTAGTGAAAAAACTATCAAATCTGGACCAGCAATATGCATCTTGCTAATTGCTACTTCAGTGGACTAGAGTATGTTCCATCCTCCTTTCCACCAAACAACAAAGAATTAGAAAATTATGAAATCTTAAAAGGGTGGAAGGGTTCTTACATCATCCCACTTCCCCCAAGTACCAGGTGTACATATGATAGCACACATACACACTTACTCGCCCCCCCCAACAATCCTTATAGCACTTAAAGCATAAGAGCATAAGAAAAACCAGGCTGGATTCAAACGCAAATAAAAACAAAAAGTATTTATACAGACACTACCATCTAATCTGGTTATATTACCTCCTCCAGTTCATATATGTCTGAAAATAAAGTACACAATAACAGTCAGTTTACATAAACAGAAACATGATTTACACTTTTATAGCAAGAAGCTTCTACCTCAAAAACTAGATTTGAATTTAATATAGATATTTTTAATATTTTCTAAGCTCACTTAAATTTATTTCTCAATGGTCACCTAAAGTCCAAAATGTAAGCATTTCAAAACAATAAGTGGACACAGACATAGCCAAAAAAAATTTTCTTCAAATCCTCAAAAGCGATACAGTTAGAAGAGAAAAATCTTATGACAAATCTTAAAGATTCAAGTTGAAGAAAGTTAGCTACTTATTAAAAATGAGCTGCCATTTAATTAGGAGAAGAGGGTTTTCTCCCATTTTTAAATATTTCCTATACTAACAAATATGATTTTTTTTGTTATATTAAAAAATAAAAGCCCACCAACTGATAATTAGGTATAAGCTGTTGAACATCCTGAGAAAATGGAGTAGAGTCTTGCTACTTAACGTGTGGTCCTTGGACCGGTGGCACTGGCATTGCCTGCGAACTTCTTAAAGATGCAGAATCTTGGGCCTCACCCCAGACTTACCTAATCAGAATTTACATTTTAACAAGATCCCCACGTGATTCATATGCACATTAAATGATGTAAAACGCTGGATTAAACAACCTCTAACCACCGTTACACTCAAATTGCAAACAAAAATAGAAAAGCCAGTGTGTCATTCAAAGCTCTTGTTTCTTTGTTGATCTTCTCCTTGGATGATCTGTCCATTGCTGTGAGTGGGGTGTTAAAGTCCCCTACTTTAGGTTATTAATTGGTTTATATAATTGGCTGCTCCCACGTTGGGGGCATAGATATTTACAATTGTTAGATCTTCTAGTTGGTTAGACCCTTTAAGTATGATATAGTGTCCCTCTACATCTCTTACTACAGTCTTTGGTTTAAAATCTAATTTGTCTGATGAAAGGATTGCTACTCCAGCTCTCTTTTGAGTTCCATTAGTGTGGTAAATAGTTCTCCACCCTCTCACTTTCAGGCTGGAGCATATGGATGGTTCTTGCTTTTTTATCCAATCTGATACCCTGTGTCTTTTGGTTGGAGCATTCAGTCCATTTACATTCAGAGTAACTATCGAAAGATATGCATTTAGTGCCACTGTATTGCCTGTGAAGTCCCTGCCTCTGTAGATTGTCTCTGTTACTTTCTGGTCTATGTTATTCTTGGGGGTCTCTCTTAACTTACAGAATCCCCCTTAATATTTCTTGCAGGGCTGGCTTGGTGGTCACATATTCTTTCAGTTTCTGTCTGTCCTAGAAGCTCTTTATCTCTCTTTCCATTCTGAATGACAGCCTTGCTAGATAAAGTATTCTTGGCTGCATGTTCTTCTCATTTAGTACCATGAAAATGTCTTGCCAGCCCTTTCTGGCTTGCCAGGTCTCTGTGGATAGGTCTGATGTTATTCTGATGTTCCTCCCTCCATATGAAAGGAACCTCCTCTCCCTAGCCATCTTTATTGATTTTGGGAGATTTTTTGTTGATTTTTGGAATTTCTCTGCCTCCTGGACATGAATGCTTGCTCTTCCACAGATTAGGAAGTTCTCAGCCATGATTTGCTCAAATAGACCTTCTAGCCCTCTCTCTCTCTCTCTCCACCCCTTCTGGGATTCCAGTAATTCTGACATTGTTCGCTTCAAGACATAATTAAATTCTCAAAGCCTTTCTTCATGGGCTATTAGTTGTCTTTCTTTTCCTCAACTTCCTTTCTTTCCATCATCCTGTCCTCTAGATCACTTATTATCTCTTCTGTCTCACTGACCCTAGCTACAAGAGCATCCAATTTAGACTGCATCTCATTAATCACATTTTGAAGTTCGGCCTGATTAGATCTCATTTCTGCCTTTAGAGATTCTGTATTGTCATTTATGCTTTTTTCAAGCCTAGCTCTTAACTTCAAAACTGCTATCCTGAGTTTCGTCTCTGACATCTTACTTATATCCATATAGTTTAGCTCTGTGGCAGAGAATGTTATCTCTGGTTCTTTCCTTTGTTGTGAAATGGGCAGAAGACATGAACAGACACTTCTCCAAAGAAGACATACAAATGCCCAACAGACACATGAAAAAATGCTCCACATCACTTGCCATCAGGGAACCACAAATCAAAACCACAACAAGACTGCCGCTGAAGCAGCGGTTGTCCTTGACCTGCTCAAGGCACTTCCCTGCAATGCCCTGGTTAAACATATGTCAGATATGTATGTGCATCTGACAGCCCCTCAGCTGGACCCAGCCACAGAAGGCCTGGCACCCGGAGCTGAGGATGCTGGGACAAGCTCCCAGGCACAAGAAGAGGCCACCCAGGCTATGCCCCAGGCCCCAGAGAATGTGAGTCCCAGTGAACCAAGGTCTGCTTGACAAGCAGCTGGGGTCTGCCCCTGAACCCATTCTTAGTGCCATGGAATTTCTGGGCCAGACAGCCAGCCCTGCAAGGTGAAGGCCCAGCAGGTGGAGGACACACCAGACATCTGTGAACCCTCTGGCCCTCAGTCCTGCCTGGGCTGGCCCTGGGTTGTCAGGAGAACCCAGTCACGGTGGAAGGTCCCTGACAAGTGGGCAGCAGGGAGTGGCCTTTAAGACAACCAACACAGCAGAGGTTTCTGAAAAACAGAGGCACAGTTGTACAGGGGTTTGGCCATGGAACTGAGGTGGGGGAAGCCCCCCCCCCCCCGCTCCTATCCCACATCCTGTATCCTATGTCCTGTGAGTAAAGTTCTTATCAATCAAAAAAACAATGAGATACCACCATACACCAGTTAGAATAGCTAAAATTAACAAGACAGGTAACAGTGAATGTTGGCAAGGATGTAGAGAAAGGGGAACCCTCTTACACTGTTGGTGGGACTGCAAGCTGGTATAGCCACTCTGGAAAACAGTATGGAAGTTCCTCAAGAAGTTAAAAATAGAGCTACCCTATGACCCAGCAATAGTACTACTGGGTATTTACCCCAAAGGTACAGATGTAGTGAAAAGAAGGGGCACATGTACCCCAATGTTCATAGCAGCAATGTGCACAACAGCCAAACTGTGGAAGGAGCCAAGATGTCCTTCGACAGATGAATGGATAAAGAAGATGTGGTTCATATACACAATGGAATATTACTCAGCCATCAGAAAGGATGAATACCTACCATTTGCTTCGACATGGATAGAACTGGAGGTATTATGCTAAGTGAAATAAGTCAAGCAGAGAAAGACAATTATCATATGCTTTCACACATATGTGGAATATAAGGAATAGTGCAGAGGATCATAGGAACAGGGAGGGAAAACTGAATGGGAAGAAATCAGAGAGGGAGACAAACCATGAGAGACTCTTGACCCCAGGAAAAAAACTGAGGGTTGCGGGAAGGGAGGTGGGTTAGGGATGGGATAACTGGGTGATGGGTGTTAAGGCAGGCATATGATGTGATAAGCACTAACTATATGCAACTAATGAATCACTGAACATTATAGCAAAAACTAATGATGTACTATATGTTGGCTAATTGAATTTAAAAAAATAAAATAAAAGCCAAACAGATAAAATCAAACAAAAACATTTTTTTTAATTTTTTTAAACATGGAAAAAAGCAGCTTTCACAAAACTGCCTGTCCAAAAGTTACATTCCAATAGATTTTTCCTCTCTTCTTATAGAAATATTCTTATTTTAATACTAACTCAAGTAAAAGGAACAAAAAGGACTAGGAAAAAGAAAAAGACTATGCAAATCACAAGTTAATCCCAATCATAGTACTCTACTTTTCACATTTTATATTCTGCAAACTTTTGAAACTCACTATTATCTAGACTAACTGAATGAATGAAAGAATAATCTACTTTTAGTAAAAGCTTTCACTGAGTCCCAAAAAAAAGGTTCACCTAATAGTCCTTGAATGGTAACTGAAAATATGAAATAAAATGTTGTGGAGATGACTAGGGGTGTGGGGGGCAAATTACTATAGGATCTTCCAGTGCCCCCTGCAGGATAACCCCTTGGGGATATCTTGGTAAGGTCAGCTGTGACATCACCTCTTTTCTTTTACTCATCCACTCACCAAAGTTTAGTCTGCTTCCCCTTCCACAGCAAATGTTCATTTTCCTGCCTTCTAAATCATTATAGAAAATAGTCTTTAAAAAAAAAGAAAGAAAGAAAGAAAAAAGAAGAAAGAAAGAAAATACTCTTACCACTCTATTTCAAACACAGCTCTTTTAAGTCCCTCAAAGGCCACTGGGCTAACCAACTGACTCAGCAATTCCAAGTGGCCTTAAACTTCAAGAAGACTGAGATAAAGGAAATAAAAGATCCTCTACCCTACAAATTCCTAAGAATAATTCAAGAAGAAGTAGGAGTTGACATTAATGCAAAATTTAAATCAGAGATTCAAGGCTTAGTAATCATTAAAACTCTGACATGTTTAAAAATATAAACAAAAGGTTTAACCCAGGCACCACTAGTAATAATTCTCTTCCTTTGGTCTAAGCACCTACCTGCCCAGTGACCAGAAATTATACAGATTCTGGATTTATTATCAATTATTAGTCAGCACTGTCCAGCTCAGGCTTGCCCTCTCTTCAGCAGTCATCCTTCTCCTAAGAACTCCTATGTTCCTATGCCATGCCATTTACATGCAATTATATTTCATATTGTGCTCTCATGCATTCCCATGTTAATAGAGCAATTAGAGTTTGACCCATTTAAGGACATGAACCAGGGCTTTTTTTTTTTTAAGATGTTATTTTTAAGTCATCTCTGCAACCAACATGAGGCTCAAACTCACAACCCAAGCTCAAGATTCACAAGCTCTACTGAGCCAGCCAGGCACCCCATTACCAGGTCTTAAATTTTCTTTTTTTAAATATGTACAAATTTTCCTCTCAAAACTGTGCCACTGAAAGTGGCCACAAATTTAAATATTTTATTTGGTAGCTCCAAGTATATAGTCAGAACAGCTACCATTTAAAATATGTCAAAAATCAGGAATTGTCTTTAAAGCAAGCAACATCTTCTTTTTATTTTCATATTATTTCTACTAGAACAATGAATATTTTGTTATTTATTTTAGCAAAAGAGAGAGAAAGACCTAATCTATAATGATTTACTTTCAACACACATACTTTACCATAAAGATCCTCAAGTATTTATTTTAAATTTATAAATGGGCTAACAGCACAACTAAGGTATTTTTAGGAAGACATGCACATAGAGAAAATGTAGTAAGTAAAATTATATCTAAGTGCAGCAGTTCTAAATTATTTTTAATTTCTCCACTTATTAGTAAATAATGCTTAATGGATCACACTATTAGAGGTTAACTGGTTTCCACTAGTCTCTGTTGATGTTCACATAGAAGTACCAGGAGATATTCTAGATGCACAAATCTGAACAGCTAAATACTAAATACAAGAAGCTAAATACTACTGAGGCTACAAAAATAAATATAATATAGACCCATAATATTAAGGCAACTACCAAGGCCAGATCACAGAGGAGACTCACTGTGCAGTTGCCTTAAGTTATAATTTAAGCAGCAATTTTATTTGTTGTAGTTACATACTGTACTCTGTACCTCTGGCCACAAGTTTATATCATCAGGCTAATATAAGACATAAATGGCTGAAATGCCATTTCAAATAATTCATGAGGAGACAAAATTTGGTTCTCTGCCTGTGCAAAAGTATTTGAAAAATTAAATTTTCTAAATTCCAAAATGTTGCTAAAATAAAATTTGTCCAAGAAAGCTCACCTGCCAGCAAAAATCTCAAAACAGCAGCAACATTAGAGCTGGGCTGAAAGCCAAAGACGCGGTGTACTAGGATGGGTTGCCTATAAAATCTTCAAATCAGACTTCACAATTTTAAAAAGAGCTGTCAGAATTACTCATTTTCAATTTCTTTAACTAGTTCACAGATACTAATGCAAACTTTTGGAAACCAAATTACCAGAAACATGCAAAAACTGAATATAGTTCCCCAAGAAAGTAAAAATACTACATATGATTTTTAAAGGAAAAAAACATATGGTCATAGAAATTTCTTCCCTAAAATATAATTAGAGCACATATGTCAAAATCACTATTCTTCACATACCACACACAAGTCAAATGACTTTTCTATCCTCGGATCATAAATTTCACCATTTAAAATTAAAAAAAGGAGTTATATTCCAGCATAAGTTTTTCTATTAGACTCCTTTGCTCCCAACACAGACAACTAAGAGCAAAAAGCTCACATGAAAAAAAAAAATCTTCACATCATTCTGGGATTCCTACATATGAACACTGCAGTCTTCTGAAGCAGACAAAATACTTTCAGGGATTTTAATATGGTTTAATCTTATTTACAAAAATACTTCCAAAATGACACTACGCGGTCAACTATAAACACAATTTAGATGCAATGCACAAAAGAATATGTCGACATTATCAAAACTACTATGCTTTCAATATCCTTGTATATGTGAGTCCCCTAATCCTTACTAAATTCTTAATAATCCCAAACTAATATTTTGGGTTGTATTAGATGTTACAAAGCACTGGGTACTTCTACTGCTTCACAAAAGCAGGCTGAATTAAAAGCTGGTCCTCTCCTGCCATCTAGTGAAGTTATAAAATGCCAAAACTAAACCAAAGGTGGCAGGAAAAAATAATTTCAGGGATGAATCTGTTCAATAAATCATTAAAATACACTAGCTCAGAACACAGTGCTTAAAATATCCCTGCAGAAAATGCTACAAAAACGTGTAATATGCTAGAAGTTTTTCACTTTAAAAAAGATCTATGTATAGTTCCATAAACGTATTCTAGACCATACAGAATATAGCAATAATTATAATGAACTATCAGATGAATAATTACTCATATGAAAAAGTTATCTAGAATAATACTATCACAGTACTGTTATAAAGGCAAAATCTTCAAAACAATCTAAATTTCTAGCCACACAGGATTTGTCAAATAAATTATGGTACATTTATACAATTAAATATAGAGATCCAGTATGAGTCCTTTTCCTCCCTAGAAACTATCAAAATAACAAAACAAAAAAAATTTTTTTACATACATACATAGCCATCTGGTGATTTTAAAAATATGACCACAAGTCCACAAATTCTTTGACACTCTTCCCCATCCCCTTCAAGAAGTGGAACTTAATTTCCCTCCCCCCTTCAGTGAAGGCTAGATTTGCATCTCACTTCCAACAAACAGAATATAGCAAAAGTGATTGTATGTCATTTTTGAGATTAGATTATAAAAAAAACTACTGCTTCCATCTTGGATATCTTGGAGTAACCACTCTCTCTTAGATCACTTGCTCTGTGGTGAAGCTGGCTGCCATGTGGTAAAGACACTCAGACAGCTGTAGGGACCCACTTGGAACCCCAGAGTTAGTATGATTATTTTAAGCTGAAGAATTTAAGATTCAACAGATGCAGAATGAAGCTTCCTCTGAGCTTCCCTTATCCAACTAAAAGCAGAAACTTCTGGGAGTGAAGCTGCCATAAATTCCCACTTCAGAGAGGCTTCACTCCCAGGAAGGAGAATGAGAGTGAAACTGTCTTAAATTCTCTGGAGGGGGTCGGGGGGGGTGGATTTACAGCCATGAAGAAGACAGAAAAGACCATTCACGTCAGCATAAATAAACATTATTATAAACTTTCTTATCTCCCATTTGTTCCCCTAAAAACCCATTTGCCTTTCTCAAAGAAGCTCTTTTGTTCTTGCTGTAGCACTCTTTCCTTCCCCACTCCTTTCCCCTATTAAGTTAGGTATATAAATCCCTAATTTTGGAGCGCTTGGGTGGCTCAGTAGGTTAAGCCTCTGCCTTCAGCTCAGGTCATGATCTCAGGGTCCTGGGATCGAGCCCCGCATCGGGCTCTCTGCTCAGCAGGGAGCCTGCTTCTCCCTCTCTCTCTCTGCCTGCCTCTCTGCCTACCTGTGATCTCTTTCTCTCTGTCAAATAAATAAATAAACAAACAAACAAACAAACCCCTAATTTTAGTCTTTTAGCAAGCCACTTCTTTCATGCACTCCCATATGCACATGAATAAACTTTGTTTTTCTTTACAGTCTTTCGTCGGTTTAATTCACAGGCCCCTAAAAAACGACTCTAAGAGGATAGGATAAAAAGGGTTCCCCACACACACATGGCCTATGAACAGACCCAAAGGGCAAGGAATGGAGGCTTCAGGCCAAGAGCCAGTGAAGAACTGAGACCTGCCATCAACCACAGGAGTGAGCTCAGAAGTGGAGCCTTGAGATGACAGCAGGCTTGGAAAAGTTTGAAGGCAACTTCGTAAGAGCCAGAACCACCCAACTAAATTGCTCCCAAAATCTATGAGATAATAAATGTTTCTTGTTTTAAGGGGCTAATTTTGAGGGTAATTTTGAGGTAATTTGTTAGGTAGCAATAGATAACTAACGCAACACACAACAATGAAGATAAGGGAAGAAGGGAAGAGAATCAGCAGATGAACTATTTCAATAAATTTCTGGTCAACAAGAAATAGATGGAGAAGTGCCAAGAACCATTGCACAGAGGTTAACCCTTCCCAATAATCTAAGTAGTTTCAGTGAAAACATTTTAAGTATTTTCACTATTTCAATTCAACCATAGACTTAAGAAAATATTTTTAAAGGGGCACCTCGGTGGCTCAGTAGGTTAAGCATGTTCTTTCAGCTCAGGTCATGATCCCAGGGTCCTGAGATCCAGCCCCGAATCCTGCTCCCTGCTCAGCAGGGAGCCTACTTCTCCCTCTCCCACTCCCCCTGCTTGTACTCTCTGTCAAATAAATAAATAAAATCTTTTAAAAAAATTTTTTAATTGTGTTTACCAAACAGCATGTAAATATAAATGAAGTTGACAATATTAAAGTTAGAACTGACATAACAGGTAGGTGAAGACAAGGGAAGTCTAAAGTCCTTATTTAATAATATGAAGAGTCAGCAAACACTATATAGGGGTTATCAGAACAATGAAGGTAGGATTAAAAATACAGGCTTGATCACTAAAGAACAAACAATAATAGTATAACCAGGATGAGAAACCAGAAGGAAAGGTAAGCACAAAGATTTTGGTTGAGCTACATCTTCCATAACCACTCTAAGAACTCACCTAAAGTTGATTAATAAACAGAGATATAATCATATTATTTAGAGATCTAGGGATAAGCACAGGATAAGTAAAAAACAGAAATGGTTAAAAGTGCTTGCCTTTAGTGAGCAGGACCAACAGAGAGAAGGAAGGAATGGGGAAGGGTTCTAGTCTTCTACATTATAAGCTTTCCAGTATTATTTTTTTAACCATGAGCAAGTATGACCTTAATAAATAATTTCATTGTTAGTCATCTAAGAGAAAAATGTTTAATGAAATGGAAAAATATTTAGGATGGATTAAGTAAAAAACAGCAGATTACTAAACTATAAATCACAGATACTAAACAGTTTATGTTGAAAACATAGTTCACCTAATAAAAGCTCCATTACAGCAGGAACCACTGTAATAAATTCCCAGCACCTAGAATGGTACTTGGCACATAAACACACTGAAAAATTCTGTGGAATATTTTCATTTAACTAAACAAAATAATACATGTAAGAGAGGAAGGTCTAAAAGCATACACACCAAAATGTAAGCAGCAACCATCTCTAACTGGTGAAGATTACAGATGCTTTTCATTTTTGTCCTTCTCCTTATCTTCATTTTCTAAATTTTCTATAATTAATACAAATTACTTTTTTAATGGGGAAAAACAGTTTTAAAAACACTGCTGTGTTTTCATTATTACAAAATCAGAATCACAAGACAAAAAGAGATATTTTTACTGAAAAGTCCAAATTAGAAAAAGTCACAACTACTAATAATGGAAAAGGTTTAGTAAGGTACAGACATATTCATTGATCTTGACCTAGTTAAGAGGATTTGAAAAGCTTCAATATAATGGAATATTGAAAAATTATTATTCATTGCACAAATCAGGTAATTAGTTTCAATCCTTGTAAACAAATCTCATGAATCTACCAGTTCTATAGATAAGGAGCCTCTCTTGGTTATTTTAATTAGTTACTCTTAGATTAAGTAGCTCTGTTCATAGTGAGAATACAGAGTATCTTTACCAGACTTCAAAGCATAAAATCAAATGATATATTCATTTGCACTAATTATCATGAACGTAACAGGTTATGCTTTTTAGAACTTCATAGCCACACAAATTAAATATGTAAAATCTGTATCCTTTAAAGCGGTCCTCCATTAGAGAGTAATCTCATATCCACTGCTCAGATTTGCTTTGACCTGGAATAAAATTTAAAAGCCACTTACAATGGTTTGGCAATACCATGTATCAAAAAGACACAAAGATGTGAAAATCATTTTGATTTTTATAAAGCAATCGGTCTTCATAAAAAGAAAAGATCAAAAGAAATATTCCAAAGGTTTGTTTTATTTTGCATTTGTTCCTGACATGGTTGATTACTTCCAATTTTCATTTGTATATAATGTGCATTCTTTAAAAATCAATTATAGTTCTTCCGACAATTTTTCACTGATTCACAAAGAGGAACAGATTTTTTTTCCCTTTTATACCCAAACTACTAGTTGCCATTTCTATAATCACACATAATAGACTAGAGCACTTGAGCAAATAACCAGTCCTGAAAATATGATGGAATTGTGAAAAAAAACAAGTATGAAATCCATTTAACATCTCATCTAACAGACAGCTCTAGAGCTAAAATACGGGTAGGGGGCAAATGTTCTTTAGTCTGGTCTGTAGCACTCTTCAATACTAAATAACAAATATGTTTGGATTTCTTATTTATTCCACTTTCAAAATTTCAAAACCATCTAGGACATCCAATATTACACTCCTAAATCACAATGAGCACTCATATTTCATATGGAATATCAAGTAATGCTCCTTAGTAGCTCTTTGGTACCTCTCTTCAATTTATTCTGTCTTGTACTATTCATAGTTTTACGACAACTCTTGTATCTTAAAGCTGCTTCAGGGTAGGAATTCTCTTTTGTTTTCCGACAGTTATTGTATTGTCTCTGACACCTTGTAAGGCCTATACTCACTTCATAGTTACCTAGTAAAGCAAAAAAAAATTATTTCTGAAAACATATTGATTCTCCCATTAAGTGAAAGCTCCAATGCCATTTCAATTACCATCGCAAAGCAATATGAGGAAAACTCATAAAGTTTTTCTATAGGTTACTTATAATAGAACAGTATGTATCATACCCCATTTATGAAGGATTAAGCAGTGAGGGAAGAAGGTAGCAGAAAGATAGATGAATGCAGATAATATCCATAGGAACCAAACATCTATCTCTTAACACTGATTATCCCAAGGAGTGGGATAAAAGTTCTCACAAGAAGAACTTTTAATCTCCCTATATAATGTTTTATAAGGCAGACAACATCAAAGTATAAACTAAGACAAAAATGCACCTATAAGAATAAAACAGTAAAAATAACCAAAGAGATACTGAAAAAAGAATAATGAAGACATCATCTGGCAATATAGAAAAAAAGAAATATGTTTGTAATACAGTATAGCGGTAAGGATGCTAGGCTCTGCAGCCTGACCACATGCATTCAAATCCCAGTCCTGTTACTTAAATAACCTTATGGGTTTGGAATACTTACCTTTATGTGCCTCATTTTCCTAATTCATAAAACCAGGATAATAACAGTATCTACACTTCACAGAGTATGTGCATTAAATGAGATAGATACTCTATGTAAAGTACGCAGAACAATGTCTAGTATACATAAGTGCTCAACAAGTGTTACCTGTTAAAAAAAATTGTTGCTAAAAAAATGTTACGATAGCCAAAATACACAATAAACTCCAGCAACCACACTAACATTTAAAAAAAAACACTAATTAAAGCAATAACAAAATTTTATTTTTTGATTGTCAACTTGACTTCCATGAAACTGCCCCCTCCCCAAAAAAAGAAAGAAACTACCCAAAATTGCCAAGGATGCAGTGAAATGGGCTCTTTTAGGCAATGATGGTTTTTGGGGTGTACCACACAGCCTTTACAAAGTATATCAAGGACTTCAGAAGTTTCCACACTCTTTATCTAAGTATCTAAGTACTTTAAGTATTGAAGTACTAGATTTACCATAACCTACACAAAGATGGGTATAAGGAGATCATTACAGTTATTTCTAAAAACAAAAAAAAAAAAAACCTGTCTAAATGCCTCAATAGAAAGCAAATAATTTTATCTTTGACAGCAATTAAGCAATATTTTTAAAAGTATACTTTAAAAATGGAAAATGTTCATGTTAAGATAAAAAAATTATATAAAAATAATCATAGAGCTTAGTTCTAATTTTGGCATATAGTAAATGTTCAACAAATTTCTATTGACCATATGAACAAAGAGACAAGGTCATCTCTTTATCCTACATTATTTCCTTTCATGTATTTGGGCCCTGTAGCCTAGCTCTATTTTAAAATATACGTACTTAGAAATACTAACCCAAAAAAGAGGATTTTTTTTTTTTAATATTTCAAAGTTCCAGATGTTTGCTACCCCTAGAATATGGACAACTGCAAATTCTACCTTGGGGCTGCACCTATGTTTGCAACATAGGTTTTACCCGTATCTGTTTAGCTATAAGAGTTCTCTAGCCAGATTTGGTAACAGGTATTGAATTCATTTGATTTTTATTTTTAAGTACCATTTCAGATACAATATCTCTATTAATTAGGAATAACTCTCATATTTAGCCTTTAATCAAAGAAGCTAATATTTAAAGGATTTTTTTATCCATTAGTAAATCCTAAGGATATGACTAGCTGGTATCTATTTCAAAAGTTGGGTTTTAAGATACTAGTTTTTTTGACCAATACCTACTTTTCTTCTTGTACAGTAACTATACCACACCCTAAGAGAATTGTGAATGAACTCTAGGAAACAAAATGTTGGTTCCCATGTAAAAATAGTTCTCCAAGGAGTCTTTAGCTATAACAACAATAACTAATGTCCACTGAACACTGTACTAAGCATTTTATATGTATGTCCTTTAATCAGTTAATGATCAAATTCTCAGCTGTACCCTCAACTCAATGGCTGGCTAAACATTACTCTGATTCAGATCACTGATTCTTATACTGTATTCCTCAGGGTGCTAAGAGCAGTAGCTTCCAAACCTGGTGAGAAATCAGAACCAACTAAGGTGCTTTTCAAAGCATATTCACCAAGCCAAGCAAGGCCTACTGAATTTGGATCTCTGAATTTTTTTTTTAATAAAAGTATCCTATATGGTAATATAATCATGGTGGTAATGCCAAAATTGGGGACTGTTGCCCTAAGAAGCCCCGCCATGACATTAGAGACCATCATGTGCAACCCCACATGCTCTCCGGAAATGTGCAACAACAAAAGTGGTACCACTTCGACTTATTTTATATAGTGGGGCTCCAAGTAAGAGTTGGGCTTAAAGAAGGAGTAAAATGAGTTCTGCTTTCTTTTTTAACCAATTTACCATCAGATATAACTATAGCTTCAGATCATTAAACGGTGTTTCTGATTGACCTCTAATCACTCTTTGTTAGTCTCCCTTCTCCACGATCAGAGAGAAATACAGGAGTCATAGCATTATTGTGTCTGCCACCCCACCCCCAGCTGCAAGAAAACTGGCCTGGCTCCCTCCCAGTAGGTTTCAATGAAGCTACTGTAAAAAACAGGGCTGGAGTCTGTAAGTGATGTAATCTGCTCTATATCCTAAGGGTTCTGCTTATCACCAGAAGTATGTTTAGCAAGCCCCAAGGTTAGTCATCTGTATAATGGGAAAAGCTACCATAAACCAAATTTTAAAAGCCCAAATACTAGAATAAAGAATAAAGAAGGGACGCCTGGGTGGCTCAGTTGGTTAAGCGGCTGCCTTCAGCTCAGGTCATGATCCCAGGGTCCTGGGATCAAGTCCCACATCTGGCTCCTTGCTCAGCAGGGAGCCTGCTTCTTCCTCTGCCTCTGCTTGCCTCTCTGCCTACTTGTGCTCTCTCTCTCTCTGACAAATAAATAAATAAAATTTAAAAAAAAAATAAAATAAAGAAAAAAGGTACGGAACAGAAGACCAGAGTTGTACTGCTGATTTTGCCACTATCTACTTGTACGATTGAAGCAAATACCTTATTTTCTGGATTCTGGCCCCTTAGACACTTCCACAAAACTCTAAGTTTCCCTCAAACAGTTCAAAAATTTTAAATTCCTTCCAGATATAACTTTATATATTTGTAAGTCTCTAAATATTAAATGTTATATATGGCTACAATTAATACTTATTAATAAATAAGAGATAAGTTATTATTAATACCAATATTCAAAGTTCTTATGTTACATATTATAAGGAACAATTTGCTTGGCAGTCAAAAGAAAAACAGAACTAAAGAGAAATTTATATTTGCTCTAATCTCTTCCCTCAAGTGGAACTGAAAAACAGCTAAGTGAACAATTCTAAATTAAAGTAGTATACACATAACTTAATTGATCATAATTTGATTTACTCATTCTGTTCCTAAATAGCATAAAACATATTTTGGTTTTGTTTGTAGTTCACTGAAAATTATTCCAGAGACATCTGAAATCTCTTTAATATTCTTCTCAGCATCTAAGACTTTTCTGGTCTAGAGTCTCATTACCTTATCCTCACTGTTCCCGTCTGAACATTCAGCTTCAGTCATTAGAACAAACATCTGCTACAAACATCATTAATGAGATACATAGCGAGGGATCCAAGCAAGCTACCAACTACCTGGCGTAATTACACTGTTCTGAATAAAAATCATTACAGCAGCAAATATAGAAGCTACCTGAACATATCATCATAATTAGTTTATCCATACAAAAGCCATTTCTATAAGTCACTAAGTACATTATCAGGACATATGTAGCGTGACTATATATGGAGTTCTCTATTATAACAAAGGCACGCGACATGATTTTTATGGGGGAAAAAAGCCTTAATTTTCCTTTCAAATTTATACATTTCATGAGTTACTTACATAAAACATCTTGCCAAAGTACCAGGGGCTTACCAGTGACTTACCAATGACTATTAACAGGAAGAAAAATCTATTTCAACTCTTATAATTTACTGAAGCAAATTTTAAAACAAAAATATTTTTATATTAAACTTAAGTTTTCCTCACCTTTACACTCTATTATAAAGAAAGGAAGGCACATTTAAGATGTACGATAGTGTTTTAAGGAGAATGTATTCGATCATGGATTATCAAACTTTGACCAAAGGCCCAGTGTGGCCTGCTACCTGCTTTTGTAAATAATATTTTATTGGAACACAGCTACATTCATTTCTTTATGTAAGAACACCGCTATATAGCTGCTTTTGTGCTATAATGGCAGAGTAGAATACCTGAGACAGAGACAACATGGTCCACAAAACTAAAAATATTTACTATCTGGCCCTTACAAAAAACATTTGCTGAACCTTGGATTAGAGGAAAACTTAAAGCTGGTAATTCTCTTAAGCTCTCCTGATCCACTTGGCAATTGACAGAATCCTGGAGGTACAAGCTTTCAGCGTGATTTCTGAATGGATGAAAAAAGGGGATTCCCAGACCAGGGTTCAGAAAGAATGAATCTGTCTACAATTTCCTCCAAGAAGCATTATGTAAATGTATCTTGCTTACTTAAATAGACGTGTTATAAAAAGCTGACTATAAATTGATTTCCATAAATGCCCAAGTGGCTCTTTTTTAATTCCTGTAATAATTCCACTTGTTTAATAATTCCAGGTCCCATATTTACCTTATAAATTCAATTTATAAGGCAGTATTTCACAATTTCACAACAGTTCAATTCCAATTGCATCTGCAATACCCTGATATCACTTCTGCTGATAATGAATTTACACCCAACTTTTCCCTCCTCTGCAACTCTACTATGAGATTATTTTTCTAGATTCTACCCCTGGAATTCTCCCATGGGTGAAGTTCTAAATTCCCTGGATATATTACACTTTGTTTATGCTGTCTCATTAAGTACTGTATCCTTTCATCTAATCATTTATGCTAAACAGTATACTACTAATTGCTTAAAATTAATTACCTCATTTAATCCTTTTACAACTTTATAAGAGTAACACATTTTCCCTGATTTACATAGATGTTCTAGATCTATAACAAAAAGATCTCCAATTCATTTTAAAAGATTAGTACAATCTTCATATCAAAACCACACAGAGAGTACAAAAAAATACAGACCAATCTCACTTACAAATATATATGCAAAAAAACCAACAAACTGAATCCAAAATCATATTGGAAAAGAAGTATCTCAGCTACAGAAAATCTATCAGTGTAATTCACTACACTAAGTAAATTAACAGATTAAAGGTAAAAACTCACATGCTTATCTCAATAAACACTAAAAATGCATATAATAAAATTTGATAATAATAAAAATTTTTAGCAAACCAGGAGTAGTAATTTTCTTAACTAAATAAAGCCGTATGGTAAAACCTACAGCAAATATCATACTAAACACTAAAACTGAGAACTGTCCCCACAGTTCATAACTTCATAGAAACATGACAAGATATACCCAATACCATATAATACTACATTGTCTACAGGTCTAATACCATAACACACACACACACACACACACACACACACACACACACGTACTAATTAAAAGACTGAATGAAAACAGAAAAATACTTTCAAATATTACTTACACGGTAAATTCAAAAAATCTACAGTCACACTATTAGAAAATGTAGTGAGTTAATTAACAAGTGGGTTCATCAAGATTGCTAGTACAGTATCAACATGAACAAATGACTAGTGTCCTTATAATAGTGCATGAAGCTATTTGCCAGATGGTACTTTTTTTTTTTTTTTTTAAGATTTTATTTATTTATTTGACAGAGAAAGAATAGGAACACAAGCAGGAGGAGTGGGAGAAGGAAAGCAGGCTTCCCAAGCCCGATCTGGGGCTTGATCCCAGGACCCTGGGATCATGACCTGAGCCAAAGGCAGACGATTAACGACGGAGCCACCCAGGCACCCCAGGAGATGGTACTTCTGAATTCAAAGCAAGGAACTTCCTTTTGACTTCAGTAGATATTAGGTGTTTCCATTTTAATTTCCAAGCAACAATTTCCAAGTTTATTACATGGCCTCCTTTCAGGGCCACATGCAAACAGGCAGTTAACTGCAATACCAAAACCAAAACATAGGTTCTTTTTTAAAATTTTAAAAAAGACATGCCAGACCTCTACAGTGAAAACTACATAACACTGCTGAGAGAAATTAAAGGGACTTAAATAAATGGAGAGATATACCAGGTTGATGGTTGGAACACTCAGTACTGTTACATGTAGATTAGATGCGAATCAAATCAAAATTCTAGCAGGCTTTTTCAGAGAAACTAAAAGGTGGGTTCTCACATTTAGAGAGACATGCAAACAACCTAGAACAGCCAAAACAACTTTTAAAAAACAACAATGAAGCTGGAAGGCTTATACTACCTGATTTCCAAGCTTATAGTCCTAAAGAAGTCAAGACATTATGGTAAGGATAGACACATAGATCAATAAAACAAGAAATACAACAACAGATATATGGCTAATTGATTTCCAACACATGTGCCAAGACAATTAAATGGAAAAAGGATAGTCTTTTCTAATAAATGATACTGGAACACCTGATTTTCATTGGGAAAAAAATTAACATGGACCCCTACCTAACACATACACAAAAATTAACTCAAAATGTATCACAGTCCAATGTATAAAACTTCTAGAAAAAAAAAAATTAAGAAAAAATCCTGCCACCTGGAAGAAAACAAATATTTCTTATAACACAAAAGGTATGAACCATAAAAAAAATGTAAATGAAAACATCTCTACAAAGACTTACATGCACACAAATGTACACAGCAACTTCGCTTAAAATGGCCAGTACCAGAAACATGCCAATATCAATCACAGGTGAATAAACAAAATATAGTACACCATATACTATAATAATACTCAATAAAAAGGAATTGTTACTAATTAATATACAGGTTTGTAGAATCATCATAAGATCATTATATGGAGAGAATAAGCCAGACACAAAAGAGTACACACTGCATGATTCCATGTATACAAAATTCTAGCAAATGCAAAGTAATCCAATAATGACAAAAAGTAACTACTGGTTGACTAGGGCCAGTGGCAGAAAAGGGATGGCCTATAAAAGGAGAGAAGAAAATCTTTAAAACAACAGAATATTCTGTATCTTGATCATGGCAGTGCTTTCATGGAGGTACATGTCTGTCAAAACTCAATGAAGTACATGCTGCACATAAATTATAACTCAATTAAGTTGATAAAAAATAAATAATGTTGTAAGCCATGTGGGGAAAGTACATGTCTCCTTTTGACACAGTGACTCGGTTTAGTTTCTCTAATTATGAAGCAATGAATAACCAAAGCCCTACTCTTTGAAGCAGTAATCTCCCTATGGGTGGGCAGGGGGGTAGGGACTTAAAACTTCCAATTTTAAATATCTAAAGTGTTTTTCCCATTTTAAGTATTAGTTGGACACTAATACTTAACAAGTATTAAACGAAGTATTAAAGATCCTACATAAATTTGAAAAAAGCTGTATGTTTTAATAAGCTTTCATTTTACATATGGAAGTTTTAAAAACAATTTGGAGGGAAGCCTGGGTGGCTCAGTTGGTTAAGCGTCTGCCTTTGGTTCAGGGCATGGTCTCAGGGTCCTGGGCTGGAGCCCGGCGTTGGGCTCCCTGCTCAGTGGGGAGTCTGCTTCTCCCTCTCCCTCTGCCCACCCACACTGCCTGTAATTCTCTCTGTCTCTCTCTCTCTGTGTCTCTTTCTCAAACAAATAAATAAAATCTTTTTTTAAAATTTGGAAAATAACAAAATGAATCTCAACATAAACCTCCAAGAAAAATATGAACACTATACTAGGTTACAGACAGTAGCTCAGAAACACAGTAGAAAACTTTTACATATTTAAACCTTTGGGTTAAATAGCTTCCTTTCTATAAGAAGAAAAATAACAACAGCAAAGGCAAATACCAGGTACAATTAGAAACTACATTGCAGGGGTGCCTGAGTGGCTCACTGGGTTAAGCCTCTGCCTTTGGCTCAAGTCATGATCTCAGGGTCCTGGGATCGAGCCCTGCCATCGGGCTCTCTGCTCAGCAGGGAGCCTGCTTCCCCCCGCCCCCTGCCCTGTCTCTGCCTGCCTCTCTGCCTACTTGTGATCTCTCTCTCTCTGTCAAATAAATAAATAAAATCTTTTAAGAAAAAAACTATCCTGCATATATTAATTACTCAATTAATTATCACAAAACCCAAGAATTGCTTCTAGTATTACCTCTGTTTTATAAATATGGAAACTGAGATCACTAAGGTAGTAATATGATGGGCCAGAATTTGAACCTGGGCAGTATGGCTCCACACTCTATTATCTCAGTTACTATGCTCTATGGCCTTTTACAAGGTAAAAGCTTTCTTTCCTTCCAATGTTATGATTTCTTAACAACATACATGTGCATGCACACACACACACACACCCAAAAAAGTGGGTTATGCCCAAGTATATCAAGAACTACTTGTTAATACAGGTTTCATTTCAAAAATATATTAGCTCACATTATGGGGGTGCAGAAGTAGGAGAGAGAGAGAAAGGGGCAGGAAACTTATTTGAATAAATAATGGGTAAAAAATTCCCTCACCTGGGGAAGGAAACATCCATCCAGGCTGAGGAAGCACAAAGAGTTCTGAACAAGATGAACCCAAGGAGGTCCACATGAGGACATAGAATAATAAAAATGTCAAAGGTTAAAGAAATAATTTTAAAAGCAGCAATAGGGAAGCAAAAAGTTATGGACAAGGGAAACACCATAAGGCTATCAGCTGAGTTTTCAGCGAAACTTTCCAGGTTAGAACAGAGTGGCATAATCTATTTAAAGACCAAAGGAAAAAAGCCTACAACCAAGAATACTCTACACAGCAAGGTTATCCTTCAGAATTGAAGGAAAGATAAAGAGTTTCCCAGATAAATAAGAATTAAAGGAGTTCATCCACCACTGAACAGACCTTATAAGAAAAAGAAGTTCTCTTAGAATGTGTTCAGATTTAAGTGACCATGAACTTAATATGGACTGCTATAAACTTAGGGTGCCACATACGAATCTCATGGCAACCACAAACCCAAAACCTGTGATAGATAACAAAAAATAAAGAGAAAGAAAGCCAAGCATAACACAGAAAGTCATCAATCATAAGGAGAGTAAGAGGGGAAAAAAAAAAAAAGGAACAAAGAGAACACAAAACAACCAGAAAACAATGAACAAAATGACAGTAAACACATACCTATCAATAATTACTTTAAAAAATATATTAGCATCTACTGTACATCAGGGTTATTCTAGAAGGCATTTTATATCAACATTTCACTACATACTTACAACCCCAAGAATATTATTTTCATTTAACATATGAGAAAACTAAGGCTCAACATTTGCTTAATTTATGCAAGGCATGGAGTTACAAAGTTTGAAGACCAAACTATAAATACCACCTGTCTTCCTCAAAAGCAATATATTCTTAACCACATGATGTTGCCTCTTTTAGTTTATTTGGAGCTGCTAAGCTCAGTTTCACAATAACTTCCAAAACTCTCATTTTGCCTAATTTTCCACCTAACTTTAAATGTTAATGTTGGTTCTAATTTCCAAATATGTCACTGAACCTCTAAGACTTAAATATTACCTTTTAGACATGGAAGACTCAGACTTGTTACTCTGTATTATTATTTAAGTTTGTATAATACATTCACCAAAAAAATCAGTTATCCACTGACAGATGAATGGATAAAGAAGATGTGGTATGTATACACAATGGAATATTACTCAGCCATCAAAAAATGAAGTCTTACTATTTGCAATAACATGGATGGAACTGGAGGGTATTATGCTAAGCAAAATAAATCCATCAGAGAAAGACAATTATCCTATGATTTCACTCATATGTGGAATTTAAGAAACAAAACAGAGGATCGTAGGGGAAGGGAGGGAAAAATAAAATAAGACAAAATCAGAGAGGGAGACAAACCATAAAAGCCTCTTAACGATAGGAAACAAACTGAGGGTTGCTGGAGGGAAGATGGTTGAGGGAATGGGATAAATGGGTGATGGGCATTAAGGAGGGCTTGTGATGTAATGAGCACTGGGTGTTATATGCAACTGATAAATTACTATATGTTAATTAATTGAATTTAAATAAATAAATAAATTTATTTTTAAAATCAGTTATAAGAACACACATATCATTATACCTTAAATACCTCCAAAATACGTATACATTCATATTTTACTAGTCATATATCATATTCTATCAATTTTAATGTCATGGTTTTCATTAATCACAAATTACTCATGTTCTTATTTCCACTAATCACATGCCCAACATGAAATTTCAGTATTTTTCTCAAAATGATTCTTAAGAAGGTCTGACACTCCTGCTTTTCTTAAAACCCACGCAGCATGGGGTGCCTCAGTGCCTCCGTCAATTAAGTGTCTGACTTCAGGTCAGGTCATGATCTCAGGGTCCTGGGATGGAGCCCCAGGACAGGCTCCCTGCTCAGTGGGGAGCCTGCTTCTCCCTCTCCCTCTGTTCCTCCCACATACTTGTAGGCGTGCACGCTTGCTCTCTCAAATAAATAAATAAATCTTTAAAAAAAATCCACACAACGTATCAGAAGCATAAACTTTAGATCCTGATGCATTTAACATATTCAATAAAAAAAAAATACCCTATTTGTAATTCTGACAAAACTACTAGAATAAAAGGGTTGAGGTTAAAATAAGAGAAACATGCTAGAAGACCAAGAAGGCAGCATCTCAGCAGTGGGCTCCTAGCACAGGTCTCCATGTTCTCCCAAAGCACAGAGAATATATATGAAGGAGTCTGAAGGGAAGAAGGGAGCATAAGAAACTAAAGGAAGTTTAGTTATACTTCCTCAGGGGAAAAATAACACACTCCTTTCAAACAAGATGCTCAGATAGCAAGAAATTACTTCTGTTAATATTTACCACAAGAGAAAGAAACAAATGGAGAAAAGGAATTTAAAAATTAAAATGGTGAAATACTGCTTCTTGTTTTTGCCTTGAAATTCACTATTTACTACAAACTTCAATGCACTAAGACTTAACCACGACCTGTCGACAATATCTGATACGTTCACCTTGAAAAAAAAACAATTCAGTGTCCTTACACAATCAACAACTCTACTTTTTAGAGTTCGATTTTTCTAAGTTACCAATAGGATGGCAAAGCATAGGTTTTTAAATGGATCCCTAAATTTTAGGTTATTATTTGCATGTTACAGATAAGGAGACTAAGGCTTATTAATATTAAAACAAAACAAAAAAATCTTAATTCTAGAACAGGGTTATTCATTGTCATTATAACTCCTGGATTCCAACCTAACACATTCCCTCTCTCTCTCTCAATTATTCACACACGTACATATGCATGAGCCCTAATTTCTTTCTTGCATCAACTATAAAGTAAACACACCATCAGCAAATTTATAGCCAGTTAAACTTGCCATGTGATTTTGCTAATACTGTATAGACCCTTTGCAAATGCACAAAGGTTTGAAATTAGAGGTTTATTTAGTCAACTAAAAATAAATTATTACTAAACACTATATGCCCAGCACCATGGTAGACACTTTATATACATTGCTTCATTTAATACTCAAAATAAGCCTATGGGGTAATTATTACTAATTTCATCATACAGATGGGGAAACAAGATAAAAAAAAAAGGTTAAGAAAGTCTGTCCAACATTTTAAACCAAGGAAATAGTAAGGGCATACTGAACACATTTTTGTGATCTTTCTGATCCCAAGCTGCCTCAAAGAAATCCCTAAATTGAACAGTAAAATCACTACTTCTTTAATAATAAAAGTTACCTTTCTTTGTTCTTTAACAAAAAAAGTCTTTTTCTTTTCAATTAAATCGCTTTCTTACAATTTCATTTTAATTATCAATTTTAGTTTTAAAAATAAACAAATGTATATTTTAGACTACATGGGGCAGAGGCCTATGATTTTCAAAGCTCTTCAGAATAACATGTAGATTTGTAGCAATCCAAAGCAGCAAGTAAAAAACTTAAGTATGCCTTTGTCTGACTTACAAGAGGCTTGAGATGCTCCCTTCATTTACAGATTCATCAGTTAAAATTTCCTCTACTATTCTAGTGCCCATTTCCCCATTCAGAGTTGGCTTTTATATAACATGACAGATCAAGCTAGCATGCCTCTTGCCCCTCCTCAGTCTAATCTCATTTTAACTTGACAAGAAAATTATGTCAAGTCTAGTCCACAATCCAGCAGAAGAGAACTATAATATGAATCCTATGGGTAGTTTCAAATTTTTGAGTAGCCACAGTAAAAAAGAAATTAATTTTTAAGATATGCTATTTACTTCAAAACATTCAACATGTAACCAATATTAGAAATTATTGATATAGTATACATTCTACTATTTGTGAATTCTGTGAATTCTAGTGTGTATTTTACAGTCACAGAACATCTCAATTCGGACCAGTCATGTTTCTGCTGCTCTGTGTGTAATGGAAAGCATAGGCCTAGACCAAGAGTCAGCAAACTTCTTCAGTAAAGGGCCTGATAATATTTTAAGCTTTACAAACCACATACAGTCTGTCACATGTTCTTTTTTAACCATTCCTTAAAAATATAAAAACAGATTACACAGCAATGTGATCATACTTAAGTGCTACTGAACTACACATTTAAAAATGTTAAAATGGTGAATGTTTAAAATATCAAATCACCCTGTTGTAAACCTGAAATATAATATTGTATGTCAATTATAATTTAATAAATAAATAGATAATAAAAATCCAAAGCCATTTCCACTAAAGACAAAAACAGAATAGGTGAATTTTACACTATATATATTAGACCACAGTAAAAAATTTTACATATATAAATGCCATTCTTAGCTCATGACTCCTACAAAAACAAGCATGGGCCAGATGTGGACTACAAGGAAAGTCCAGCCCCTACTCTAGACAAATCTAACAACTACCTAACAAGAAAGAAAGTAGATAACTCACGTGTGCTGAGGCATATATTTGTGTGTGTGTACACACACATATATTTCATGTGATATTATTATTTCAAATAATCCAGAATTAAACTTAGTCTTTTTAAGGATTATAAACAAATTACAAAATACAGTGAGAACAGGAAAAATATCTAATATATACTATAAATAGATTTTGAAATTAAAGAGACACATAAGAAGGTACCCCATGCTAGAAAAGACTATCATACATATTGTTTGTAAACATGAAATAAGAGGAACCTGGGACGCCTGGGTGGTTCAGTTAAGCATCTGCCTTCAGTTCAGATCATGATCCTGGAGTCCTGGGATCAAGTCCCTCATCAGGCTCCTTGCTCAGCAGGGAGCCTGCTTCTCCCTCTGCCTACTGTTCCCCCTGCTTTTCCCACTTTCTCTCTCTCTGACAAATAAATAAATAAAATCGTTTTTAAAAAAAGAAAGAAAGAAAAGGAACCCATATATTTATTTGTTCCTCTACCTACATGGGTCACTAATATGTTTAATATTGGAAAACTGACAGTGCATTTCATTTATAGTATTCCACAATTTAAAAACCATTTCTATACATATTTTCTCATTTAGGCTTCAAATAAACCCTATGAAGTAGAAAACAGACAGCTACTTAATAAAAGATGGCATACAGGCACCTGGGTGGCTCAGTTAAGCATCCGACTCGGTTTTGGCTCAGGTCACGATCTCATGGTACTGGGATTGAGCCCCATAACAGGGTCCATGCTCAGCAGGAAGCGTGCTGCGATTCTCTCCCCCTTTGCTCGCACATTCTCTCTCTCTCTCAATAAATAAAAAATAAAATAAAATCTTCAAAAAAAAAAAAAAGATAGGGGCGCCTGGGTGACTCAGTTGGTTAAGCAACTGCCTTTAGCTCAGGTCATGATCCTGGAGTCCCAGGAACAAGTCCCACATTGGGCTCCCTGCTCGACGGGGAGTCTACTTCTCCCTCTGACCTCTCCCCTCTCATGCTCTCTCTCTCTCTCTCTCAAATAAATAAATAAAAATCTAAAAAAAAAAAAAAAAAAAAAAGGACGGCATATATTACTACCAACTATGCACCTTATTCAAGCCAGTAAAGGATAAAGACAGATCCAAAACTAAGTATTCAACTTCTATTTCTGTGCTCTTTCTACTTCTCAGTACAATTTTTCTAATACGACTTTCTTCCCTTCTCAATCTGTTCAATGAACCAAAAGATCATGAAATATCTTTAGAGGAAAATATAAAAAATGAAAATTTCAATCAACAGAAGCTACAGATCTCTCAAGAGCATAAAACACTGCCATACTATCTATTCACTCAAATCATTCAGTATCTACCAGTATAAGGACTTGCTGACTACCACCGATATAAAGGTACAAAAGACAGACTTCTCCCTGATCTTGTGAAGCTTACAATATAGCAGGAGACACAAAAGCAAAATAATTAGAAAGAAAAAAGTTACTTCTGATAATGAAAAGTACTATGACAGAAATAGTGTGCTGTGACAGGAGACATTTCTAAAAGTGTGATTTTACTGAAACGTAAGACATAACAATTATTAAATCTTCTATTAAACAAAATGATTTCACCTGTTTCTGAGACTACAGTGGCTTAGTATTTAATCAATTCATCTATATAACTAATACGAATCTCTTACTGTTTTATTTTTAAGAAATTCTGTATTTCTATGTATATAATTTGGCTTTACAATTAGGAAATAGTCCCTATTCTACAATGTTTTAGAACATACAAAACTGCCACTGTTGCCCCCAGGCCTTGGCCAGGCTAATCAAATTCATAGGCAATACCTTTTACTGCTAACTCTATCCAAGTCTTATATTACACTCAATACCAGAGATCCTTTGATCTAAATACTGTTGCTAGATACAATAAATAAAGAGCCAATAAACTATGGAATAAGGATAATAAAAAGAGTCCCAAACTCTATCACAACATGGCTTTAATAAAATGGAGTGGGGCGTCTAGCTGGCTCAGCTGGTAAGCATAAGACTTTTTTTTTAAGACTTTTTTTTTTTTAAAGATTTTATTTATTTATTTGACAGAGACAGAGTGAGAGAGGGAACACAAGCAAGATGAGTGGGAGAGGGAGAAGCAGGCTTCCCACCATGCAGGGAGCCCGATGTGGGGCTCGATCCCAGGACCCTGGAATCATGACCTGAGCCGAAGGCAGACGCTTAACAACTGAGCCACTCAGGCGCCCCAAAACTTATTTATTTATTTCAGAGAGAGAGAGAGAGAGAGAGCATGAGTGGGAGGGGTAAGTGAAGAGGGACAGAAAAATCTCAAGCACAGAGCCAGAAGAGGGGCTTCATCTCAGGATACTGAGATCACAACCACAGCCGAAACCAAGAGTAGGACAGTTAACCAAATGCACCACCTAGGCGCCCTCAGCATATGACTCTTAATCTCAAGGTCATGAGTTCAAGCCCCATGTTGGGTGTGGAGACTAAAATAAAAATAATGGGGGCGCCTGGGTGGCTCAGTAGGTTAAGCATCTGCCTTCGGCTCAGGTCATGATCCCAGCGTCCTGGGATCAAGCCCCACATCAGGCTAACGGCTCAGTAGGGAGTCTGCTTCTCCCTCTGTCCCTTCTGCCCGCCCACCCCCATCGCCAGCTCATGCTCTTACTCTCTCTAATATAATCTTTTCAAAATAAATAAATAGATTAAAGAGGGCATGTGACATTATGAGCACTGGGTATTATATAAGACTGATGAATGACAGACCTGTAACCCTGAAACCAGTAATACGTTATATGTTAATTAAAAATAAAGAAATTTTTAGAAATAAAACAAAAATAAATAAGTAAATCAGAGTCAACAGTTCATGGCTTTTAATCTGTTATTCTTATTCCATGGGCTCCTAGACCATTCCACTGTTCCCTGGGGCTCTTTTCACCCTACGAATCACAGAAAGTCCCTCTCCCATGCTATTGGCCTTAAATCCTACTGTGCAAAAGAAAGATTTTGCACTGGTCCAGAAAATACCTCACATAAATGTTTTTCCTCACAGAAAAAAAGTATCCTAAGACAGAGTAGCATCAAATAAATACTAAATAATAATAAATAAATAAATACTAAAAGGGTCGCCTTTTGGTGGAGCACAGTTCCATGAGAAATGAGATATTTCCATTATCAATCGAAACATTCTAGCTCAAATTACTGTAGCTAATCATTTAGAGGTCTGGATGTATTGGGAAGACATGGGGAAAGGGGTATACAAATGCCTGGAGAAGGGAAAATAAACAAAAGTAGGATGGTGGACTACCAAAGACTAATTTTACAGACTTTGTTATTTTGCCCAAGGTTTGCCATGATCACAGCCTGGATACTATGGAGAAGACAAGGTAGAAAGTAAAAAATATCCAGAATATGAAACTCATCAGATCAAAACTATGCCTCACTCCCAAATCCCCAGACCATTTACAGTATTAAGTCTAGAGATGGGCTATCTTTGCTCCTCACCTTTTTCACTCCTTCTCCACTCGGAGGTAGGTAATAAACCTAAGACACCGTTACAAAATTAAATATCTATTAATAGACCTTAAGACATTGTTACACAGCTATTATATATCAAGGTGCCTGGGTGGCTGAGTCGGTTAAGTGTTCGAATCTCGATCTCAGTTCAGGTCTTGATATCAGGGTCAGGAGTTCAAGCCCTGCACTAGATTCCACAGTGGGCATGGAGCCTACTTAAAAAAAAAAAAAATACACAAACACATACATACACACACACACACACACACACACACCAACAACTTAACTTCTGCTAATCCTTACTACCAATTTAATAGATTCTAAACTTATTCTAATCTAAAAAATTAAACATAATTTTAACATTCTGAAAATAAGCAACAATGTTAGTTTTTATTTATCCTTCAAAAATATACATTCATAGGGAGGAGGGCATGGAAGGGACACATTATCCAAATTTTCTGTATCTGAATCTTTAACTGTATCCATCCTTAGAGATTCATCCTTGTAGAATGAATATTCCTAGAACACACAAGGCAAACTTAACTTTACAATTTTATGTCTCTATACGGCTTAAAATTTTATCAAGTATTAATATTAATTTTTTTAGATTAGTTCATTTTTAAATTCAAAATAATATGAAAAAATAAACATATATAAAACATACTTGTTATTTAACTATTTGCATTCACTATATGAAGCATTAATAAAATTGTTTTTTTTTTTTTTTTTAAGTAGGTTCCATACCCAGTGTGGAGCCCAATGCAGGGCTTGAACTCACGACCCTGAGATCAAGACTGAGCTGAAATCAAGAGTCAGATGCTCTACTGACTGAGCCAATATACTGGACCCCAGGCATCCCAATATAACTGCTTTATAACCAAAAGAATAAAATCAAGACCACAGCGATGGTAATGGTTATTTCTAGGTGATAAAATTACTCTTTAATTTTATTTTCTTCTTTTCATTTATGTTATTTTCTGAATTTTGTTTCATGAACCTGTGTTATCTATAAATCACCCCCCAAAAAAGCTAGAAAATGCTGAGTTGAAAGGAAGATGATTTCCAACGAAGACAGACAAATGAAAGAAAATATTTTTATATATTCCGTATTAAAAAAACAAAACATAATTACTAAAAAGCATATCATATTGAAATAGTATCATTATATTCACCTAATATTAAAATCGAGTTCTATCTGTCCCACTCCATATCTTCATATATATCTTTTAAGGTCACCACAAGCAAAATGCAGGAGGTTACATAATACAAAAAGTGTAATTGCCACACTGACATTCAAAAACTCCTCACAAAAATTAAGCGCAACCTATATCATCTTCAAAATAACATTTAAAACCAAAATGTGAAAACATCATCTCAAAGAAATACCTGCATCCCCATTTTTATTGCAGCATTATTCGTAATAACCAAGATACGGAAACAACCTAAGTGACCATGAACAGAAGAATAAAGAAGCTGTGCTATATAAATACAATGAAGTAATACTCAACCATGAGAAAGATGGAAATTCTGCCATTTACAACAACACAGATGGACCTTGAGGACATTATGCTAAGTGAAATAAGTCAGTCAGAGGAAAACAAATACTATATACCACTTACATATGGAATCTAAAAAAAAAAAAAAACAAAACTGATAGAAACAGAGACTAGAATGGTGGTCACCAGAGGCTGAGAAGGCAGAGGAAATGGGGAGAAATTGGTCAAAGGGTACAAACTTCCAGTCACAAGACAAATAAGTTCCAGGCATCTAATGTACATCACAGTGATTATAGTAAATAACACCGTACTATATACTTGAAAGTTGATAAGACAACAGATCTGAAATATTCTCACCACAAAAAAAAAATGGTCATTATGTGAAGTGATGCTGGTGTTAGCGAACAGTAATCATCTTGCAATATGTAAGTGTATCAAATCAACACCTTAAACGTCCACGTTATAATGTCAATTGTATCTCAATAAAGCTGGGGAAAAACTAACTATATAAATGCTATCTTAATTATTCTGAAACATTTTCATTATTATGAAAAAATTAGTAGGAAAAAATTAATATTAATACCTGTTAAAATAATTACTTCAACTATTAGAACATTTGCCAAATAAAAAAATACATATGGCAGAGCTATAAATATATGTTTACAAAAGAGAAAGAAAAAGTTAAACATTGAGGAAGCAAAAAATTTATACTAATAAATATTTAAAAGTGTAGGAATATGAAACCTGAAGCTAAGCTTTGTTGTAAGAATAAAACACCCTTAAGGGGGTATAAAATTACAAAAAGTATTAGCAAAGATTAAGAGAAAAACTGTTCAAAGGAACAAAATATAGAACAAAATATTCGAAGGAATAAAATATCAGGGAGACTTGGTAATTTTTAGATTATAAACTGACGACACATCTGTTAGTTTCAGAAGTGCTCAACAACCACCAAACACAAGGTGGTGGGCAGCAGACATACCAAAAAGCATAAAATTATCAAGAGAAAACACTTTCAAACTTCAATTTGGTATAGACTAAGTCAAACTAACAGAACTCTGGAGGCGCCCAGCTGCTCAGTAGGTGGAGCATGCAACTCTTGATCTCAGGGTTTTGAGTTGGCTGCAGAGATTATTGAAAAATAAAATCTTCTAAAAAACAAAAACAGAAAGAGAAAAAAGAACTCTGAAACCAAAAATTTAGCAGAATGAGAGAAACTGAATTACATAACTAAGAATACTAGTAAAACAAAAATTATACGATATTTGAAACATGATTATTTTGCTGTTCAAGTCAGAAATTCACACTCCCAAGAGTACAAACCTTGTCCTACAAGAAAGCAGTATTCAAGCATTAGAGTTATTTGTATAACTTTATTTAGAAGTCTAACTTACCGAGTACCATCTGCTTTCCAGCTTACTTTATATGGCTTCTGCTCCAAAAGTTTAATATTTTGCTTGTCCATGGAAACAGGCTGTGCTCCAGGGAATCCAGACCTTAAAGAAGAACATTTTATTACTATTATAGCTGGCAACCATACAAAGCAATACGTCTTAAACCAATCTCACACTAGTCATACATTTATCACAACATTCTCCCTATTACGAGATTAATGTCAACTGGAACATCAACATTCCCAAGAATGCTAACAAAACATTATCTATCATCTTCTAGACATTTCAGACTCAAGTTAACAAGATTCTAATTGCCACTGTATACTGTAACTACTGGGCTTTTTAAATATTAATATTCATGTTCTAATAGTAAAGTAGGTATGCTTACAAATCTTCTACTTCAGGAAGAAGTTTAAATCTTGCTTGCCTTAAGTATCTTACATTATTCTAGGCCCCATATTCCTCCATCATGACTCTGCCAACTTGGCATAACTCCACAAGGTTGGCAAAATTCTGCTCAAAAGATGCCCAGAAGTGACAAAACAGGAGAAATATATGTCAAGATTAAAGTACACTGGCAAGGGCTTAGCACAACACTAAAATCAATATTACTTCATCATCATTCTCATCTTTTAGTTAAAATTATTTCTGGCTAACTGATCTGTATGTACCAGTGAAAAAGTTCTTTATATTAGGAATTTTTAACAATTATCGAACCTGTTTCATCATGTTCTAGCTATACCAGAATTTTCTGCCACAGATGGCAATGACCAACAGAAACAACCAGAGACCAAGACTTGAGAGCAGAAGATTAGAGTGGTGAACTCTCCTGAATCCCCTCCCATGAAATGTCTGATAAATATTTTTAAGCCATGGTAGGGAGCAAAACATAATTAAAGCTGATTCTCCTAGGTTTCAGAAAACTGGATTACAAAAAACTGGAAAATGAGGTACATTCAAGTCTTCAAGTCTCCTCTTCTCCCTTAGTAAAATGATATAGGCAACCCAAACATTAATCAGCAACAGAATCAAACATACAAAACAAATACTAGAGAGTGACAAAAATAACTTTCTATTCTGTTAGGAAGACATGTTTGAGTCATTTAATTTTGACTCAACTGTCCGTAGTCTACTTTTTTGGGGGTTTTTTTGTTTGTTTTTTCTAGTAGTCTAATTTTGACTGAATTGTTGGTCTTGAGAAAAATCCTGATAAACTCTTGCTTGGTATCTTTTTAAGCACTCTAGGTAAATATTCAAACTTCAAAGAGCAAAGAAGCTAAGTCAATGTTTGCATTAATGTTAAATGTTGCAGAGTACAAGTTTTATTTAAAACTTGAGGGCGCCTGAGTGGCTCAGTGGGTTAAGCCTCTGTGTTTGGCTCAAGCCATGATCTCAGGGTCCTGGGATCAAGCCCCGCATCGGGCTCTCTGCTCAGCAGGGAGCCTGCTTCCCCCTCTCTCTCTGCCTACCTCTCTGCCTACTTGTGATCTCTCTCTCTCTCTCTCTCTCTCTCTCTCTCTGTCAAATAAATAAATAAATAAATCTTTTAAAAAAATAAAATAAAAAATAAAATAAAATAAAACTTGAAAATGTTTATTACCCTTCCCAGCCACAGAATTGATGACACTTCTGCTGTACCTCTCCTAACTTTGGTTGAGTTGTTACTTGAGTCACACCTCTAACAGTTACACCTTCCAGGAAAATAGCACCCTTAAGATAAAAGGAAAAGAAAAATATTTTGTTAGTGTTCAAAATCTATTTACAAAGACCAGACTGAGAGATAGATTTGCTTATTTACACAAGTCTGCAAATATATGAAACAGAAATGCTCTGCTCCAGAAAGCTCTATAAAAACCCCCTGGGATTGATTGTACACTTGCTTTCCTTAATCCATCATAGGTTTTTCACTGTACACATACAGCCCAACGTCTGCATCATATTGTCAAAGAACTCCATGGACACTACTTATTAAGAACAGCAATAATAACTTACCTACCATTTACTCAGAGGCTCTGACATTCTACAAACATAGTCTCTAATCCTTATGACAGCTCTGAAAAGTAGATTTTACTTATTTTACAAATAAGTAAATGAGACTATATGCAATTTATTCAGGAGGTAAAAAAAGAATCTGAACGTAGGTCTACAGTATACCATTCACTAATGATTCTAACTGGGGACAGAGAAAGGAACTGTACTACTGATGGCGTATGGATTTTAAAGGTATAAACACCCACAGTATACACCTGTGTAAACTAGAATAAGAGTGTAAGAGTAGACAAAATGGCTAAACTACAGTCACTGGATGTAACAAACACTATTACTCATCACTGAATTTTTAATCTAAATTTTTTAATTCAGAACTACATAAAGTGTTTTATTATATTTCATAGCAAGTATATTTTTAAAATATCACAGAGAATGAAGCAGATGGAGAATTTATATATCAAATAAATAAAGAACACTCCTGGAAATTTTAAAGACTAAAAATACAGTCTAGATTCATGCTACAATTACTTTCAGACTCATAAAAGGACTGGCATCAGTCTCAAAAACCCATAAAACAACTCTAGCTGTTAATGTAATTAAGGAATAAAAAATATGGTCTACAAGCTGCAATGATCAACCTTCTGGCAAAGATTTGGCAACTCGAGCCACTTGGGAATGAAAAAAAAGAACATGGCATTTCGTCCACATACGTCCCTGTCAAATCTAGAAGAGTCTTCAGTCAATCCAGCAGACACTAGTTCTACTTTTTGCCCCTAATTCTGAATCACTTTTTGTAATTATATGTCGTCAACTCTGTTTTCCTTAAATAAGCATACTTTAAAGACTTTATGAGCCAAAGGATTAAGGAGTACCATTCGCATTATGCCATCGCCTCTTTTTACCAACCACTAAAATTTCTGCTTTAGAACCATGCAACCATTAAATATAGTAACAAAAGAAAGAGAAAAAGAACCAGGTTCACAAAATATTTTTGTATATTTAGTAACTGAGACACTCAGATAACTGCAATATCCTTATAAAGTTATATCCTGTATATACTAATTAAAAAGAAAAAGCATTCAGAGAGTTCAATATTCAACATCTTTATTCTGAAGGTACTAAAAGCATAAGATTTTTTTTTAAGTTTTACAGGAAGAAGGTTCACTCATGAGCATGTATTTCCTGAGGGAAGTTAAGAAATCAATGATAATTTGCAAGTTGCATAATATGATAATATTGATAATATGCTAGTTCCAAGGGCAAAACATAAACACTACTTCTTTTTTTAACAAGTAATGAAAAGGACTAAAACATTGGAATATGATCAACATTCAACCGAGCATTTTCCCACAGTATTACTACAGAAATATTTTAATAATTCTATGCAGCTGAACAAACTAAATATTTTTTTAATTTAACAGAATAAATATTGAGCCTTAGTACATATTTAACTCTTAAGCGTGTTTATAAAAGATAACTCTAGGGGCGCCTGGGTGGCTCAGTGCGTTAAAGCCTCTGCCTTCGGCTCAGGTCATGATCTCAGAGTCCTGGGATCGAGCCCCCGCATCGAGCCCCCGCATGGAGCCCCCGCATCGGGCTCTCTGCTCAGCGGGGAGCCTGCTTCCTCCTCTCTCTCTGCCTGCCTCTCTGCTTACTTGTGATCTCTCTCTCTGTCAAATAAATAAATAAAATCTTTAAAAAAAAAAGATTAATCATCTAGCAAATGCCTCTCATCCATTTATATTTCTTCTTCCTTGAGCTTTCCTACAATGCATCCATTTCTTTTTTACTTTATCTTCTGCAATAATTATTTTTATTATTGCAGATTATTTTTATCTTCTGCAATTATTTTTATTCTGCAATAATTATATTTATTATTTAATATTATAATTATTATTAAGTAAAAAAATGGTAGGAATAAGCCCATTAAAAACAGTAGGAATGATGCACTTTATACATAAATACTATTTAGTAACTTTTTTTTTTAAGATTTTATTCATTCATCTCAGAGAAAGAGAGAGCATGTGCACACGCAGGAGGAACAGCAGGCAGAGGGAGAAGCAGGTTCCCTACTGAGCAAGGGGCCCAATGTGGAACTCGATTCTAGGACCCAGGGATCATGACCTGAGCCAAAGGCAGACGCTTAACCAACTGAGCCACTCGGGCGTCCCATCTGCTTAGTAACTTTTCGACTTAATTTGCTATTCACTGTCATTACAAGTTTCTCCCAACAAAAGTATTTTATATTATTCAAAATTACTGTGTAATTTCAAAAAGTATCACTAAATCTAAACAGCAATGTCTTAAGTCTGGAACTATTTTCAAACATACTATAATTGAGACTCAAAGTCACTGACATTTACCTTCACTTTTTAACAAACTACCATTTCAGTTTGTGGGAATAAAGAAATTTCAAAAGTGAAAAGAAGATAACGTATGCTTAAGATGAAACAAGTATATTTCATTAACAGAGTCTGCCAGGCTTAAAATGGAAATTCATATGGCTACCACAAAAAAGGACAAAAGGAATCAACGAGTTAGAGGAAAACTGAGAAAACTGTTAGAGAAGATCGGGGGTGTGCAAATTATATGTAAAAGGTGTGTGTGGTAGAGAATGAATAAGCAACTATGTATGTTAGGTGTAAAAAGGATATTTTAGTAATGAAGAAAATGCATTAACAGTTTTATTCAAAGACATGATCCCAGACATCGATTCAAAGGAGCAAGCAACATAACTGTAAGTCACACTCCTCCACATCAATAATAGTATGTGCTCAAAAGATGAACAAAGGTGTCAGGAATGTGAGGGCCAAGTACAGTGCAACTGTTAAAAACCCAAATGGAACTATCAGAATTCACTAGAAGGAGTCCATCACTTCAAACCATAGTCAGGAAAGGGGAACGCTAACAAAAATAAAGTCTCAAGTCAAAATAAGTTCATTGCATTGAGATGGAGCTACAAAAATTAGTCACTCTTGGATTGCCTCTGTTAATTATCTTCAAGTCAGATGGAAATAACAGGAAAATGAAAGTTTTCCAATCATTAATTTGCCAATTACTTATATCTACACTTCTCATGCCAGTCAACCATACTGTTGACATCATCCAAAATCAAGTCTCCAGTCATCCTTCCTCTTTGATGGTCCTATCCTCACTGCTTTGGAGCCCTTTCTCTTTGGTTCATCTTATTACCAATCACCTTCCCAAACAGTTTCAATAAATACCCTGGAATCTCTTTTTCATAAATAACCTACCCTATTACCTCAACCTTTTTCATGAATACCCCATCCCCTATGTCTTAACTAAGAACTAACTCTCCACCAAGGAGACCCCTTGTCTCATAAGTAAAAGCTACTCATTCTCCCACTGCCCAAGTCCCATGGGGGGTAGTATAAACCATTCTCCTATATCTTCACTTGCTCGCCTGGCCTCTTTCAAAAGTTCCTCTCTCATTTCCATTTAGACTAACTCTATTCAGCTATGTCACTCAACTGTGGTACAGGAGACATCCGCTGTGGTTGATGGCACAACAGCTCTCGTTAAGAGCTGCAAAGATGGGACCCCAGCAGCATGTTATATGACATTACAAGCTAACATCCCACTCCAGCCAAAGTTGATAGAAGCATAAGCAAACCACTAACTCGGTCTGAACCGACCAGATTGTCTCTTCTGGTAATCTGGAATTAGGATTCAGAGAGTCTCTGCATGTGGCTAAAATTACAACACGTAAACTCAGAAGATACAGGATAATTATAAGCTCCCAGGTAAACAAGGAATAACAAAGAGCCAGTCTTAAAAGACAAAGCCAGTGAGATAAATGACACAAAAGGAGAGAAACAGAAATAGGAGCGAAATGCAAAGATGAGAAAATAAGAACAAAGAGCAGAAACTAGGTTCTAAACAGCTTTCCAGGTCCAGGCTCCAGTCCCTTCTTGAGATCTGGCTATATTACTGGGTTTGAGTCCTACTCATGTGCTCACAGCAATTTCCTCTTATTACTTAAGCTAGTTTGAGCTAATTTTTGTTACTTGCAACCAAACAGTCTAAAGTAGTAAAACACTCTATTCTTTGTGTACTGACCTCCGGTCATTTCCCCACATTGATCAAAAATAGTATTTCTCACTGTGCTAACTTCTATCATCATGTTGGTAACATCAACATCCATGAGAGGTAATCGGATACATCAAACGACTTAGGCTTCACAGTTCAGTAATGTTATTTTCAATGACCATCACCTTTGCTTAACTTCAGCAACCTGCCCCATGGCCACACCATCATCATTCCATGCTGCTCCACCTTTTGATTCATCAATTCAACTCACGCTGATTGAGTACCCACAACACTCTAATGCCAACATGTCACTCTATGGCCTCTCTCATTAAACAGCTTAACTCTTTTACCCTAACTATGCTCATTTTTCAATTTTACCAAGACTAACAATCCTATCATCCCCCTCTTTTCACAGGCTAACAGCCCCCATCCTGACCTTACTTCCTATTCAGAGACTCTACAGCTAATTACTTCAATTTTTCTTTGCCTGATATCCTCAGTACTCCTCAATCTTTTGTCCTTCCATCAGAGCCACACTAAGTATACCCAACCTTGTATCAAACTACCATTAGTCTTCTGTACTCCCACACATATGCAGCCAAAATTCACTGAGGAAAAAAACCACAGTCTCAGTGCTATGGATGAAGTTTCCCTCCACTTAGTGAAGACCCATTTCTCCACTGCTTTTTAACTGCATTCCCTTTCACTTCCTCAGCATCACTGTATCATTTATTCCCCACTTATTTTCAAGGTCACTGATTCTACTAGACACTTATCCGCAAGTAATAAATATTCTGGAGTTCATTCCATACTAAAAAGCCTTTTCTGACTATATCTGCATCAAGCAATCACCTTTACTCTCCCTTTTTTATCATAACCAAACTACTTGAATGAACAGTCGGTACTAGTGTGCAGAAAAGTTAACACAGCAGGACTGTTTACAAGGTTGGCCCCTGACTGGCATCTGGGAATAAGATTCTCAGAGTGCTCTTAGTCAATGGATAAAGGTGATTCACCATGCTTAGACTATTCGTACAAACAATATAGCTTATGCTGAACAAATGCTTTCCTTCTGGGATTCTGGAAATTTTGGTACACACTATGCAGAGGCTGCCTACCTGACCAGCCTTCAGTAAAAACTTGGGCACTAAGACTCTAATGAGCTTCCCTAGCCAGGAACATCACACATATTGCTACATCTTCATTGCTGCTGAGACAGCGAGCTCTGTAAAACCCCTCACAAGAAGAGGGCATAAGGAGGCTTACATACAGAATCCACCAGACTATATTTGCCTTTTTCCCTTGTGAGCCAGCTGTATTTCCTTAGTATACCGCTATAATAAATCTTGGCTGTGAGTACAACTATATGCTGAGTCCTAGTGACTCTCCAAAAGTGGGGGTGGTAGTGAGGACCCCCAATTCTGTCCCCATCTTCTCACCTCCCATTAGCTTCTTAAAATCACTAATCTGACCTGACCCTACTGCATTACAGAAAATAATCCTTGTATGTGTTCCCTCTGTGACATTTCATACTGTTAAGTCATTCATATAAATCGCTACCTAACTCTAAACTGTTTTTCAAATTTCTTTGTCCTTTTGTGCTGCATCCAGGAAGAATTTCCTAGCTAAATCCTCCAGCTTGGTAATTTCTTCTATGGCTAACTTCATCCTATTATCCAACCCACCTAACTGAGTTGTTGGATTTTTTTATTATCATTTCCAAGAAAAATTCTTTTTCATAATAGTCTGTCATTATTGTATGGATTGATATCTTCTCTCATCTTGCAAAGAAATACTGTTTGCTTTATATAAACTGTTTCCTCTGGTATTACCTAAAAAGAATGAAGTAGTTAAAAATGTACTAAGAAAAGATACCCAAGTTAAAAAAGAAAAAAAAAAGTTGCAGAAAAATACATTTACATTAAAAAGGAGTGAAGAGAATAAGGTCAAAATTGAACAAATGTATGTAAATGCACAGAAAAATAAATATCTAGAAAAATTACCAAAAAGTAGAGAGCAGTTGGAATGGGAGTAAAAAGACCTTCGCTTTTTACTCTATATACTTCTAGATGTTTGTACTTTTATTTTATAAAGAAAACTGATCTTTCTGTCATTTGTGTACACTTTTAAATTAAGTAAGTAAATGGGAAGAAATTCTTCTAAGAGGACAAAATGCCAGTAAGACAAAAGTTAAAGAATTATAAGTTGTTTCTTTTGTTTTCAAATTTTCTTTAAGTATACTACTTTTATAAGTAAAAATATATTTAATAATTTTATAATTCATGAGTCATGACTTGAAAAGAGGAAAAAACTACCTAACCACTTTGAAATCAAATCTACCTGCTTTCTCCAAAATAGGAGAAGGAAAGATTTCTGCTTTTGGCAATGGCAGCCTAGTTTACTGAGATCAATTCTGCAGCCTTGAGAAAAAGCTAGACAAAATGTTAAAAGCACTTTTTTGAAGACACTGAAAAAGTAGAAAGGCAGTAAAGGCTTGAAGGGCCAAGAACTCAGAAGGAAAGGAACCCAGAGAGGGGAGCTACACATCTGGTACAGATTTCCCTCTACAGGCACTGTTTCCAAAATGGCAGGTAAGAGGCTTAGAAGCTGAACACCGTTTTCAGCAATATCACAGGAATGGGGAAACAAAACTGGAGTTTCAGGCCATTAAGAAGGAAGGGTCCTGTTTATTTCTCCAGGCTTTCAGTTAGGATCCCCAAAGGGCTACACTCTAGGAATTAAGTTGAACCAAAAAGAGACCAGTCCCCCAAAACTAAAGACTAGTTTCTGAACAATTCAACCCTTGATTGAGCTAAGATGTCCTACTCTTAACCCTGTGTAGAAACAAAAGTAAATGTTCTCTGAAGGAATAAAACATAAGCAAAGTCTCAAATTATTTCCACAATTTTTCATACATAATGTCTAAGAAGCAGAAATATGCAGGTATGACAAAAAAAGAAACAACTGACTAGAAATCAAAAGAAGAAAAACTAAAGATCCAGAAGAGATCCACATCAATTAGTTATCTGACATAGGCTTTAAAATAACTGGGATTAATAAATTCAAAAACCTAAATGACAAGATGAAGAATTTCAACAAAGAACTAAACTATTTTAAAACTCAAATGAAAATTCCAAAAGTGAAATAACTTAAATTACGGACTAAATGGATGAATTTAACATCAGCTCAGACAAAGCTAAAGTGGGATTAGTAAACTGGAAGAAACAGATCAGAAGAAAATATCCACATTGAAAAATGGGAAAAAAGGGGCGCCTGGGGGGCTCAGTTGTTAAGTGTCTGCCTTGGGCTCAGGTCATGATCCCAGGGTCCTGGGATCAAGCCCCACATTGGGCTCCCTGCTCTGCAGGAAGCCTGCTTCTCCCTCTCCGCCTCCCCCTGCTTGTGCTCCCTCTCTCACTGTCTCTCTCTCTGTCAAATAAATAAATAAAATCTTTAAAAAAAAAGAAAAGAAAAATGAAAAAAAAAAGGGTAGAAAATACAGAAAAGAACATAAGAGACATTAGGAGAAGGGGCGGGGGGGAAGTCTATTGGGTGAGTCCCAAAAGAGAAAAAGAAGGGATATGAACCAATATTTGAAGAGATAATGGCTGAGAATTGTCTAAAACAATAAATCCAACCATAGATTCGAGAATCACTATAAATAGAAAGCAAAATAAACATAAAAACCCCGAATAGACACATCATAGTAAAACTGCTGAAAACCAAAAACAAAAAGAAATTAGCTTTGCAGAAGCAACTTCTTAATAGAAATGGATTATGGAATGGTATCTTCAAAGTGCCAAGCCAAAATTCTATACCCAAACAAACGTTCTTCAAAATGGTGGCAAGAAATAGACATTTTTACACAAATACTGAGAGAATGTGTTGCAGCAGACCCACAATAAAGAAAATACTAAAGAGAACTCTTGAGTTAGAAGAAAAACTATCCCCATGGAACCACAAAAACACATGAAAGAAAAAAGAGCACCAGAAAGGATAAATACATGGGTTTATCTAATGAATATTTGCTGTATAAAATGATGATGATGATGATGATGTCACCTTATGGGGTTTAAAATACTTGCAGAATTAAGATACACAATAACAAAAAGGCAGGAAGAGGTAAATGCAACCAAAGGTTCTAAGATTCTTGCATTGTTTAAAAAGTGTCAAAATTACTAATATATACCAGACTTTAACAAATCAAAGATACATACTGAAATCTTGAATAACCACTAAAAGAATAGTAAAAGAATGTATAACTAACAAGCAATGGCTTGGGGTGATATAAAAACAAGCATAAAAAAGGCAAGAAAGGAAGATAAAAAGGAACATACCATGGGGGGAGGGTTAAGACCGTAAGTTTTAAATCTAATTATATCAGTAAAATAAATGCACATGGACCAAATACTCCAATAAAGCAAAAACTATTCACTGGATAAACAGAACCCAAGAATGCAATGCAGACATACCTTAAATAAAAGATAAATAAAGTCTGAAAGCAAAAGGATAGAAAAAAGATAATCCATACTAACACTATCCAAAAGAATGCTTGGGCAATCAATCATACTAACATTAGATATTATCAATGCTAAAAGTGAAGACACGGTTAAGCTATAATCCTTTACACATATTTGTAGAAACTAAATAATATCACCTCAAAATAATAAAGCAAAACTTGACAGAACTAGAAAGAAATAGATAAATCCACAATCATAGTGGGGAATGGGGGTGGGGGGGCAGGGGAGCAGGAGAGAAAGAATCCCAAGCAGGCCCCATGACCAGCATGGAGCCCAATGAGAGGCTCTATCTCACAACCCTGAGATCATGACCTAAGCCAAAATCAAGAGTTGAATGTTTAACGAACTATGCCTCCCAGGCTCCCCAATAATGGGAAATTTTTCAAACACTCCTCTTAGTAACTGACAAAATAAAATAGGAAAAACTAGATTGGGGATTTTATTTTAAATGTCCTTTATTTTCCCTAAAGAAACATGCCCATCTTGGCTATGTTTCTCTTAATGCTGCTAAAGCTCATTTGCAACTACAGAGATTTAATGGTACTTGATGTTATAAAATAAATGTCATTTTTAAGACCCTTTCTGCTGGGGAGGGGAGACTCTTCAAATTTTAGCACATTTTGCAAGACAGTAACTCTTTGCTTTAAGCTCTTTTACACATTCAAATATTATACTGTAATGCAAAAACACATTAGCATATGCTCATGGTTAATGCTATTCTTAAAAAACACAGCTGAATTTCCTTACAAAAAATGATAGTGTAAAAAGGTAGTCATCTATGCTATGTTATGTCATGTTATGCTATTAGCATTTTCTTAGAATGTGATTCTTATTTTTCTAGATATGATTCAGTAATCAATGAGTTAGACTAAGAAAATAAGTTATTTTTTAAATTATTTCTATGTTTCAAAGCAATTAACACTTCAGTGGCCTCAAAGTCTTCAAGTTTGAAATGTGTAAATTCATATTAAAATAACGTTTTTCACGCAAGGGACTTTTTTTTTTTTAAAGATTTTATTTATTTATTTGACAGAGAGAGACACAGCAAGAGAGAACACAGCAGGGGGAGTGGGAGAAGGAGAAGCAGGCTTCCCGCGGAGCAGGGAGCCTGATGCGGGGCTCAATCCCAGGACCCTGGGATCATGACCTGAGCAGAAGGCAGACACTTAACAACTGAGCCACCCAGGCGCCCCAAGGGACTTTTTTTTAAAAAGCCCAAATGACTACATCATTTGATTTACATAAAAACAGGCATTTTCTTCCTTGCCTGTGAATCACTGCCTACTAATAAATGAGTTGTAGTCTTTACTGCTCAACTATGATATCCCACATTCCTTATTTATTAACTTCATTAATACTTAATTATCTCCACACTTTCCCTAACTTTTCCCTTTGCCCTATACCATATACTTGTGTATGTACAAGTATAATCAGTACTTTTCTTCTCAGCATCTCTCCTGTCCTCCCAAGAAGACAATTCCTAATGGTTTTTGTCAAGCCTTTTAATGGGAGTTGTCCATAGAAGAGTCTTCTCAGTTCAACGTTATAGAAAATATGAAAATACCAACCATGGGAAGGAGCAGAATTTATATGGAAAGTTATTTTAACTATGTGACAATTTTGTAAAGCATCGGTAAAAAAAATTTACTATGTAGTTGGAATCTACCAATACTTTGCAAAAAGTAGTAAGTTCTCAATATAATATGTAAGAGTTCTTTGGTTTACCTAAGAATCAAAAACAAAATGAACTTCTTAACAAGCTTTCCCCATAGAAAAGGCAGACTCATGGCTATCAAGAATCTTTAGAAACAGCCAGAATGAAGTAACTTTAAAATCTAGCTAAACAAACACATAAATCTCAATAAGCTTCCAGAAGAAAAAAGTAAAGACTATAATATTTTTAAACATTACCAGTTTTAACCGTTCTTTTCTCCTTTTGCCGAAGGAGGCACTTGACCCAGGTTCCGATTCCTTTTTTCCATCCTCATCCTCATCTTCATCTTCATCATCCTCAAAACACCAATCTGGCAATAGAGGTGGGGGTGGTGCTTCCTCTATATCACCATAGCGACGAAAAAGTTCTTTCAAATAATCACCCTTATAAATTCCTGGAGGTCTGGCTTGAGCAAAAGTAGCAACTGCTGCTTCAATACTATGGAAAACAAACACCATGGAATTTCCTCACTACTCTTCATTGACGCGGATTTAACAAAACCCATTCTATTTCAGGCACCAAATGAAGTACAGTATAGGTTTATAAAATGGACGAATCATATTCCCCATGCCCAAGGCATTCAATCTATTAAAAGACAAATTCCTTCTGAAACAGCTTTAATATAAGGTACATTGATAATCCCTAAACCCTAGAGGTAAGCTGCAAGGACTGTATAGAGAGACCTGGGTAAAGTCTGTGAAAAATATATGTAAAGCCTTGAAGGTTGAGATCTGACTCTAAGGGAAATCAAAGAAATGTGAATGGCAATACGAATAAAAGTAAAAGCACGTTAGCTTTTAAGAACTTTCAGCAGACCCGGTAATAAGAGCAAAGGTCATCAGAGAGAGGATAAAGTAACACGCTGACACAGGAGTCTAGGGTTCCTGTCAAAAGCACCTCAAAGGCCAAAAAGGCAGAGCTAGAAGAGCATGCAGTAGACAACCAGAGGATGTGTGAACAGGGAAATATACAATATGTGTACTTCAGCTGATTATATTCAGAGAAGGACCTACTGTGTGAAAGGCTTTATAAACAAAAATAATGACCCTCAATCAGTAAACAAGAAAATTCAGGTAGTAATATCCCATTCACTCAGGAATTTGAGGCAACAAAGGTTCTAATCTCTCAGGATCTACAAAGGCGCTTCAATAAAGACATGTTTGCTTGATTGTTTCATACAGAGTAACTGCCCCCAAAACACCTCCTCCATATACCATTACAAGTTTTTCCTAATATTCAACAGCTATAAAAAAAAAAAAGGTATTATTAAAAATGAAAAGAACAAGGGGCATCTGGCTGGTTTAGTCAGTAGAGCATGCAACTTGACCTCAGGGTCATAAGTTTGAGCCCCACATTGGGCATGAGTTAGCTTACTTACAAAAAGAAAAGAAAAAATAACAATAACAACAATAGTAACTTCCAAGGTGAATACAAAAAAAAATGAGTAAACTTGTCTCTGATAATTCAGGAATATATGAAAAAAATCTGGAAAAGAAAATACATAGTATATAAAAACCCATAAACATTCAACTAAAATGCTACTTAGTACAAAACACCAGGTAATAAATGATATTCTAAGATTAATCAAGTCTAAAATGAAAACCACTTTAAATATTATTAATCAGGACTTCACCAAAAATTTGACAATATAAAATGCTAAAACTAAAAAAATCAATAAAATTCTTTATCAGTTACTAATCTTCTTCCATTATAACAAGAAACAAATACCTCCAATCCATTTTCTCCACCAAAAAGGCACATATGAGGAAACCAGTGCGATTGAAACCATGGGTACAATGAACACCTAGAAAATAAAGTAGCTTTGGTTTAAAATTAATACATCGCTTCAGAAGCCACATGTGACTTTAAAATTCCAACCTGCAAGCAAAATATTTTAATGATTTTATAAAACAACTACATTTTTAAAAACTTGGCCCTCTCTTGTAACTTAGTAACTCGTCAGTTGAAGTTCTTAGAATCTAATTTATCTCACTAGCAAGATATTTAGTATGTACTGGTTACAAGTCACCTCTAAGGTCTAAAGATTTCTCTTAAAACTAAAGGATTCTAAGCACTTTAAGGGCGCCTGGATGGCTCAGACAGTTAAGCATCTGCCTTCAGCTCAGGTCATGATCTCAGGGTCCCAGGATCGAGCCCCACATTGGGCTCCCTGCTCAGCGGGGAGTCTGCTTCTCCCTCTCCTTTTGTGCCCACTGTTTCGCTTGCTCTCTCTCAAATAAATAAATAAATCTTTTTTAAAAAAAAAAAAAGGAATCCAAGCACTTTAAATAAGAAAGTATTTTTATCAAATACACAACTCTAAAAGATGGACACACACACACAACACTTGACTGGGTCTAGAAAATAACTGATGGGTATACAGTACAATAAAAATAAAATTACAAGGAATCCAAGCACTTTAAATAAGAAAGTATTTTTATCAAACACACAACTCTAAAAGATGGACACACACACAACACTTGACTGGGTCTAGAAAATAATTGATGGGTACACAGTACAATAAAAATAAAACTACTTTGACGTTTTCTTAGAAACTAACTGACAATGTCTTTACATTAATTTATAATATTTAAAACAAACTTTCAAGGAGCAGCTGGATGGCGTAGTCGGTTAAGTGTTGGACTCTTGGTTTCGGCTCAGGTCATGATCTCATGGTCCTGAAATCAAGCTCCACATCCAGCTCTGTGCTATGTGTGGAGGTTGCTTAAGACTTTCCCTCCCTCTCCCTCAGCCCCTCCCTGCCACACTCTCTCTCTCTTAAATAAATAAATCTTTAAAAATGTAAAATAAACTTTCAGGAGAAACACCTGAGAAAAAGAATTTCTTCTTAAACCTTTTTTCAGTACATATGCAAGTGTGGTCCTACCTCTATATTCTGAAAAGTTGCAAATGAGCTTCATAAATTCCAAAAATGACTGCATTTTTAAATCATTTTAACTACTTTGAAAAAGTAATTAAAATAGTTTGGTTGACATTACTAACATGACAAAATTACTTAAGTCACTCTCCTACAAACCTTGAAAATGCAGCTTTTCCTGTGATCTCTGTTTAATGGAAAGATATCTTGCCATTTAAGACCATATCTTAATAACTAGTCTTCTTTTTGTATACAAAGCATCCTAATAGAGGGCAACCAAAATCAAATATATAAATAAACTAAAAGAATTACAAAACTTCTAGAAGACAATATGGGAGAAAATCTTTGCAACCTTAGTGTAAGAAAAGACTTCTTAGATAAAACATAAAATAAAAGGAAATATTGATAAACTGGGCTACTTCACAATGATAAATGCTTGCTCTTTGAAAGATGTCATTAAGAAAATAAAAACACGAGTGGACGCCTGGGTGGCTCAGTTGCCAAGTGTCCTGACTCTTAATTTTGGCTCAGAACATGATCTCAGGGTCCTGAAATCGAGCCCCACATGGGATTGCGTGCTGGGCATGGAGCCTGCTTAACAGTCTCTCTCTCCCTCTCCTCCTCCCCCAGCTCTTGCTTCCTCTAAAAAGAAAAAAAAGAAAGAAAAAAAAAAAAAAACCTAGCCACAGAATATATTCTCATTACATATATCTGATAAAGGACTTGTATCCAGAATATATAAAAAACTCTTACAACTCAATAATAAAACAAACACCTAATATTTTTAAAACTGGGCAAAAGATTTAAAAAGACATTTTACAAAAGAATATGTGTAAATGGTCAAGAAGTATATGAAAAAACAATCAACATCATTATCATTAAAATGCAAATAAAAATCACAATGCAACCCCCTACACACTAATTAAAATAGCTAAAATCAAAAAGACTGACAATATCATATGTAAGTGAAGATACAGAGGAACTGCACAATCACTTTAGAAAACAGTTTGGCAATTTCTTAAAAATTTAAACATACATCTACATCAAATGACCCAGACATTCTAATCCTAGTTATTTACTTAAGAAAAATAAAAATGTATGTGCAAAGACATACATAAAGATTAATGTCCACAGCAACTTTATTTATAATGGCCAAAAACTGCAAACATCGCAAATGTCAATCACCAAGTGAAGGAATAAATATGTAGTATACTATTCAATAACTACTACTCAGCCATAAAAATGGATGCACTACTAATAAATACAATGAGGGTGATTTCAAAACCTGTGTGAAAGCAGAAAACAAAAAAACAAAAAAAAAAGTCCATATATATAAATTTCATTTACATAAAGTCTATAATACACAAAAAATTTATATGGAACCATGAAGGACCCTGAATAGCCAAAGCAATCTTGAGGAAAAATAACAGAACTGGAGGTATCACGCTTCCTGATTTCAAATTATACTACAAAACTGTAGTGATCAAAAACAGTATGGTACTGGCATAAAGACAGACATATAGACCAATGGAATAGAATAGGGAACCTAGAATTAAACTCCTGCATATACAGTCAACTAATATTCAATAAGAGAACCTAGAACACTGAATGGGGAATGACAGTCTCTTCAACAAATGATGTTCATGCAGAAAAATAAACCTGGATCCCTATCTTACACTATTCACAAAAATTAACTCAAAATGGATCAAAGACTTAAACATAAGACCCAATGCCATAAAACTCCAGAAAAAAATGTAGGGAAAAAACTACTCGACACTGATCTTGCCAATGATTTTTTGGATATGACACCAAAAGTACAAACAACCAAAGCAAACATCAACAAATGAAACTCCATCAAACTTAAAAGCTTCCACCCAAATAAATAAATAAATGAAATGAAATGGCAACCTACAGAATGGGAGGAAAACTGTGCAAACCATACATTATATCAGGGACTAATATTCAAAATATATAAGGAACTCCTACAACTCAATAACAAAAAAACAAGCCAATTAAAAAATGGGCATAGGATCTCAAAAGACATTTTTCTAAAGACATCAAAATGGCCAATAGGTATATTAAAAGATACTTACATCACTAATCATCAGGGAAATATATATCAAAACCACAATGAGATATCACCTCACACCTGTTAAAACGGTTATCATCAAGATAACAAGAGATAAGTATTGGCAAGGATGTGATGAAAGGGGAACTCTCGTACACTGCTGGTGGGAATGTAAATTGGTTCAACCACTATGGAAAACATTACAAAGGTTCCTCAAAAAATTAAAAATAGATTTACCATATGATTTAGCAATTCCACTTCTGGGTATACATCCAAAGGAAATGAAAATAGGATATTGAGATATACGCACTTCCATGTTTATTGCAGCATTTCTGACAATAGCCAAGATATGGAAATAAGCTAAGTACCCCCATCAATGGATGAATGAATACAGCAGATCTGGGGGGGGGGGGTGTGGGTGTGTGTGTGGGTGTGTGTGTGGGTGTGGGTGTGTAATGGAACTTAGTCAGGAGAAAGAACATTCTGCCATTTACAACAACATAGATGGACCTTAACCATATTATGCTAATAAGATAGATACATCAGACAGTGAAAGACAAGTACTATATGATACTACTTATATGTGAAATCAAAAAAAGCCAGACTCATAAAATCAGAAGAGTAAAATGGTGGTTACCAGAAAATGGGCATGGGAGGGTATAAGACAGTTGTTTAAACTTAAATAAATTTTAATTAATTAATTATTTAAAATAAATTTGTAATGCATAGTAAATAAGAGCTGGAGATTTAATGCAGAGCATAGTGAATATAAACATTGTATTATGTATTATGTATTGTATTATGCTTATCAAACCTGAGAAGAAACTAAACTTAATTCTTCCAACCACAAAAAAAAATTATGTAACATGATAGAGGTGTTAATTATTGCTACAATGGCAATCATATTACAATGTACAAATATAAAAATTAACATATTATACACCTTAAATTTCCACAACGTCATATGTCAAATATATTTCAATTAAAACAATTTCTAAAAAATCCAAATTAATCTATAGTGACAGAAAGTAGAAAGTGATTGCCTAATCTACAACTAAGGGTTCAAGAGAGGCTGGACACAAAGGGGCATAAGATGCAAATGCTCTGAACCTTGGTTGTAGTTTCATGGGTATCTACATCATTAAACTGTACATTTTAAATGAATCCAGTTCATTATATACCTCAATAATGATGACTGTTTTTAAAACCAGATGATAAAGTGAGAGGCGCGTGGGTGGCTCAGTCAGTTAAGTATCTGCCTTCAGCTCAGGTCATAAACTTGGGGTCCTGGGATGGAGCCCGGTGTCAGGCTCTCTGCTCAGCGGGGAATTTGCTTCTACCTCTCCCTCTGCCCCTCTCCCTACTCGTGCTCTCTCTCTCATATAAATAAATAAAATAAATTCTTAAAAAAAAAAAACTAGAAGTTAAAGTGAGATGCTGATGTAAGTCTGCAATTGGCATTAAAAACATAGTCCAAAACACTTGTTGCTAGCAATTGACTATCAAAAATGTAACTTTGATACATTTTTATTTTTTGATACATTTTTAAAGGTATACCAATAAAAGTATCATTTTCATCTCATTTCTGTAACAGGGTAAGATTTTTTTCCAAAAAAAGGTTTTTGCTACTTAAAAAAACAATTTGAAAACCAGTATCTTAAAGTTACCATCAACTAAACCAAATCACCTATTTCTACATTCATACTAAATAAATAATCATTAATATTTAGAATAAAAACCTTAGTCAATGAACAACGCCCAATTAACAGGGATACAAAGGAACTACAGACAGGACAATCTGTGCAAATAAAAATATGTATGAATCAAAACACCACATATGGTAAAACTATAAATCAATCAGAATGGCTATAGCATGGAATATAATAAGAAAGTAATACCAAAAGCAGTTGGAGGCAATGAAAAGGACAATATCCTGAAGAAACCTGTGTACCACACTAAAGACAGCATAAGGGCAATGGAGAGATATTAAAAAATTTTAAGCATGGCAATAAAATTATCATGTTTTTAAAAAACACTCCAAGGGCACCTGGCTGGCTCAGTCGGAAGAGCGTGCAACTCCTGATCTCAGGGTTGTGGGTTCGAGTCCCATGCTGGGTGTAGAGATTACATATGTACATACATACATACATAAATGTTTTAAAAATAAATAAATAACTCAATCCAATGGCAGATGAACAGAAGACAAAGAGGAAGCAACAATGAAGGCAAGAAAAATAGTAAGGAAGCCATCCCAGTAATTTATATGTGAGATAAGGATCTGAGTGAAAGGTCATAGTGACAGGGATAATGAGGGGAGGCAGACTGAAGAGACATTTAAGGCAGAATCTCCAATCTGAGGGGTGAATGACCAGCAACACAGAGAGAAAAGACATACAAGGAGTCCCTGCTTTCTGATGTGGGTAACTAAGTGGGCAGTGGCACCATTTACTAGCTTAGGAAGTACAGGAGTTTACATCAGTCTTATAAGCAAGATAATGAGTACAGTTGGTGGTTTAAGGTTCTTCTGGAACTTTAAAGTATTTGGAAAAAATAGCAAAGAGCTTCACAGAGAGGTGTGGCTGGAGCTGCAGATTAAAGAATAATCAACACATACTGAACTATGGAAGAGGACTGTGGTACAGATAAGATCACTAAGAATGGGTATGTAAAATAAGAGACAAAAATTAATAATGAAATCTGAAGAAAACCAACCTTTCGAGAATAAGTAAGGGGGGGAAACTATTTATAAAAAAGACTAAGAATAAAAGCCATGAGGTCAAGAAAACGAAGAGAACGTGGAGTCACATTCAACAAAACAAAAAGTTTCAAGACACGACTGTTCAACTGTTTAAATGTCACAGATAATTAGAAATGAAAGTCACTATTTGTTTAAGAGTGCACAGGGAGGACTCCAGATTGCAATGTAGTGAATGGGAATAAGTGAATTCAAGTATCCATCTTTCAAAAAATCAGCTGGGAAGAGGAAGGGGAAACATAAAACAAGAAGAAAGGTGTGGGATTTTTTGGGGGGGTATCATTTAATTTGAGAGGCTTATATATGTTTTATATGTTTATAGGCTGAGAAGGACCTGGTTAAGTCACAGAGGTTGACAATAATTGATAACAGGATACAACTGAAATAAGTTTCTAAAGAGATAAAAAATAGAGATCAACCTTGAACAGGAAAAGATACCCTTTAGAAATAAATGACTGTAATCATGAAACTATAAATTCCATTATCTCCATTGCTTTTTAAGGAAAGGGGCCTCAAAAATTACAAAGTTAGCTATAAACAGACTTTTTTTTTTTTGCCCAACATGAATCTAAACCTAACATGTAAATTTTCCTTCTACTTTATATTTCAGACCAATTTAAGTAACAAGTATTCTAACTGTAAATGTTTCTCACCTAAACCATTACTGTTTTTCATTCTAATTTTTACCCTAGCAATATATTTTTATGAATAGAAAATATAAGAATAATTGCTAATTAAGTGATTAAGTCGTGTGATGAAATATAAATTAAGAAAGTACCATGGCTCTTTTAATATTCCTTGTTATACAAATACATAAAGCTTTAGTCTTATTATACTTCAAAACATTAATAGGGGCGGCTGGGTGGCTCAGTGGGTTAAAGCCTCTGCCTTCGGCTCAGGTCATGATCTCAGGGTCCTGGGATCAAGCCCCACATCGGGCTCTCTGCTCAGCAGGGAGCCTGCTTCCCCCTCTCTCTCTGCCTGCCTCTCTGCCTACTTGTGATCTCTCTCTTTCTGTGAAATAAATAAATAAAATCTTTAAAAAAAATTAATAGATGACTGGAGTTTTAAACTAAGATATAGTTATAAAAATTTCATCAAAGCAAATCTCTGCAGAAAAATATGGAAGATCATGTATTTGTTGTTAAAAAAAATTCCATTAACTACAAGTTTAGTATAATAGGTCTTCAATGTTTTATTTTTTTTTTTTAAAAAGAACATTTTTCAGTTTTCCTCAGTTCATTATGAGAATGGGTCCACCTAGTGGCAAGTAAAGCAGAGTTTATATCTAAAGATTAGCTCACTATTAACTATTTTAAGTCAACTTCTTATTCAAATTTGTCTTCATTTTCTAGGTAAGCTAATACAATAAAATAAATGTATACAGCACGTCAAAAAATATTTTTTAAAGATTTTATTTATTTATTTGACAGAGAGAGAGAGACAGCGAGAGAGGGAACACAAGCAGGGGGAGTGAGAGAGGGAGAAGCAGGCTGCCCACTGAGCAGGGAGCCCAATGCAGGGGCTCAATCCCAGGACCCTGCGATCACGACCTGAGCCAAAGGCAGATGCTCAACAACTGAGCCACCCAGGTACCCCCAGCATGTCAAAAAATATTAACACTAATATACGTATTAAGGGAAAACCACAGTTCTTTAAAAATCAAATCAAGAGAAGAAAGAGGGACGGGCACCTGGCTGGCTTAGTAGGTAGGGCATGTGACTCTTGATCTTGGGGTTGTAAGTTTGAGCCCCATGTTGGCTGCAGAGATTACTTAAAAATAAAATCTTTCGGGTGTCTGAGTGGCTCAGTTGGTTAAGCAACTGCCTTCAGCTCAGGTCATGATCCTGGAGTCCCAGGATCGAGTCCCACATCGGGCTCCCTGCTCTGTGGGGAGCCTGCTTCTCCCTCTGACCTCTCCTCTCTCATGCTCTCTCTCTCTCTGTCTCAATTAAATAAAATAAATCTTTAAAAAAAAAAAAAAAAATCTTTCCAAAAAAAAAAAAGAGAGAGAGACAGAGAAGAAATGATCTCCAAGCAAAGGAGAGAAAGATGACCTATAACAATAGAAACATACATCCTGGGTATATAAATATAAACTAGGAAGAGGTGATTTATAAAAGCTTAGTTGCAACCTATCTTTTTAAATAAAGCCTGATTTCAACATACATAATTTCATTTCTATCTCACTAGTCAGATAAATTAATTTTTAGGATCAAAAAAAAACTTCTCTGATCAGTCTAAATCAGTGCTTCTTCCCAGAGGACATCTGGCAATGTCAGGTGACATTTTTAATTGTCACAACTGGTGGGGTGTCACTAGCATCGAGTGGGTAGAGCCCAGGGATGCTGTTAAACACACTACAAAGCACAGGAGAGCCCTCCAAAATAAAGAATTATCCAGCCCAAAATGTCAATAGTGCTGAGGTTGAAACACCCTGGTCTAAAAGAACAAAAATAAGAACAGAAAAAGGAAACTAACAATTATTAAGAACGTATTATATGCCAAGTTATCTTAAATACTTTAATTAAACCAAAAAAAAAGTTTTCTACCAAAATAACATATACTACTCATGAAAATACATAGTCACAAATCGGTTACAATATTTATAATTGGAAACACCCAAGGTAATTAGAGGCATTGGTTATATATCTCTTATACAGTCTATCATTCACCAAGAAATCAGCTGCTTCTCTTTTAACATAGATTTTTAACATAGATTTTTTTTAATTTCTCCAGTCCACAAAATTCTTATTCTCAAGACAGTTACTTCAGCACATGCAAACAAATGCACTATAGTTCCACAATCTCTTATTTGTAATTATAATTTTTTAAAATGCTCTAAAAAAATTAAGGTTTTTGGTAAATCACTTGAGGACAAAACCTGACCTGACATTTATTTATAGTCTATTTTTCCCACTTAGTGTAAATGAATATTCATATGTTTAACTGCAGAAATATTAATGTGTTTAATTATGGAATGGTCTCTAATACGGAGATTATCTCTAAATACTATTTTCCAAATAGGAACCACTAAAAGGAACCATTCTCCTTAGAGAAATAACTGATCCCAGGTCTGGAAAACATCATGTGCCAGAAAACAAGGAAATCATCAAAGATTAATGGGTGATATCAAAAGAATACAGAAACCAACTTGAAGGAGCTCCTATTGTCCTAGGTTGGAGCAATTTGGACATTAAGAATAAATGTTGACTGCAACTGACTTAAATATGTCAACTATATAAAAATAACTTCAACAATACAACTGGACAATTTATAACAAGGGTCAACTTCTTTTCCTAAACCTGGGAATGTTAATCTTTCTAAAATCATGACATCTGTTTCTGAATGTGAAGACTTATTGCCCTCCTTCGAATTCTTCAAGTACATTTAGCATTTACCCCTACAATGATTTCTCTCAAATGAGAAAACAGCTGTCACTCAAATAAAGGCCACAATGGTAGTTCAGGCTGCATATCTTTTGGTTGCACACCTAAATATATGTATAAATATGTACCCTTGTTACATATATTCTTGTGAATGTATAAATATATACACATATACACATCACAATACTGTATGGCATATATTCCCATGTTATTGTTCTTCTGTTAAATAATAGTTGCATACTCTGTAAATGACCTGCTTTATCAGATACGTAAACTGTTTCCAGTTTTTATTATGAATGAAGCTGTGATGAAATTCCTTTCACATAAATCTTTATGTCCATCTCTACTTCTTTAAAACGAATTCTTAGATGTAGTCTTGATAAGTCAAACTATATAAACGCTTATGAAGATCTTGAAAAATATCACCATATTGTCGCTCCAGAGAAGCAGTACCAATTAACACTCTAATTAACAATGTATGAGTGCACCCAATGTATCCAATTCTTGACATTATAATTTTTTTAAATCTTTCCAATTTGAAGGGGGAAGGTAACAACTATATTTTAACCGCATCTCTTATTAACAAACGAAAAATTTGTTTTCATGTTTCTTGGCTATTTGTATTTTATTTTATATAAGTTGCATTTTCATTGTTTTCCATATTTTGCCAGCTGGATTATAAAATCTCTTTGTACATACATTTTTTATGATTTTATTTATTGATAGATCTAAGAGAGAGAAAGAGGGAGCAAGCAGGGAGAGGAAGAGAGACAAGCAGACTCCTTGCTGAGTGCTGAGCCAGACACAGAGCTTGATCTCACAGCCCCAAGATTATGACCTGAGCCGAAATCAAGAGACGTCAACCAACTGAGCCACCCAGGTGCCCCTCTTTGTATATATTTTTTTATCTGTCATATGCTTCACATATTTGTCCAAACTTGTCAAATAATCATTTTGCTCTTTTTCTGTTATGTTTTATAGTACAGAAATTCTTTTACATTTTCATGAATTAATCTAGAAATCAGGGCAGCAACAACTTAGAGATCTGAACTCTGAAGTCAGAAACTGGATTGAAAATCTGGCTTAAACACTTATTCGATGTGCGACCATGGGCAAACTACTTAATTTCTCTGAGACTTAGTTTTCTTATCTGTTAAAGGGGGATAACACCACATACTATATAGTTGTTATGAGGATTATATTCATTCGTTTCTTCATTCATCGTTTCCCATCATGTCTCCCAGGCAAAGAAAAAGCACTCATTAATAGTAGCAGGTACTATTATCACTAATAGAGAATACATTTTAATTTTTGACAGCAGCTCTCAAATTTAAGTGTGCATAAAAAGTCACCTAAGGTCCTTGTTTAAAAAAAAAAAACACCAGATTTCTAGGCTTCAATCCCAGAGTTTTTTATTATGTAGGTCCAGGATGAGGCCCTAAAACAAACATTTCTAATAAGCATCCTCAGGTCATTCTGATGCAAGCAGTCCAGGCATACTTTTAGAGAAATATTTATGGATTCTGCCTTTGGTAATACAATTGAAATATCCCAGCTCACTCCAGAATTAAATAAATACTGACCTATATTTTCTCCTATATGCTTATGGGTCCTTTTAAAAATATTTAATCCATCTATAATACATGTTATTATAGAGTGGGCTAATTGTCTCAACATCGTTTATTAAATAATCACACCTTCCCGCTATGATTTGGAAAGCATCTCCTCTACCACCAGAAAACTATTGTAGTTTCCATTACTATATTCTGTGCTTTAATAACTGGTAAGCACAATCCCCTTGTTATTTTTGTTTTTCAAAATTTCCTTACTGATAATATTGCCTGTTTCATTTGCCAAACAATCTTTTTCTGTGCTCAATATATGTTGAATTATGTGGAGGCAGTAAATATTACAAATAAAATACATTAACTTCATAATAACTCTTCCAAAGTCTCACTGGGGTTTTGCTTAGAATTATACTAAAAATTGAAATTAATTTGGAAATAAATATTTCCCATTTCTTCAAATCTTTTAATATCCAAGTATATTTTCTTCATAAAGACCTCCTATTCTTCTTAATAAACTTTATTCCTTGGTATCTTGGACTTCTGTTACAGAAAAGAGAAGTGGCTTAGAGTGTGAACTTACAACTAAGACTGCTTAGGATATGCTCTAAACTCTAACCATTACTAGCTGTGTGAATGACCTTGAGCAAGTTACTTAACCTTTCCAAGCTTCAGTTTCTCATCATAAAATGGGGGCAGCAATAAAGTCTACATAAGAGGATTGCTGTAAGAATGAAATGAGATAATGAATGTAAAATGGTTTACAGAGTGACGAGTACAGAGTGCTCCATAAATGTTAACCAGTATTATTATTAAGATTAATAAGACCAGCCTCTAATTTTATTTCCTATTTACTGTTTATTTACAAGAAAGTTGCTGATGTTTTCTTATTTATTTTTGTTCAAATATATCCCCTGAACTTTCTTACTATTCCTAATAGTTTTTCAGTTAATGCTCTGAATAGGGAAAATATTAACTGCTTAAAACTTTAAAAAGGAAAAAATCACAAAAGAAAAAAAACTATTCAATAAGCTATGCTAAAACAAATGGTTGGTTATATAGAAAACATTTAAATTAGATCCTCAATTCAAACCATATGTCAATATAAATATCAGAAAGAACAAAGAATCAGAGCTAATATTCAAACCTTAAAAATTGTAGACCAGTCCTAGTAGCACTGTTTATAATAGGAAAAGAAAAAAGAAAAAAAACAAACGGAAAACAAGCCAAATGTCATTTTAGGTAACTGTCTTTACCTATTTAGTATATTTATTGTTTATTGCCTGCCTTCCTCCCACATCCCCTCCCCACTGCTCCCAGTCCACACTAAATTTTAAGCTCCAGGAAAGCAGAGATTTTTTTTTTCTGTTTTCTCCACTGATGTGTTCCAAGAGCCTGCACCTTGCAAAGAGTAGCAATCAATAAATATCTCCTGAAACAGTTGTCCATCAACAGGAGAATGGATAAACTAGGGGGTATTCGTGATGGACTACTATATACTAGCAAAAAATGAGCCACAGTTACATATATCATCATGGATCACTCTCAGAAATATAATACTGAGTGAAAGAAGTTTCACAATACATATGGTAGAAAATACAAAATTATAAAAAAATATATATATATGAAGTGTTTAAGGTAAAGTTTCCCAGTAGTATACATACCTGAAGAGGGGCAATTAGGGCTTTATCTTAAAAAATATAAAAATTACAAAAATACGTTTCATCGTTCACAAAAGTTAGTCTATCACTCTAACTATTTTAATCGCTTCTCTTAGTGATTACTTTAAAAAGAAAAAAAAAAAAACTTCCATATCACCTCACTTGCTAAAAAGAAAATGGAAATCCAAACACAAAATAAAATATTTAAACAGTGGTAAAGTAAAGCCAGACATACCTATAAGTTCAGGTGGGTTTCTTTCATTAAACCGCTCACACAGACGAATGAATGTCTCAGTATTCTCAGTTGTAGGGCACTCGCCATGTCTAATAATATGGAAACATTTTTTTTAATAAGAAATTGCAAATTTCAGCAAAAGATTTCAATATTAAAGAATCTTAATACATGACTTACCCTTTACACTGAAGTTTTATGTATTTGATTCCTTCTTTTTCTATGTCATTTCTGTCATAGAACCTTGAAGTATTTGTCAAATCCACTAACAAGCCCATTTTAACCTTGAAAAACAAGAGAAAAGAGCAGATTTACTAGTAACTGAATTTATTCCAAAACAAACTGATGAAATGGCAATACTCCAGTTCATCCATCTACATTGAGGGAGATTTTATGTTCATTCTACCAATGAACTATTAACAACAAAAGCATCACTTACTCAAGTCTTATTCAAGGTACTAGAACTTAGAAGGCACTAAATGAAATAAATTAACCCTCAAACTGATGACAGAACTAGAACATAAGCAAAACGTAGTCCACTTCAGCATCACAGAAGTCTACCTAAAAAACCAAACATGGATGCAGTTTTATGCATCCGCCACCTGACCTATAATTTATTAGACAAGAGGATACAGCAAGAATAGCATCTACATGAAATACACCCCAACCCCCAGGCACACATCAACCCAGCATTCCAAGCAGCTATCACTACATCACATACTAGGCAGTTAAATTCTAAAGTGAGTATTATATAAGGTAAAAAGTATGTACAGTCAAAATTTTCTTATAAATCCCTTAAATCATCAATAAAGAACAGTACACATGACCATAATTGTGCATCTCATTGAAGATTTAATCCCATCTCTCAGCCAGTTTTTCTTCCTGCATTGGAACAAAAATCATTATTTCTTCTGTTGAGCATTAACTGATGTAGTTGACTTGTGATCAGGGGCCAAGTGGCTTAAAAAATCTTTAACAACTAGAATCACATTCAGACTAGTAAGAGAGTCTCACTAAGATACACACACCCGAACTGAGCCAAGTAAAAGAGCAGTTAACTCATACATCCTCTACCCCATTCTGAAGCACATATTCTCTGGTAAGAATGACAAAAGAAACAATCTGCACTTTTAAAATCGTTATTTTTCTCTCTTTTATTGTTATCACTTTTATTGAGTACCTAGTGTCGAATGTGCCTGAAGGAGACTGGTTTACATAATGATTTGACTCCACTGCTAGAGAGGAAAAAACAGCAAAGACATTTATATTTCACGCACAACAAAACTGACAAAACTAACAAAGTTGTGTGTTTCCAAAATAATAACTAGCTGCCACATGTGTTCCACTGACTTCTCCAGATTCCTTAGTTCAAGTGCAGATGAGAGATAGATCTACCCATCACGTGAGCTCTTATAGGAAATGTATTTTTTATCGCATTTTCTACAATCTGCCACCCCTGGGCCTACTTCTCTTCCCACACAGCTTCTGCAGTGATCTTAATTCCTTCAGAGGACATGTAGTGTCAAACACAGAGTTAGATCTCATTAATACAGCTTCTCAGAGAGTTAGAATTAGAACCCATGCTCTTTGTATCCAGGTCCTAAATAAGATATGGATGAAAAGTGGAGATGGACAAAAGATATGAGTTTTCTAAATACATAGGAGCACTTTAGCCAAGGAAATGGAGAAACTGTACTGTATGATTTAAGTGCCTGGAGCGCCATATATACGTACGTATGTATGTGCATGTGTGTTGTGTGTCTGTATGGATAATGTGTTTGTGCGTGAATCTGTCTGCATACACATATACACATACATATACTACATATACATATTTATTTTTCATAATAGTCCCAACCCATGAAGTAAGGATAATAAGAGTATCTACCTCATAGAGTTGTTGTGAGATTCAATAAAGGCGTTGCTCTGTGCCAAGCACTATACTACAAGCTTTATATGCACTAATTTTATTTACAGATGAGGAAACTGAAACAGGAAGAGATTATGTAACTTGCCCACAGAGCTGTAAGTGGCAAAGTGGAAATCAAAGCCAGGCTATGTGGCTTCTAAGCCCCAACTCCTACCATACCAACCAGGAAATATTTAATGCTCTATAAGCGTTAACTAAGACTTTCAAAATCATTATTGATAATGAAAATAAAAGTTAAAAGTTTACAAAAAATATAAACAAATAAAGACTCAAAAAACTACACCAAGAAAAGGGATGAGTAACAGGTTTTCAAAATCAAAGTGACAATTTTTCTATCCCACAATAGAAACCCTTGCACGTAATAAGTATTAATATTGGATAAATGTACTAAAATAGAAGAGTACAAACAGTAACAAGTTGAATTATGTCCCCTAAAAAGATATGTTCAAGTCCTAACTCCTAGTACCTGTGAATGTAACCTTATTGGGAAATAGGGCTATAGAGTCTTTACAAATATAATCAAGTTAAGATGAGATCACACTGGATTAGGGAGTCCTTAAAACACAGAAATTTGGACAGACACACACAGGGAGATGTCAACAACAAGAGACGTGACCCACAGAGCTGCAAGCCAAGGAATGCCAAGGATCACTGGCATTAACCAGAAGCTAACAAAAAAGAATGAATGGAAAAGATTCTCCCTCCAAACCTCCAAAAGGAACCAACCTTTCCCACACCTTGATTTAGAACTTCTGGTGTCCAGAACTGTGAGAGAATAAATGTCTGTTTTAAGTCACCCAGTTTGTGGTAATTTGTTACAACAGCCCTAGGAAGCTAATTTAATCGGTATTATGTCAGAATAATATAAAAAATAAAGAAGTTTCATTTAGGAAAATAGTTTGGCCCTTTCTTGTAAAATTAGCTATGCACACAGCCATCATACTCTCGAATATTTATCCCAGAAAAATGAAAACCGTACATGAATGTTCACATAACTTTACGTGCAATACCCCACAACTGGAAATAACTCAAATTGGTTAAATGGTTATTTAAGCATTCAATGGGAGAAGAGTTAAATAAACTCTGATACATCTATACAAGTGAATACTATTCAACAATAAAAAGGAACGAACTTTTTGTTGAAACATACAATTTGGATGGAACTTTCCTAGTGAAAAAAGCCAATCCCAAAAGGCCACATACTGTTTTATTCCATTTATATAACATTCTCAAAATGACAAAGCTACAGAGATGGAAAACACATTAGCAGGTGCCAGTGTACAGGGAAGGGGGTGGGTAGAGTCTGACTATAAAGGGGTAGCACGAGAAGTTCCTTTGTGGAGATGAAACAGTTCTGTAACTAATACCACGAATCTATACATTGCATCAAACTGCAGAGAACTATACACACATACACACAAATGAATATAAAATCTGGTAAAAACTAAACAAGGTCTGTAATCAATTCAAAAGTACTGTACAAATGTCAATTTCCTGCTTTGATATTGTACTACAATTATATAAGATGTCACCATTGGGAAAAGCTGGGGGGCAGGTTGACAGAATTCTGTGTACAATTTTTCCAACTTCCTCTTAGTCAATAAACTATTTCAAAATAAGAAGGTTTTTTTTAAAGCCACTTGAAGAACAAGAGAAGGATAAAATATACTAAAACAATATCAAAAATGTTTTGTTTCTTACCTTCAGACTCTTTAGATAATTTGAGAGCATACTGGGATGGAATCGATTTTCTTCAGCAACTTGACTGTCATATCTTGGTCCTAACATTGTCTTCAGAGGTAAGAATCTTCCTAAAAACATTAAGATAGGCAACAATTTTCATTAAAGAAAATGTTCCAGGTTGAAACTATAATTAGCAATTCTCAAAATCACTTTCTTAAAACATTTTATTTCTTTTTTTTAAAAGATTTTATTTATTTATTTGACAGAGAGAGAGAGATCACAAGTAGGCAGAGAGGGAGGCAGAGAGAGAGGAGGAAGCAGGCTCCCTGCTGAGCAGAGAGCCTGATGCGGGGCTCAATCCCAGGACCCTGAGACCATGACCTGAGCCAAATGCAGAGGCTTAACCCACTGAGCCACCCAGGCGCCCCTTTTTTTTTCAAACTTTTTTTTTTTTAAGATTTTTTTTATTTATTTGACAGAGAGAGACAGCAAGAGAGGGAACACAAGCAGGGGGAGTGGGAGAGGGAGAAGCAGGCTTCCCGCAGAGCAGGGAGCCTGATGCGGGGCTCGATCCCAAGACCCTGGGATCATAACCTGAGCCGAAGCCAGATGCTTAACGACTGAGTTACCCAGGTGCCCCTCTTAAAACATTTTAAATGGAACTGTTCATGAAGTATTCTCAATCTAAACTACACTTTTAAAAGATACCATCTTAGAATTTTTTAAGGACAACATGAATTCCAGAAATTGACAATCAAATAGAATAGCAAAAAAAAAAAAGGGGGGGGGCGCCTGGGTGGCTCCGTCAGTTGAGCTTCCAGCTCTTGGTTTTGGCTCAGGTCATGATCTCAAGATCATAGGATCAAAACCTGCATGGGGCTCCAAGCTCAGCAGGGAGTCTGCTTGAGATTCTTTCCCCCTCCTTCTGTCTTTCCTTCTGCTCCTCCCCAGAGCATTCATGCTCTCTCTCTCTCTCTCTCTCTAAAATAGAAAAATATGTATTTAAAAAAAATAGCAAAAGAAAAACTACCAGCGAATGGAACTTCCAAAAAAACTCTTAAGTTGGGGAGCAGGTATGGACAAAATAGGCAAAGTAGATTAAGAGGTACAAACTTCCAGTTACGAAATAAGTAAGTCATAGAGATGAAAAGTATAGCATAGGATAGAGTCAATAATATTGTAATAACATTGTATGGTGACAGATGGTAACTATACTTATTCTAGTGAGCACTGTATAATTTACAAAACAGTCAAATCACTACATTGTACACCTGAAACTACTCTAATGTTGTATGTCAACTATACTTCATTAATAAAACTTTTTAAGTAAAAATAATTTTTAAAAAATTTTTTTAATTGGCTAACAGTTTTAAAAAGGAATAAGGTTTTAAACTACTACATTAAAAAGTTATTGCCTTGGGGCACCTGGGTGGCTCAGTGGGTTAAAGCCTCTGCCTTCGACTCGGGTCGTGATCTCAGGGTCCTAGGGTCGAGTCCCGCATCGGGCTCTATGCTCAGCGGGGAGCCTACTTCCCCCTCTCTCTCTGCCTGCCTCTCCGCCTACTTGTGATCTCTCTCTGTCAAATAAATAAATAAAAATCTTTAAAAAAAAAGTTATTGCCTTAAAGCCTTTAAAGATATAATACTAGAAAACTGATAATGGAGTGCATTAAATCAGTCTTTAAAATTCCTAATCATACTTCTGTACTATGAAGTTGGAACTTCCTCCATCTTATGTACTTTATCCTGCATTCCAGGATAGGGACCATGCTGAGAAGCATGCTAACCAAAATCACTCTTAAAACAACTATCAATGATCATAATTTTGACAAGACTAACTGACCCTTTTGACCTTTTTTTTTCCTGAATCATATATAAGCACAGGAGGAGTTACCTTATATAATCAATTTTAAAATCAACTATTTTAACTGATTTATATCTTAGAGTACAATAATATCAGTAAGAATAAATATCTACCTAAAATAACATGAGAGAAACCTTAACATCTGTCCAGCGACTTTAACCTAAATTTCATAAAAACATAATTTTTTTAAAGTTTTATGTTTTGGGCACCTGGGTGGCTCAGTCGGTTAAGCATCTGCCTTCAGCTCAGGTCATGATCCCGGGGTCTTGGGATCAAGTCCCACATCAGGCTACCTGCTCAGTAAGGAGTCTGCTTCTCCCTCTATCCCTCCCCCTGCTCATGATCTTTCTCCCTCTCTCCCCCCCCCCATCCTTCTCTCTCTCTAGGATAGATAAATAAAATCATTTAAGAAGTAAATAAATAAAGTTTTGCATTTTATGTACCAAACCACTCAAGATCACCAATAACTTCCACATTGCTAAATCCGATAGTCAATCTCAGTTCTCAAACAACTGTCCACTTTTTAATTAAAAATCACTTTTTAATTCAATTTAATTTTTAATTCTTAAATCACTTTTTTACTTGGCTCTTAGGCTACTACATCCCCCTGGTTTTCCTCCTATTTCTCTGACCTCTACTTCTCAATCTCCTTTAACTGGCTCCTCCTTATCTCCCTGACCCCTCAATGTTTTGTCCCCGCTCTGTCCTTGGACCTCCTTTCTATCAACATTCACTCGCCTGGTGTCTCATCTCATCGTAGAGCTTTAAAAGACATGAATGTGCTGCTGACTCACAATGTGCATATCCAGTCCAAACCTCTCCCTGAACTCTAGGCTCAGATATCAAACTGCCTACATGACAGTCTCTACTTGATGTATCAGACCTGATCTCCAAACCTGAGCTCTCAATATTCAAACTCTTAAAAAGTGCTCCTCTCATGGTCTTCCTCATCTCAGCAAATGATAACACTATTTTTTTTAGCAGGACAGGCCAAACCCATTGGCATTATCCTTGACCTCTGTCTTTTTCTCACACCCCATTTTCAATCCATCAGCAAATCCTCTCGGCTCTATCTTCAAAACATATCTAGAATCTAACCACTTCTCACCACCTCTACCATCAACTCACATAAGTTATTATACTACATTTGGCTTATTTAATAAATATTTGAAGAGTACTTATTATGTACCAAGCATTGTTCTAGGTACATGGAATGCATTAGTGAAAAGAAAAAAAAATAGATAAAAATCCCTGCCTTTGGGGTCGTGGGGGGTAGGGGGGAAAAAATGAAACAAGGTGGGATAGGGAGGGAAACAAACCATAAGAGACTCTCGATCTCACGAAACAAACTAAGGGTTGCTGGGGGGTAGGGGGGTAGGGATAGGGTGTCTGGGTTATGGACATTGGGGAGGGTATGTGCTATGGTGAGTGCTGTGAAATGTGTAAGCCTGATGATTCGCAGACCTATACCCCTGGGGCAAATAATACATTATATGTTAATTTAAAAAAAAAAATCCCTACCCTCAGGGGCAACTGGGTGGCTCAGTCGGTTAAGTGCCTGCCTTCGGCTCGGGTCATGATCTCTGGGTTCTGGGATCGAGTCCCACATCGGGCCCCCAACTCAGCAGGGAGTCTACTTCTGCCTCTCCCCCTGCTTGTGCTGTCTCTGTCTCTCTCTCTCTCTCTCTCAAATGAATAAAAAAAAAAAACCTTTAAAAAAAATAAAAAAGGACTCTTCCAACAATTTCAAATAACTAGTAAGACATACTAAGACATACTAAAGATATATACATAACAAGTAATCATAGTTCACTCCAAAACCCTTTAATTTTTGTTGCAAAATACCTTCTAGAATAAGCAGCAAGTTGTAGTTACAATTTAAATCGTTCACTCTTCAAAAAGAGTGAGAAAATGAAAAAGCAAGCCACAGATGGGAGAAAAAAAAATTTTAAGCATATATCCAACACAGGATTTGTATTTACAATATATAAAGAAGTCTAACAATTCGCCAATAAAATAAAAACCCAATTAAAAAATCAGTGCAAGATCTGGACATTTCACAGAAGATATGTGAATTGCCAAGAAGCTCACATACACCACAAACCACAATATTACTAAATACCTATTATGGCGGGTAAAATTAAAAAGACTGATCATACCAAGTGTTGGAGAGGATATGAAGTAAACAGAACTCTCAGACATTAATGGTGGGAAGGTAAAATGTTATGACTTTTAAAAAGAGTTTGGCATTTTTTTAAAAGGTTAAACATACACCTACCATATGATCCATTCCTTTCCTAGAGATTTACACAAGAGAAATGAAAGCATATGTCCATACAAATTACTGTATGGGAATGTTCATAGCAGGTTAATTTGTAATAGCCAAAAACTGCAAACAACCCAAATGACTATCAACAAGTGAATGGATAAACAAATGTGCTGCATCCACTAACAATGGACTACTACTCAGCAATAAAAGGGGATGCACATACACACATACAAGAACTTGGATAAATCTCAAAATCATAATGCTGACCAAAAGAATACAGAGACGTCCCCCCCCCAAACAAGTGTATGCACTATAGGTTTCCATTTATTAAAAAAAAAAAAGTAGAGAAAATGCAAACTAATCTATAATGACAGAAAGCATATGAGATTGCCTGAGGAGGAAGGGATTACAAGGGGCAGACGAAACTTTGAGAGGTGATGGTTATGTTCACTATTTTGATTGTGGTGATGGTTTCATGGGTGTTTCATTGGAAGTGCGTCTGTGTATGCGGTCAATATCAAACAGCACTTTAAAGTTTGTTGTGTGTCAAACTCAATAAAGGAGCAAAAATTCGCAATAAAATCATTTTTAAAAAACAAACTCCTGTCAGTATCGATCCATTTCACCACTGGGAAACTTCCCTCTCCTCTTGAGCCCTCCATCTCAAGACTGACACTTGTCCCTTCCCCGTCCGAGAACCCTGAAGGTTCACAAACTTCTAAGCTTCCAAGTAATGCCCACTGTGTTCTTGGGTCCTCAGCTCCTGCCACCCAAACCTCCTATCTACTTTCCCGTTCGCAATACTTAGTCGTATTGGAGAGTGACACGTGCCTCCACCCACCGGCCCACCCCCTCCAATCATTTTCCCAAACACTCAACCACGAAGCTTCATCGGACCGAGCACATCTCGGTCCTGAAATACCACTAACAAGCACGGAACCCCCGAAAGCTGCGCCCCTCGTACGGCCCACCCACAGGCCCGCCGGTATGCAGGGACTGGAACACCACCCCCGTCCGGGTTACCTGCCACCGGCTGGCCGCGCCGCGGACAGTTCAGCCACCGTGGTGGGATCTTGTTATGAGCCATGTCTCGGGGCCGCGCAGAGCCGCCCCCTCCACCAACGCTCGCCGCGCCAACGCCGCCGCCTCCTCGCGGTCGGCTCCGTACCGGGGGTCCGAGGCACCCGAATCCCGGCAGGGGTCCGAATCCCAGTAGCTCCTACCCGGGAAACGTCAGAGACGGCGCGCCACTTTCATTCAGGCTCAACTCCACCACTCTGAGAGCCCACAATGCACCGCTACTTCCGCCCCTGAAGGCCCCGCCCCCTTCTTTCCGAGGTCAGGGGGAAAGACGGAGAAGCTTGTTAAGAGGGATGGGAAGGAGTTAAAGCCACGGCGAATGGGAGGGGCGCGTCTTCCATCGCCCCGCCCCACCGAGAACCCCCACGCGCTCTTAGAACCGCTTTGCGCAAGCGCAGGTGGCCTCGTACCCGTTCAGCAGAATGACACGTATTTTTTATTCTTACCTAGACAGCTAATAGACACCGCTGAAAATGCAGAGAAGCCAACCCTCTTTCCACGCGTAGACTGATCCGCAGCTTCCACGAACATCTGTTTTAGTGATGAAAGTGTCCTTCCTACCACTGTTACAGATCTAGAGCCTGATCACCCGTTTTTCTGCCAAGCTTGGGGTCCCGGAAGGATCTGAGTTTGATCTGAAATTTGGGAAGTTCTCCCTAACATGGATCAGGGGAGCATGCTTTAGAGAAATTCTAAGGGCGCGAAGTTGGAATGCCAGAAATGAAGAATTTCTCTTTGGAGGGTACTTGTAAGGATCCATGAAGTATCTGAAATTAATCCCAAAACGATTTTCAAGAGTTTTGTTTGTACATTTCTGGAGCAAAGTTTCAGAGTATTTGGGAGTTTCAGGGGCTCCATGTCTCAAAGTTACTAACGTGTATAATTGGCAAAGGCAGGAATTGCCCTCTGGAGTACCACTACCTGGCGGTGTTCTTTGCCTTACCAAACAGTCTTTCCCTTTGAGTTAAACAGGAGTGATTGGGAGCACTTTATAAACTCGGTCCTGTAGTAAGACTTTCTATAATCACCAGACTAAAGTATTAAACATAAAACTGGATAAGGGAAAAATTAATTGTAATGTAGCAATTTGGTTTTAAAGACCAATACTATATTTGAACTGTAAGATTGTGAGGTTAGTGGGTGTGTGGTATATACTTTAAGGAGTGGGTCGGTGGGAAACTTAAGGAACAGCTCTGCTCCTGAATGCCTGGACCCTCTCAGTAAGACTCAGAATTCTCCCATAAACAGAGAGGGCCCAATGACTGTCTGTCTTGAGAGAGCCTGAGGTAGGTCACACTCCTGGTCTGCCCTGCTATTACATCTACTGAGACCTTTTTGTGAATGTGTCACACCTCTCCAGACAGGACAAGATAAGATTTCCCTTACACACCAGCAGTCTGTCTAAATAATTCTCTTCCCAGATGGCAAAGTAGAATGCATACCATGCCCAGAGGGGTGAAGTGTTTGATCCCCCAAATCTCTAGGGATGGGAAAGGTGAGCCTAATCCTGTGATAGTATTTCACTTTCCCTTTCTGGGGATAACTCCCCTTGGAAACTGTCCCCCTCACACACACTGTGTCCACCCTGGGAGCTCAGTCCTAGGCACAGGGAGAGCTTCCCAGAGGCTTCATGCCACCCATGAGCAGCTGTAATTGGTTGTAAGGCATCAGTGTGTGCTTAATTTTTATGTCATTTTCATTTATGCCCTCTCCATCCTTAGTGCCCATAGATCAAAAGGACCTCATGGCTCCCTTCTCCCCACAAAAGAGAGTAGAGTAGGAAAGTGGCATCCAAGTGACTGGGCAGTTTCTCCCTAACAGGAATCTTTCTCCTGATGGGTATTTCTGTCCATATCACTCCTAATCCCACATCTCTGCCTTTCTGCAAGAGGAAAAATAGATGCCCACAGAAGGACCAACATGACACTTCCCTGGTTTCCTAGGACCCCCAACCCACCCTCACAAATAGGTCTTGGCCTCCTCTTTATTGGTTCTTCATGGGTGAATTCTTCCCTCGAACATCCATTTTGCCAATAAGGAAATGTGAAACAGTAAATAAAAAAAAGATTGAATTTTCCAGGTTGACAAAAAGCAGAGACCTTTTCCCCCTTCACTTTTTCTAGAGCATTCTCTTGAGAAAGCTTCTATTTGTAAATTCTGCCTTATCACTTTAATGTGTGTATAAATCTTCTTAACAGCTAAATGGGCCTCTTGCTGGTCTAACCAAGCAGGAATGTTTTTCTTAGGGCCTGGGAGCCATCTCTGTAAATAAGAAGGAAGATAGCACTCTTATCTTCCTGTCACCATGGGAATTTAGCCTAAGGTGACTTGTTCTAAGCTGTAACTACCTGCAGGTTAAAGAGTTAAGAAAAGTTTGTTTTGGAGATGCCTAGGTGGCTCAGTCATCCCAGGTAGCTCAATTGGTTAAGCATCTCCTATCTGAAAAAAAAAAAAAAAGCATCTCCTATCTGCTCAGGTCATGATTCCAGGGTCCATCATGATCTTGATCTCCAGGTCCTGGGATTGAGCCCCCGCCCATGGCTCCCTGCTCAGTGGGGAGCCTGCTTCTCCCTCTCCTTCTGCCTGCCGCTCCCCCTGCTTGTGCGCATGTGTGCGCGCACGCGCGCTCTCTCTCTCTCTCTCTCTCTCTGACAAATAAATGAAATCTTTAAAAAAAGTTTGTTTTTCTTTCAAACAATGGCAAATAACCGACACAAGTGGCCATGCCCCTTACCAAATGAATTTAGGAAGAACTAAGAAAGAATGTATAACAAACTGTACTGCCAAGTCCTTCTTACATGACCATTGGTTACCATTTATCTTGGGAACGTGTGATCTAAGTAGTATATATGTGCTTCTCTGTAGAAAAGGGTGAGTTTTTTTTTTTCTCTTTCTGCAGTCTCATTAAAGAAATGCCTGTGAAGCTAATTGCAGTCTGGTTTAATGTGTATCCAATGATAAAACTGTGTTCTTTCTTTTCTCCACTCGTGGAGAGGCTTTTCTGGGTCGGCGGGAGATTGTATTCCTCATTTTTTCCCCAACAAGTATTTATGCCTCACTGGACTACTAAAGGCTATTGCAGAAACACCCCTCTGAAACCAAACAGTGCCCCCTCAAGCCTTGCGACGGAGTTCAGTCTCCGGGGCACGCATCTCTATCAATGGCTGATGAAGGGCCAACTCCATTCATTCTGACAGCCTGCACGTCAACGTGTGTGAAAGGATGCTCCTATTTGACTTCCCAGAAGTCGGCAAAACGTCAGCGAGTGATATTCGCTTTTTTTTTTTTTTTTATTCGCTTTTTTGACCAATTCCCATCTTCCCTAGCTGGCAGAGACTAAGTTGGTGCCCCTGTGGTTGGTGACCCACCACCTCCATCTCCTGCTTGTACTTTACCAGCTACAGTATATAGGGGAAGTTCAGAAAGAGACCATATTGGGTTAAGCTTGAGCCAAAAAGGAACATGAGCCACATCTCACATACAGGTTTAGATTCTAAGCTCAGGATATGGGGCAAAAGAAGCCAAACTCCAGACTGTCCTCCACTGCCCTTTCTTCATTTGAGCACCAAATAAAGTCACTGACTGGCATTTAGGACAGCAATCTTCAAACAACAGACTCACACTTTTCGCAGCCGGAGTCTCCTCTCTGAGCTTCGCATGTTCTTCCCGGGCATAGGTTCAGGAAGAAGAACAATAAGTAGCCTCCCTCTCTCTTTCTTGCGGGCCTACACAAGTACAGGTAAGTTCCTATGAGTTAAATGTGAGTATGATGTGACTTCTTTGCAGTCAAATTCATACCCGCCAACAGCTACTGTAATATTGTAAACCAAAAGAGGTTGTACCGTGAAACTTCTATTCGCGCTCCTTCCAAGGCCTAAGTAGGTATTTGTCATTTTGTATTTTTAATCTTTTTTTTAAGACTTTTATTTTTAAGTAATCTCCACACCCAATGTGGGGCTTGAACTCACAACCCCAAGATCAAGAGTTGCCTGCTCTTCCAACTGAGCCAGGCAGGTGTGCCTACATTTTTAATAGTAAAGAGGACCCACTCAAGTTGTATAAATTCAGGCCTGTTACTAGTTTAATTGTGGGCAAAGAGCTATGTTGAAGTCCAAACCTACTACCTTAGAATTCGACCTTATTTGGAAATAGGATCTTTACAGAGGTAATCAAGTTAAAATTCAGTCATTAGGGCGGGCCCTAATTCAGTAGGACTGGTATCTTATGATAAGGGGAAATTTGGGCATAAAGACAGGCTTGCACAGAAGGAAGCAGATGTGGAGACACAGGGAGAAGACAGCCACGTGACTAGAGAGAAGCGTCTATAAGCCCAGGAATACCAAGGATTGCCAGCAGATACCAGAAACTAGAGGAAGCAAGGAAAATTGTCCTCTGGGACTGTCAGAGAAGGCATGACCCTGCCTACAACTTGATTTCAGACTTCTAGCCTCCAACTGTAAGACAGCACATTTGTTGTTTTAAGCCACTCGGTTTGAGATACTTTTTTATAATAGCCCTAGGAAACTAATATAAGGACCCCCCAAAACCTGGATCTGCCCATGTTCCAACCCATGCTTTCTGGATCTAAAGCTCTTGGAGCCAGTGTCCTCTGGACCAAAGTCCCTAACCTTAGTATAAATGCAGACAACTTTTCCCAAGCCCTTTTATTCTGTTTTTTTCAAATTTTTATTCAAATTCTAGTTAGTTAACTACAGTGTAATATTGGTTTCAGGAGTAGAATTAAGTGGTTCATCACTCACATACCCAGTGTTCATCATAACAAGTGCCCTCCTTAATACCCATCACTCAACTAGCCCATCCGCCACCCACCTCCCTCTGGCTGACTTCGGTTCATTCTCTATGGTTAAGATTCTCTTGTGGTTTGTTTCCCTCTCCTTTATCCCCCCTTTCCCCTATGTTCAGTTTCTTAAGTTCCACTTATGAGTGAGATCATATGGTATTTGTCTTTCTCTGACTGACTTATTTTGCTTAGCATAATACACTTCCCAAAGCCCTTTAAAGGGAAATTTACCTGGTATGCTCTTAGGGCTTTAGTGCCTAAAAGTCTGTTCTACAGACATGCAGCCATTAGTACGAAATCACTGTTTACTTTAAGAGCACTGAGATCTTCAAAGGCAGCTTTAGGTATTTCTTTTTTTTTTTTTTTTAAGATTTTATTTATTTATTTAACAGAGAGAGAGAGAGATCACAAGTAGGCAGAGAGGCAGGCAGAGAGAGAGGGGGAAGCAGGCTCCCCGATGATCCCAGGACCCTGAGATCATGACCTGAGCCACCACTGAGTGACCCAGGCGTCCCAGCTTTAGGTATTTCTTCAAGGGGCAAGCATTAATTAATTCTAAAATTAATAATTTTAGAAAGTCAAAAACTGAGACAGCGTATATGCCAGCATCTCCACAGTCCTCACTGCCCAGAGATTTCCTGTTCCTCAACATGGCTCCTTCAGCTCTCTACTGATCATTGGGGGAAGGGTACCCCTTTTGTGAGGCTGGAAACCCTATTGCTCAGGCCTTTTCTCTCTGGGTGCACCTCTAGCCAGTCCTCTCCCAGGCACAACAAGGGAGCTGGGCCCTGGTACCCAAAATCTGGAGTATGGAAGAATGTCCAGTACCTTCCTTCACTAAAGTAAACTGCCCCACAGGAAAGGGTTAAATAAGTCCGTGTGGCTGGACAATGTTGGAAGGAATTAATTTTTAGGGTTGGATGACAGAATGGACATATCTCATGAGGGAAGCACAAAGATGACTCCAGTCTTCCTGTTCTGATTAGGAAGGTCTCCAACTTTCTGACCAGCTCCAAGAATCCTGAGCCTACTGTTTAAAATATAACAAAGAGCATTAAAAATGTGTATATTGGATCATTTCTTCTGAATGATGAGAAGTTGAATGTATTTGAGTTAAAATATGGAATCAGGATTCCCAATGATTTCTCTGCAGCCCAAAATTGAACCATGTATGGCCACTAGATGGAGGAAAAAACTAAGTAATCTGGTCTTCTACTGTTTTGTTGATGGAGAAAGTAGGTCAGTGAGTCAGGTTCTTCAATTACGTTTGTGTGTGCCTGTTCTGAAGGTTGAATTTGGTCCCGGTTCACCAAATTCATAATAACAGGTCAGTCTAACCTACAGGATGATTAAATAACAGTGACTAGCAGAATGTCTCTGCTGTGCAATTTATATAACTACCTTCAGTGGAAAATATGAAAGATTAGAAGGAAAAATAAGAAACTGCTTTCTAAACATTACTGTCAAGTCATGATGGTTTTCAGAGATACAAATAGCTATCTGCTTCTCTGTGCCATAAAAAACTTACTGTTACTTTAAATTATGCAGAACCCTGCCTGCCTTCCCACTTGCAAATAATAAAACTTTACTTGTGAATTGTGCTTTACCTCGAACAAAGTGCTCAGAGATTTTCCAATTTGAGTTAATCCTCACTGTTCTGTGAGGTAGACATTGCTATCATCTCCATTTTATAGATGAGGGAACAGATTCAGAGAAGTTCAGTAACTTGCCCAAAGCCTCATAGCCAAGAAGCCCACGAACCAGGCTGTGAGGTGGGGTGCGAGGCAGGAACTTGCCAGCAGTCTGGAAACCTTTGTTTCTCATCCGAGCTCTGCCTCCAGGAGGGGAAATCACCCCTAAAGACCCAATTCTTGTTTTGTTTTGTTTTGTTTTTCCATTTGAAAAATGATTAAGTGGTCCTTAAGGCCTTAAATTTAAATGCACTCAATCCCAGGAATCCTGTTAAAATGCAGACTCTGGTTCAATAGGTCTGGGGAGGGGCTGAGAATCTGCATTTCTAACACGCCTCTTGCTCCCTGGGTGATGCTGAGGCTGCCTATTGGAAGACCACACTGTAGAGCCTTTCTATTGTGGAAAGCTAATAACTAATATCTGCAAGGGAAAATACGTCCCCAAACTAAGAAATGGGCAAACCATAGGTCTGCAGTGGTGCCTGCAGCTGCTTGAGATATTCACTGGTAGCTGTCTATTTGAAAGGAACGCAATTGCTTGGTATTCATCTATATTTTATGCTTCTAGATTAATTGGAGCCAATCAGATATTATGGAGAAATAAAACTTTGTTATTTCCAGTTATCCGCCACTGATTTATCATGTCATTTTCTTCTTGGATCAATTGTTTTTTATTCTTGATTGATAGCACACCGGGCTTTTCAGATGGAATCACCCCAGACTTCTAGCGTAATGTCCGTAATGTCCGATACAAAGCTGATGCAATGCAAAACCGTAACATTTACCTAATTCCGTGCTGGGAAACCCGTCCAGCATCCTGTTTCCCAAATAAATAACCTCTAGATTTCTGTACCCTCTCCATACTAGAGCACTCTCTTATCTCTTTGCAGATTCCACTTGCTAGGGAGCTGTAGCATGTATTTAAGATCCATCGAGAGATTTTGCTTTTACTCTGTGCAGTGCTTTACAATTCACAAAAGCCTTTTCACCTATGTTAACTCATTTGATCCTACAAGAACTTGGTGAATTAGACAGGGAAGATATTTTCCCCATCACAGATAGAGACGAAGTCTCCAGTAAGGTTATGACAGACAGGAACTCGGCCAGTGTCTCCTGACTCTAACTGGCAAGTACTTTTCACCGCATCACACTGCTTTCTTACCCTACCTCATGGTTCAATGTGCTTATGGATCTGTAAGCAAGAAGCACGTCTATGCTGTAGATAAAGGAAGAGGAAAGAAGGAAGGGATCACTTTATTAGGAGAAATGAGCAAAAGAGTAGTACATTGAGGCAGGTTGATGGCTAGGGAACATCCGATGTTCCTGGTGACATATTTCAAAACTCCACGTTTGGATTCTACAGAATGCTAACTTCAGAGGTCATTGACTCACTTCTAGAATGG
>CM052886.1:62983990-63038352 GCA_028534135.1 Potos flavus | reverse complement strand
TGTTTACAATGATTGTGCCACAGATTTAAACTTCAGTAGTGCATTAGTAAACTGTTCACATTTAGATCTTCACCTTGAGATTAGATAGCTCTTTCTTTAAAAAAAAATCTCAGTACCTTGTGCAAATAAATCGGTCTTCCATGTGCCTTAGCACACTTAAAATTTCTCCATTGTATATATACAAAACACCTACCAATTGGTAGGGCAAAATACATACTTTCATAACAAAACTATAATGTACCTCTCAAGTATGAACAATATACACATAATACATGGTATACAGTATTTACAAAATATAAAATATAATACAAGTTGTTTATAATTTTTTAAACTCATCTTTTGCACTTGTATGTTACAAGGCAAATTTCCATTTCTGTATCAATTTTCTTTCCAAGAGTCCAGGGATTTTGAAAAAACTTTTACAGACATACTGCAATCTGAGATCTAAGTTTGAACTTTTAGGAGCGTTTTTAAGTGTACTGCCATCAACTCCCTATTTTGGTTGGAATTTTCAATAGTGCTTCCCATCCAGTGACTAGGAGGCTTTGGAAGAACACTAGGAGAAGGTGGATCACTAAACTTTGCCCCAGCATAATTTTCCTTTTGGTTCACTTCAGTTAGAAATGCTGATTTCTTCAAATGCATATTTTTAATGTTCTCAGTATTTTTAAAAGGCTTTTTTTCCTGCTTCTGGAGTAAATCAGATGAAACAGAATCCTGCCAAAAGTTATTTTCATTTCTTTTTGCAGAGGTGATCTTGGTTAGTGGTAAGTTATATTTGCTTTTCTGTCTGTTTATCTTTGGTTGTTCACACAAGTGTATACCATGAACGAGCTGGCCGTGGGGAATGGCAATTTTCTCCGATTTTCCCATCTTTGATTTTAAAACCTACAAAGACAAGGAACATAAAAGTGAATGATAAAAATTAGTCACAAACCTCACACCATGTATTTAATGTTTTCTTCTCCTGGACTTTAGTTTACGGTCTTCATTAAATGTGTATGTGGCTCTCTACACTTACCAAATAAGCACACATCTAAGTTTACTACTAAAAATATAATCATTACTATCACCAATATGCAATGTTGGGAGTCTGTTCTAAAGTGTCAAAGGGAAAAACCCAAAGTAACCCAAGTTCATCTTTCTGTAACTGTGAGGAAGAGTAATGAGCTACCTTCCAAACATACACAAGCTAAAGGTGTCAGTGGTTTTACATTAGGATGTGTTTAAGAGAAATTTTTGCATGCTTTCATTTTGATTGGCTGAATCTGGTTAAAAATAAAAACTATGTTCATAGATAACTATTTACCTTTTAGTCAAGTCCTTTTAAAATTATTCCAGATAAAAATTTGATTAGCAGGAACTAGATTTTAAGTGAGGAAGTATTTTGATAATGGTTACTAAGTACACAGAAAAATTATCTTCTGGTTTCTGAAAACAAAATTTCAGAAACTCAAATATTAAAAATTTAAATACTAATCACTGTATCGTCTTTCCCAGATACATATACTTATAGCAAATACATAATCTGAAAATTGTTTCCACTTGACCCTACTTCCTGGTTTAACAACTGCTTCAAGAACTTTGTTACACCAATTCTAATCGTTTTCCTAACTCAAAGTGATCTTTACAGGAAGCCATGACCAGATCGAAAAGGATACAGTACTTCATTAGATCATTGCCCTTCCAACACTTGTAATATGGTAGGGAAGTGGGACACAAAAATACAAAAGCTGGGGCACAAGGTTAACATTCCGTGTAACTGCCAGTTCCCTGTTTTAACAGTTCTAGAAAAGAATTATTACTTGTTAACCAGGAAATAAGTACAAAAGCAGACTATTAGCTTATCGCTAATATTTCAGAGCCATGGAATTTGAAAATTTGAATCTAATATAAGTAATCGCGGAGGTCAAATTTAATTTTTTTTTCCCCAAGGGCACAGCGAGAAAGAACCTGCAAATCTCTCCAATATTCTTCCAAGTAATGGCTATAACTTACTTTCGTTTCTTTTTTAAAAAAATATGTAATGTTTTATTTTTTTAGATTTATTTACTTTTGTGAGGGCGAGCGAGCAAGCACTCAAGGTGGGGGGGCGCAGAGGGAGAAGCAGACTCCCCCAGGAGCAGGGAGCCTAATGGGGGGACTGGATCCCAGGACTCCGGGATCATGACTTAAACTGAAGGCCGACGACATTCAACCAACTGAGCCACCCAGACGCGCGCTTATTTTCTTTTTCAAGATTTTATTTGTCAGAGAAAGAGAGCACAAGCAGGGAGAGCAGCAGGCAGAGGGAGAAGCAGGCTTCCCGCTCAGCAAGGAGCCCAATGTGGGACTCGATCCCTGGACTCCAGAATCATGACATGAGCCGGAGGCAGACCCTGAACCGACTGAGCCACCCAGGCATCCCCACTTATTTTCATTTCTTATGAGACAGCAGAAGTATTTGAAATTGCAAAGCTTTATTTTGCTATAGAGGTCAATTTCAAATCATTTTAGCGATTTAATCTCGTTTGAGTTTTAATTTTATTCTAACCCAATAGCATGGCAATTGGGTGGCTTAACGTCAATTCAACTTAACTTTTCTTTCTAAAGTTTCCCCGTTCTGGACACAGTAAAACTACCTTCCACTAATAAGGCCCACTACAGCATAGAGTGTAAATAAACCATTAATCTAATAGACTAGCACGCAAAAACCATCGCTTCAAAGAGGCAAGAACTGCCGCCGCTCCTGCCAACTTTTAAAGTTAAAAGTAGAGCTAAGCAGGCTGGCCGGCGAGGACAGAGCCCCAGTTGGGTCAGCGCCGCAACACGGAGCACCTCTCCTCTCAGCAAAAATCAAGCCAAAGGGAATGGAGCCGCTCGTAGTCTACTCCAAATCCCACAACAGGGCGGTGAGACACTGCACTAGTCTTGGTGCCACCAACGGTCAGGTAGCCGAAAGCGGTCGCCCACCCCTTACCCTACCGCGGCCACACGGCCTCACCTCCTTCATGAGCGCCGGAGCGCTGCGCACGTAGCGCGCGCTGACGTCAGCCTCTCGCGGGCCCCTTCCATCCCCCACCCCACCGCGCGCCCGAACACCGAAACCCCCTGGAACGGCGCCAGCCTTCTAAATCGGGGCTGTTGCTGGGGCGCAGCCGCTCCTCTCATTGGCTGACTCCTGGGAGCCAATCAGCAGCTCCAGCGCATGCCTCCCCCTCCCCCTTCTTCCCCCGGCTAGAACAGAGCGGGCGTCACGGAAACTTCCCTCCCGAGTAAACAGCCGCCCCTCACCCCGGCCCCCCCTTCCCGACCCCTCAGTGCAGGGCCCCAAATTCCAGGGCCCGGCCGTGGCCGTCTAAGGGCCAGGACTCAACAGTTCTCATGTCCCCCTCGCGGCCCTTACCTCTCTTTTGAACGAGGGTTGGCCGGGCGCCGCGGGCGGCAGCTGGCCGGGGAAAGGGCTCGCTTCCTCAGTTTGGGTTGCGGCCGCAGGACCCGGGGCCAAACTGGCCGCCTGGTCCAGGACTTCCTGCGCTCCGCTCGGGCCCGTCGCGGGGCTCCGCCCGCCCTCGAGGCTCGGCCGGTGCTGCTGGTACTGATGGAAGCGGCTGGGCAGCTGCCCCGCCGGGCTGGCCCGCACCCTCTTCTTTCGCCGCTTCTTTGGCGCGGCCCGAGGGGTGCCTCCCGCTGTAGCTAGAGTACAGTTGGATAGAGGTGCAGGGGCGCGAGGCTGCGGGGTCAGACAGGGACCGTCTCCCCCTAGGAAGTGAGGGAGGAAAAGGGTGGGGGGCAGTGCCCGGGGGTCCGGGATTCGGGGTAAAGGCGGCGGGGCCGTGGTCACCATCGGGAGGGCCCCGAAGTAACCGCGGGCGGAAAAGCCCAGAGACGCAAGGCGGCCGCCCAGGACAAGTGGCTCCCGCTGCGGGACGGAGACGACGGTCATAGCTCTAGGAGGAAAGTGGCTCAGCAAGAAGAAAAGGAGGAAGTGAAGCCAGCGATCACAGGGCGGCGGCGGTGGCGGCTGCTGCTAAGAGAGCCCGAGTGGAGCGCGGACCATGGTTCGGGCGGTGGCGGCGCAGCAACAAATAGCTTCAGCCTCAGCGCCGAGTGTTGTTATCAGAAGCTCCGCCCTTTGCCCGCCCACCTCCCTCCAAGAGCCCAATCAGAATGCGACAGAACTGGCCACGCCCCTCCGGCTCTCCCTCCACCGCCTCCGAGAGGCGCACACAAACAACCAGCTTGCTGCAGCCCCGCACAAAGAGCGCGCACTGCGCAGGCGCTGCCAACGGGCTCTTTCGGGAAGAGTCGGTCCCGCGAACAATGAAGTTCCGTTTCAGCCCCACCTCCCCCACCCTTCTCCTTACTCGCCCCCGCACCTTGCCCCGAAGGCTGTGGTCCAAGTGACGGATCTGGGCTGAATTTGGAAAAGGGGATGGGGGCGGGAGAAAGCATGTAGAAACATCAAGGCCACTGATGCCTCCTCAGCTACTGACCTTGGGGATGTATCTGTTTAATTTCAAGCCCAACAATAACAGTATTGTAATTATTTTTTTAAGATTTCAAAGTACGTTACAGGGATTTCATTTTTAGCAATTGTAAGAAAATTAGTCTACATTTATATTTTGCGAAGTGTGACTTACGTTTTTTTTTTTCATTTACTCAGGTCACCAACGCGGTTCATTAGCCACGGTAAAGAGTAAGAATTAAAAGAGTGACTTACGGATTGAAATTGGCCCCTGAGTATATAAAGAGTTCCCCATAAATCCGTAACTGAGCAGTGGAAATGTTACTGTCTTTATACTTGAAGGACTGTGAGACTTTGAGATCAGGCAACGGTGCCTGACACTGAGGAGGAAGCAAAGGAAGAGGCATGCGCCTCTGAGAAAGTGAAACAGCTCTGCAACATACAGTGTGTTTTGCTAGCTGTGTGTTATGGAAATCTCACGCTCATCATCTCTCCGCACTGCGTTCACACACACAAAATATCGTGGCTATTTTATCAAGTATTTTTGTGGCAGAAACTGTTCTTTACATAAATTATGTCATTTGAACTTCACAATAACCCTAAGGAATGGGTATTATTTTTTATCCCCATTTCATCGGAGAGGAAACAGGCAAAAAGTACTTGTCAACCATCATGCAGTAAGTTACTAGAATTTGGGGCGCCTGCGTGGCTCAGTGGGTTAGGCCTCTGCCTTCCGCTCTGGTCATGATCTCAGGGTCCTGGAATGGAGCCTCACCTCTGGCTCTCTGCTGGGCGAGGAGCCTGCTTCCCCCTCTCTCTTTCTGCCTGCCTCTCTACCTACTTGTGATCTCTCTCTCTGTCAAATAAATAAATAAAATCTTTAAAAAAAAAAAGTTAATAGAATTTGAACTGCAGTCCAGGGATGTCAAGATCAAAGTTTTAACATCATCCATCCAACCTGCCATGCTAGATTGTAGGTCTTTAGACCACCACAATAATCTTATACTTCTCTGTATCCTTACAGCTTCTAGCCAATGTTTTTCAGCTTTGTAGTGCTTGATAACTGTTTTATGATTGGTAACAAGGTTGGACACAGGGAATATCTAGAATAATGCTTCCAAAACTTTATGCAGATGGTTTAATCCCCTTGTAAATTGAAGAAGATCTGTATAAACTTTTCATATGACATTCCATCATTAGTAGTTGCTGGGTTTTATCATTTTTGCTACATTTTACTCATTCTTGGGTTTCCAACAGGTTACATAGTAAGTGTTCCTATTCATTGGATGAATGAGAATCCTATACTTCCAGAGCTGTGACAGATCTTAGAGGGCCCTTAATCAAATCCTCTGGTCTGCAAATTGAAGTTGGATTCAAGATCAGGAGAAGAGAATGGCCTGGCAAGAGTTGGTAGAGAAGAGCAGGCAAAGATTATGGAGACTCTAGAATGATGTGGTTCTTTTGTTTTTGTGAGAATTTTAAAAAATAAAAATTAAAATTAAACTGTTTTATAAGAGTTTATACTTTCTCAAAGCACTTTTTCATCTAACTCATTTTGTTCTTACCCTAATCGTTTAAAGTAGATAGATAAGTTCTGTTTTACCTATGATGTAAATAAAGCATCTAAAGACAAAATAACTTACCAAAGGGTCACAGAATGAGTCAGGGAATAAATTCCCTTAAACTCTTAATGCCTAGTCCTCTTTTCTATTTGTCCCAAGGCCTAAAGTTTGGTTTTCTCTGGGTTTTATCACACTGTCCTGGAGAATAATTTACTCTCCAGGGGGCTGCTAACTGGTAGTCAGTTCAGAGGGGCCCTTGATGGAAGACACCTATTATTGTCTGTGTGTATCTCTTGGGTGAATGTTAGAGTTATTACGTGGTACTTTTGAGGCCTAAAAGATAGGCCTCATGTAAGACTCTGGATTCTGTGCATTAAGAAAGGTAGCCTTGCAGCTGTGGCCACCTGGGTGACGGGTGTTAAGCTGTTGCCTGCCACAAAGAGACAGGGAGCTGGAATGCATCACCAGAAGAGAACAATCCAGGTTTTTAAAACCACATTAGTGGATTTCATGTTATTCTTTGTGTATAGTTCCTATAGATCCTTTGTCTTTAGGAAAGCCTAATTTTGATACTCAAACCTGGTTTCATCTGTGCTATAGGATATAAAGGAAGAAGTCAGATGCTCTTGTCTGGGCCCAAACAGCAAATCATGGAGGTAACAAGACGTTCCAAGGGTAAAGTAAGTTTTGGGAGGACTCTCAGAGGTCTTGAAGACTTTTGTTCCAGTGCATGTCTTGGTTTTATTTTGAAGTCAGCAGTGTCTTTAGAGGAAGTTGTTTTGTTTTTTAAAAAATAAACAATGGAAAAGTAAACCATGTAGTAAAAAGCAGGGAAAAGAGGTAAAAAACCATGTATGAAATAAACAGCTTATGTGCATTAACACTTTAGAGCCCTCTGAATTCCTCTGCTCTCTCTCCTGTTGACCTTTGTCTCTTATATTTTACTTCTGTCCTCTCCCTTTCTCTGCCTTGAATATCATCTTTCTGTCCTCCTTCTCTTAATATTTTTCTTTTCCCCTCATTGTGTCTTTATTTCCATTTCCTTTACCTATTACTGCTTAGACCTTAAATGTCTAAGCTCTAAGGGATACGTGTGAAAAGAGGAACACTCCAATTTATACTTTCCTTACTACTCAAATTATTCATCTTTCATATCTATGAAATAAAATTCCTCTAAACACTGAACACAACCAGGAAATCAAAACGTTTAAACTTAACAACCGAAAATTTCCTTGTCATTTAAGCATTGACCACAAGCCTTATTTTATCAACATAGTCAGAAAAATTTAGTTGAAATTATTAGGTTTATATTTAGAAGCAAACAATATGCACAAAATTTCACAATAATGACAAAATTGATACTTAAATTGCTACTAAAGTACCACTACCACAGGTTGAAATTAATGTCTTTGTTATCCCTATACTTATACCTTTCTGAGGTGGCAGTAATTTCGCCACATTTATTTCTTAAGCTTTCCTAAGAGGGGCAGTGGGCCTGTGCAGGTTGTACTTTGCACGAGGGTGCCTGGCCGAAGGGGAAGGGAGGCCTGAAATATAGCTCTCTCTGCCATCTTTCCAGGGATACCTGGAGGAAAAGAAGTCTTTTTTTTATTGGTACGATGGTGTCAAAGGCCCAGTGGCAGCCCTGGGGTACAGTAATATTATAAAGACTTGATTCTATTTCATCCTAGATATAAAACCAAAAGAAAAAGCATGTTATTTTGACCAGATGGGGTTTCAACCAATGTAATCTTAGTTGGGTCATAAGCTTGGTTGTGTCTCCTTTCATACATTGATAAAACTTTTTGTTTTTAATTTTTTTTATTGTTACGTTAGTCACCATACAGTACATCATTAGTTTTTGATGTACTGTTCCATGATTCATTGTTTGCATATAACACCCAGTGCTCCACGCAATACCCTCCTTAATACCCACCACTGGGCTAACCCATCACTGGCTAATCCCCCCACCCTGCTAAAACTTTTTAAATCTTTGCCATTCATAGGATGCAACCTAATGCTTCTCTTGAAATGATGTATTTTTTAAGTTTCATTTGGCCACCTTACAGAATCCAGGTGCTTTTTTCTTTAAGATTTTATTTATTTATTTGACAGAGAGATACAGAGAGAGAGAACACAAGCAGGTGGAGCAACAGGCAGAGGGAGAAGGAGAAGCAGGCTCTCTGCTGAGCAGGGAGCCCGGTGTGGGACTTGATCCCAGGACCCTGGAAGCATGACCTGAGCCGAAGGCAGACGCTTAACCGACTGAGCCACCCAGGCACCCCAGAATCCAGGTTCTTATCATTATGTAATGAGCTAGATTATTCATTTTTTGCAAACTAATTCTGTCTCATTAATTTGTTACAGTTAATAGGATCATTGAACGTTTTCACCTTTCACAAGACAGGGAGGAAGTCTATGCAATTAGCTATCTTCAGGACATTTGGCAAATTATTCTCATGAAAACCACTATGGAATTCACTTTCTACTTGATCATTTTGCTACCCCAGTCCTGATTAAATAAATGTTGGATCTCCTTTCTACTCAGTTGTTATGTGTGACAAATGATGTGGAGCAGTTCTTTCCGTTCTTGGTATAGTTAATATTTTTTTTTCCAGGATTGCTTGGCTGATTCCCAATTTCGTCTATTCATTCTTCCCTACTGTTGCAATTAGAGAGAAGGCATGCCTGTGCTTTATAAACTAATATATGCTTTAGATTAAAAAAAAAAAACCATACATATAACTCTGTATTTATTCAACTTCTAAAAAATTAACATATCTATATTATCACAGACACTATCTTCCTTTTTTTTAAAGATTTTTTTTTTAATTAATTATTTATTTATTTGACAGAGAGAAAGAGATCACAAGTAGGCAGAGAGGCAGGCAGAGAGAGAGGGAGAAGCAGGCTCCCCGCCTAGCAGAGAGCCAGAGGTGGGGCTCAATCCTAGGACCCTGAGATCGTAACCTGAGCCAAAGGCAGAGGCTTAACCCACCGAGCCACCCAGGTACACCTAAAGACTTTATTTTTTTTAAGCAATCTCTACACCCTGTCTGGGGCTCAAACTCACAACCCTGAGATCAAGAGTCACACCCTCCACCAACTGAGCCAGCCAGGTACCCTACACTATCTTTTATAGCCAAACTACCTGTGACTAAATTTTAAACTTTTTTCCTTTGGAGGATCATTATGAATGTTCATAGAGTAACACAGTTTCAATCGTCTATAATCATTTTCCTTTTTTAAATTAAATCTTTAAATCTTGGTAAATAAAAGTCCTTTTTTTTTTTTTTAAGATTTTTATTTATTTATTTGACACAGAGAGAAATCACAAGTAGGCAGAGAGGCAGGCAGAGGGAGAGGGGGAAGCAGACTCCCCGCTGAGCAGAGAGCTGGATGCAGGGCTCATCCCAGGACCCTGAGGTCATGACCTGAGCCAAAGGCAGAGGCTTAACCCACTGAGCCACCCAGGTGCCCCAGTAAAAGTTCTTTTAAGATGGTTCTATTGTCTCTTCAGCACTTTTCCCAAACATTTTTGAAAACATTCTTGCTTTATATACACAAAATGTTCCAGGCTATCTTCCTCTTTCTCCAACCCAAAACACAGAATGAGCAATTTTATAAAGAACCTTAGTTCCCTTGGAACACTGCATCAAAAAGTAATGATGTATTGTATGGTGACTAACATAACACAATAAAAAAAAATAATTAAACAAACAAAGAAGAACCTTAGTTCCTTTAAGTGAAGAAAAATATTAGTAGAAAAATCTGGGCATCAGGGATGAATATGAGATTGTTTTTGCATGAGTACAGATTGGGATTAGAATAATATCCCTCCTAGGTTATTTTATGGACAAAATTGGAAGACATTTCAAAGTCATGAGTCTACATTGATTTTTTAAAACTCTAATTCTAACACTATGAAATCACTGAAAACATCTATTCCATTGTAAAAAAAAAAAAAAAAAAAAATTGGATTTTCTTCCCAACATAATCTTAAAATTTTAACCCCTCAGCCAAACTATAATTGTGCCCTTGCGTATAATCCTTATGTGTTCTCAGGTATCAATTGTATTATCACTTCATTAACCTTGATATCTTACATCCTACTACTTTGTCTCTTATGTCTTTCTCCTCTTTTCATCTTTTAATTTTTTTCCTACTGTTCTCATTATCACTCTGATTTTTTCTTCCGTCCCTTAAATACTCAAAGAATGGAATTGGAGCATAATTCCTGCTCCAGAGTGTTTTGTAACTCTGGAGAGTTATCGTCTTTCTCATGATTTAAGCTCCTTGCAAAACTTGGGTCATCCAGACCCATCCCTACCTGCAACTACTCGTGATCGAGTCATCAAAAACCTAATGCCAGTTTTGTGTGTGTGACAGAATGCACTCTGTGGAATATTGGCACATTTTTATAGACTTATTGATGTATTTTTAGTTAAGTAGTGTTCTTATAAGTATTCCAGAATGATTTTCTACATCACAACAAATGGAGAAGGGCAGAGGACCACAGAAAAGAAGCAGTTAGGCCAAGCATTTTATAATTTACCAAGGTTTGAGTAAAGTAACCACCCCCCACCCTTTAAAGAAAGCATTGTATACATTGTTAGGTTTTTTTCATTGCAAAAATTCACTCAGGTTCCTAAAGTAATGGCATATTTGTTTCAGGGGTATGCACACATAGACATAAGGAAGACAAGACACATACCGGGCCTCATAGGATCCAGCGAAAACTTTCATTCCTAGAACTCATGGGAGACAGAGAAATAACAGTATAGTGCCTAACTTACCTGGAATAAAGTCTGGAAATTCAAAATTTATTCAGGATCCCTTGCAACCTTAGTGACTAGGTTATTTTGTCAGTCCTTAGCAGAAGATGTTTGCTGATCCTTACTCTAAATATTCTGGCATTCCCATGACTCAACTAGTCTTTTTGTTTATGCTTTTTGTGTATTTCCATGTCCACTATCACTACCAATTAACTCACTGTTTATCTAGAGTTCAAATTCCGGAGAGAGAGAAACTGATTGGTCCAGTTTGGATTGGTCCAGATTGGATGATTCATTACCATCATCCGGGTTCGACAGAACTTTCTTAACTCTCTTACTAGACTTCCTCTTAGTGGCTCTTGGCTAGGATGATGAAGCAGGATGATGAGGCATCTATGAATAAGGAACCACTGAGGGCCACTTCAGGGACTGTGGACATGACAAGCATTGAGAAGTTTGGCCAGCCCAGTACATTTCATAACCTACCTTCTAGGTCCAAAATACCTCTCTTCTTGGACCTACAATTCCCAGGAATCCAAGGGAATTGAGAGAACCTATGGAAACTCTGGGGATCTCTGACTGTTCTTAGAAAACTGGATTTCTAGGGACACTGTCCCATCATCCCCAATGAAGCAACAATTAACTGGAGCTGAATGAAGGCTGTCCTTTCAAATAAGGCCTATGCTCAGTCAGCTCATTTCACTCATTTACTTATCTGACTCTTTAGGCAAATACACTGAAAACTCCTCTAAAAATAGATTAGAGGCAGTGAGACAAATGGCAATAACAGCTGTGAGGCACCTGAGGCCTCTGGCTAACGTAGTCCAAGGAAATGGAAAGGTGGACATGGAGAGAAAGGCCTGAGACTTGGTGACTGACAATTTGAGTCCAGCAGATAGACCAGGCTATATGCAGAATGCTGCAAACTTCAAACCTGACTGATTTGAAAAGAAATCATAGCCTTGACAGGAACATGAAAATCCGGAGGGAGCAATTTAGGGAGAAAATACAATTGCCGTGATTTAATAAGGAGTTCTTTTTTCTTTAGTAAGGTTTTCTTTTTGGCGATCTTCACTTTAAAGCCAAGGGAACTGAAATTTTGTTTTGTCTCTCAAAAACAAAAGAACCCCCAGATAATTAAGTTGTTTTTTATTTACCTATGAAGCCCTGATAGAAAAAAGCATTCTTACTCTTGTTCAGTGCAAAAACATGAAAATCCATTTGTTTAATCAGTCTGGTTATCTTTGACTATTTCATTTGATATTTCCAGAAGATAGGAAAACTACTTCCAAGAAATTGAAGATAAATTAAAGAGAATGGATTAAAACATATCCTACTAAATCTTCTTTATTTTTCAGGTCCCAGAGTGATCAATTCAATCCAGTCCTTCTAAGAAGCTAAAAGTTCATGAGGAAAACAGCATATTTTATTTTTACAAAATACTCCAGTGCCCCAATTTTTATAATACTTGAACTTAGGGTGATACGATGGAGTAGAATTTTAGGCACTAGGGCTCTTTTCAACTATGTCACGTTAAAGGTTACAAAATGAGTATTTGTTTTAGAGACACGCTTGTGATTTTCAAGCCTAAGGGAGACTGTATAGTTTTTGGGTTTTTTTTTTCTGTAGTTTGTAACCTCAGAACATAAAAAGAAAAATGAGCTTTGGCCAATGATGTCTTGTTAATTCTTCCTGAGAAAGAACATTTCCATAACCTTATAACATCTGGAAGGATTTAGGATTTGTACAAAACAATCAAATCAACATTGCCTAAATTATCTTTACTGTGTCTTTATTTTATCCTTGAAAATTTAAGATTTGTCCAAGAAGATAAAACTAACATTCTCTGAGTCATAGCATTTTTTGAAATTCCTGAACATACAGAGAGACCAAAACAGTATTTGGATTGCAGAGCTGAAGACCAAGTACGACCAACTTCACCGAGGAGCTCAGAATGAGGCTGCGATGTTGATATTTTGCCAAGTTTTCTCCGAGATATTGATTATGACTCACAGCCAGATATGACTCATTCCTATCAAAGCTATATCTAAAATGATGTCACCAGCTTTTTGAGTTTCAGAGGAGAGAAGAGGGTGATTTTGTGGCTTAACTAGTAAGTTAGTATATTAGAGTGATTCTGCCTATGTATAACAAATGCATATACATGTAATCAGGTTAAATACTAACATCAGAGGTTCTTTAAGATCTAGCCCAGCCAGATCACCCCATAGTGATGGCCACTTGCCGATAATGTATACCATGCACACAGAGCTTACAATCAACCTCTTATCGCTATACCCTCAAATGTAAGCAGTCAGGCAAGGTTCACCAGGTTTTTTTTTTAAGATTTTATTTATTTATTTATTTGACAGAGAGAGAGAGAGATCACAAGTAGGCAGAGAGGCAGGCAGAGAGAGAGGAGGAAGCAGGCTCCCTGCTGAGCAGAGAGCCCAATGCGGGGCTCGATCCTAGGACCCTGAGATCATGACCTGAGCCGAAGGCAGAGGCTTTAACCCACTGAGCCACCCAGGCGCCCCGGATCACCAGATTTTTAAGGACCCAACCAAACAAACAAGCAGGAATAAAAGGAAAACAAACAGGACAAAAAAGCCCCCCTAATTAATAGCCTCAGAATGTTAGGAGTATAGTACATCTATGAAACACAAACAAGATGGTATAAAAGGAGACAGTTGAAAAAAAAGAGCTCTTGAAAATTAAAAATGACATGGCAGAAACACAAATTCGAGTTGAAAAAAATAAAAGGCAAATTTAAGTCAATCTCCCAGAAAGTCAAATTTAAAGATGAAGAGTTTGAAAAATAGGAAAGAAAAGAGAATTAGAAGATCTGTCCAGGAGATGCAAATTCTCAAATAAGAATTTGAGAAAGAGAAAACAGAGTAAATGGAGGGGAGGACGTTTAAAAAGAAAGAAACCACACAAGTTTCCTAGAACTGAAGAACATGAGTCTGCAGATTGAAATGGCCCACTGAGTGCTCAACATAATGGATGCAAATTGGCCTGCACCAAGAAAGGTAATAAGGTAATAATAATACTTTTTTAAAAAGGCTTGATTATTAAAATCTTTTTATGGGAGAAATAGGTCATATACAAAGCATCAGAATTGGAATAGTATCTGAACTATCAGCCCAAAGCTAGAAGAGAAGGGAACAATGACTTCCAAAATCAAGGATAAATGAATGCCAACTTAGAAATCTGTCTCCTCCTATTACACACAGAATGTGTATGTCCCTCCAAAATGCATGTGTTAAATCCCTGCCTCCTAAGGAGATGGTATCAGGATATAGGGGCTTTGGAAGGCAATTAGGCCATGAGAATGGAGCCCTCATAAATGGGATAAGTGCCCATTGAATAGTTATGAGAGAGCTTGCGTCCTCTCTCTGTTCTTTGTCGTGCAAAGATACAACGATAAGTCTGTAATCTGCAACTCAGAAGAGAGTTCTCATCAGAACCCAAGCAGGCTGGCACCCTGGTCTTGGACTTCCACCCTCCAGGAAGAAATAATTGGTAGCAAATAACTGTTAGAAATAAATCTCTGTCATTTATAAGCCACCCGGTCTATGGTACTTTGTTCTAGCAGCCTGAACTATCAATCAATAGTAGAATAAATACCTTTCAAATATGTAACAGGTCAAGAAATTTACTCAATGTGCAGTTTTTCCCAGGAAGCTACTAGAAGAGTCATTTTGTCAAAGAGAGTAAACCAAGAAAGAATAAGACATGGGATCTAGGAAACTCCTCCTGCACAAAAGAGGAGAGAAGGGAATTTCCAGGATTAGGGCAAGAAGTGAGCTTGGGGCGACAACTGCACAGGTGGCCTAAGGAGAAGGCAGCCCAGACTGGGGTAGGAGGACAGAAGATTCTGGGGAGGACGGGAGGATTTTCAAGAAAAAAACAAAAGTCAATAGAATCCTCAATATGTTTGAAAGAATTTAGAAGGGAGGTGCTTCTGGCAGAGAGCTCAGGGATGAATAAATGCTGGGTAAATGGAAAATGAAGCAAAGAAAATGAAGTCAAGGAAAGAGCAAGGCAATTATTAATGCCAAAGAAGAGCAAAAGTACAAGAAAGAATAGGGGCACCTGGGTGGCTCAGTGGGTTAAAGCCTCTGCCTTCGGCTCAGGTCATGATCTCAGGGTCCTGGGATAGAATCCTAGATTGGGCTCTCTGCTCAGTGGGGAGCCTGCTTCCCCCTCTCTCTCTGCCTGCCTCTCTGCCTACTTGTGATCTCTCTCTCTGTCAAATAAATAAATAAAATCTTAAAAAAAAAAAAGAAAAAGAATATATTCATAGTACAACCGATCACATGGAAACCACCAAATAGCAATAGAATCCAAACTTATGATACAACTACATTAGGAGGAGGGGAAAGGAGAATATATGTATATAATATTTGTGCATATGTATGTGTATATATAGATGGCATCTGGATGATAATACAGCTAAAACCTCATCTTCATAGTAGAAAGTCATCAGTTTATATCTTGAGCCAAAAACTAAATATAGCACTATTAGCATTTTATTTTATATGAAGGTTAATACTAAATACCAAGTAAGAGGGTTGAAAGAGGTTTCCTCGGGACAGAAGGAACTGACAGGATTTTAAAGTTAAAGCGAAGGCATAAAGGCATGAGTGTGCAAAGAAGGCATGGGTAGGAAACAGAAAATAATCTAGAGAAGTTGTAAAATTAGACTGAAGTCATACTAAGACTAAGACTTAGTCTAAGACTAAGACTAAGAGGGGCTCTAGGACCCTGCTGAGCAACTTAGAATTCCCAGCCTGTACTGTGGGAACCCCAGAAGCTACTTGAGTAGGGACAACACCTATAGGCTAGTGTACTTTGGAGTAGATAGAGAGGGGTGAGACACTCAAAGCTGAAAGGCTGGGACACCTGGGTGGCTCAGTCGGTTAAGCCTCTGCCTTTGGCCCAGGTCATGTTCTCAGGATCCTGGGATCGAGCCCCACATCTGGTATAAGAGACACACAGAAGAGGAAGCAATATGACCATAGAGGCAGAGATGATGAGACGGCCACAAGACAAGGAACACCTGGAAAAACACTAGAAGCTGGAAGAGACAAGGAACTGATATTCTCTCTGAGAGCTTTCCAAGGGAGCTCTTTTCTGGAGCCTTCTGGCCTCCAGAACTGCGAGAAAATAAATTTTTGTTGTAATAAGCCACTAAATTTGTGGTAACTTGTTATAACAGCAATAGGACCCTAATACCATTGGTAATATTACATTACCTAAATGTCCTAAAACACCTAAAAACCTAAATATTTTATGTATGGGGATTAGGTGTTTGGTTTCAAGGAAAAACCATATGAACTAATTCAAGAAAAATGGGATTTATCTATCTATCTATCCTTTTATTTACTTTTTTTTTAAAGGGATTTATTGTCAGAATGCCAAGCTCAAGGAATCTGTGGGAAACTAGCCAAGCATGAATGGAGACATGAGCTCTGGGACACCAACACATACTAGGAACACTTAGGGTGCAGCTTCTTTCCTGTCCCATGACCAAGTCAACTATGGGAGTCTCTCTTCTAAATTCCCAAGAAAAAGCTCTGAGTGACACGTCTTGTATTTGGTATCCACTCTTGGCCCAATCAATTGTGAGGGGAGCTTCAAGCAATTTGTAACTTGCTTGTTTGTGATTTCAACTAAATAGCTCTCTGCTATGGATTTTCCGTTAAGTTTCAAGAAATTAGTTTGCATTGGAAAAGTTTGCATTGGAAGTTCGCACTATTTATTATTTTTATTTATTTATTCCCTTACTTGCCCCTGAATTATTTTTTCAGAGTGTGGTAAAATATACATAACATAAAATTTGCCACGTTAACCAAGTTAAAGGGCACAATTCGGTAACAGTAATTTCACAACCTTGTGCAACCATTATCACTACCTAGTTCCAGAACATTTTTATCATTCTGAAAGAAAAGCCCCTTATCCATTAAGTAGTCGCTCTCCATTTCCCCCTTCCGTAGCTCCTGGTAACCACTAAACTGCTTTCTGTCTCTATGGACCTGCCTTTTCTGAACATTTTATTTCAAGGTAGGCGTATAATATGTGGCCTTTTGTGGCTGGTTTCTTTTACTAAGCATGTTTTTAAAGTTCATCCATGTCGTATGGTGTATCAGTACTTCATTCCTTTTTATGGCCAAATACTATTCCATTGTGTGGATATACCACTCTTGTTGGTCCAGCCATTAATCAATGCACATCTGGATTATTTCCACCTTTTGGTTATCGTGACTTGTGCTGCTATGAACATTTGTGCACAAGTTTTTGTTCTTTTGGGTATTTACCTAGAAGTGGGATTGCTGAGTCATGTGGTGATCAGATGTTTATTGGAGAACCACCAAACTTTTCCAGAGTGAATTCATCATTCTACATTCCCACCAGTAATGCACGAGTCTTCCAATTTCTCTTCATCCTCACCAACACTTGCTTTCTGGTTATTTTTGTTCATTTGTTTTTATGATTACAGCCATCCTAGTGGGTATGAAGTGGTATCTTACGGTTTATTTTTAAGATTATTTACTTATTTTTAGGGGCGCCTGGGTGGTTCAGTTGATTAAGTGGCTGCCTTCGGCTCAGGTCATGATCCCAGTGTCCTTGGATTGAGTCCCACATTGGGCTCCTTGCTCAGTGGGGAGCCTGCTTCTCCCTCCACCTGCCACTCCCCCTGCTTTCTCTCTTTCTGACAAATAAATAAATAAAATCTTAAAAAAAAAAACACAACCTAGTAAATAAAAGAGAAATAAAAGTAAGTAAAATAAAATACTGGCAATAGGAAAATGAGCTGATTTCTGTGAGTTAATGATTTTTAAGTGATCAAAAGTTAAAAGCCACAACATAAACCTGTTTTTCCAAAAAGATAGCTCTGAAGGCATGCTGTGAAGTCACATGCTCGGCTCATTGCTTCCGATGTTCAGGCATAATTAACCTCTCTAAAGTCCACTCACCCTGATTACTTTGACGCAACTGTAATACGGTTGCCTCCAGGTTCTCAGAATGTCAAAATTTCCATTTACTCAGCAATACGGTTTTCCTTTCCTCTGGACTTTTAAGATTCTGCTTACCCCAGAGTTTTGAATAATACTGGCATTTCAGAAGAGGAATCACATGGAATCCCTTAGTGTCTTATACTTCTGGGGCACCAGCACCTGCTTCCAGTGAAATGCATCTTAATTCAAAAGTGAGTCTTTTGAATCCACTTACTTTCCAAACGAGGAAAGTGAAGTAATTTGCCCAAAGTTTAGAGTTAAGGATGGAACCTAATGCACAGAATGGAAGAAATTATTTGCTAATCATATACCTGGTAAGGGACTTGTATCCAGAATATATGACGAACTCTTACAACTCAATAATAAAACGACAAATAACCCAACTTAAAAATGGGCAAAGTATCCGAATAGACATTTCTCCAAAGAAAATATATAAGTGGCCATGTGTTCATGAAAAGATGCTCCACATCATTAATTATTAGTAAAATGCAAATAAAAAACCACAATGAGATACCACTTTACATCTACTAGGGCTTGCTACAATAAAAAAAAATGACAGATGTTGGTGAGGATATGGAGAAAGTAAAACTCTCCTATATTGCTGGTAGGATTGTCAAATGGTACAGCTGCTTCGGAAAACAAACTTGTCAATTCCTCAAAATGTTAAACATAGTTATAACCCAGCAACTTCACTCTTAAGTATATATCAAGAGAATTGAAACAAAATATATATTTATACACACACACACACACACACAAACTTGTACGTAAAATAGCAGCATTATTTATAATAGCCCAAAAGTGACAACAACCTAAATGTCTGTCAATTAATGGATGGGCCACCAAGTTGTGATATATCCTCACAATGGAATAGTATTCAGCCATAAAAAGGAATGAAGTGCTGGGGCGCCTGGGTGGCTCAGAGGGTTAAGCATCTGCCTTCAGCTCAGGTCATGATCCCAGGGTCCTGGGATCGAGCCCCACGTGGGGCTCCCTGCTCAGCAGTGAGTCTGCTTCTCCCTCTCCTACTACTGCTCTCCTTGCTTGTGCTCTCTTGCTGTCTCTGTCAAATAAATAAATAAAATCTTAAAAAAAAAAAAAAAGGAATGAAGTACTGATACATACTATAACATGGACAAACTTTGAAAACATGCTTGGTGAAAGGAGCCAGCCACAAAAGGCCCCATAGTTTAATATTCCATTTATATGAAATGACCAGAAAAGGCAAATCCATTGAGGCAGAAAGTAGATTAGTAGTTGCTAAGGGCTGGGGAAGAAGGAATGAGGGGGGACTGCTAATGGCTATGGGGTTTCTTTCGGAAACAAAACAAAATATTTGCTTTAATAAATATTTTATTTTATTTTATTTATTTTTTAAAAGGATTTTATTTACTTCAGAGAGAGAGAGCACATGAGCAAGCACAAGCATGAGTGGGGTGAGAGGCAGAGGGAGAAGCAGGCTCCCCGATGAACAGGGAGCCCGATGTGGGACTAGATCCCAGGACCCTGGGATCATGACCTGAGCCAAAGGCAGATACCCAACCAACTGAGCCACCCAGGTGCCCTAATAATATTATTTTAAAATTAGGGTGTCTGGGTAGCTCAGTCAGTTAAGTGGCCATCCCTTGGTTTAGGCTCAGGTCATGATCTTAGGGTCCTGGAATCGAGCCCTAGGTTGGGCTCCTCACTCAGGAAGGAGTCTGCTTGAAGTTCTCTCTGTTCCTCTCCCTCTGCCCCTATTCCTGCTCACGCTCTCTCTCTCTAAATGAATACATAAATCTTTTCAAAAAATGCTTTAAAATTAGTGGTGATGATTGCACAATTTTATAAATATGCTAAAATCCATTGAATTGTAACCTTTGAAAGTGTGAATTTTACGGTGTATGAATTTTTCTTAACAAAGCTGTTAAGTTAAAAAACAACCCAAGAACAAAAACCCCAATCCTTGTTGATTGAGCAAATAGGTAAAGTGAGTTTCTAGAGAGACATAGAAATCTTCTCTTTCTGTTTGGTAAAATTCTCTGTCTGGCCTCTCTATTCATTTATTCATGCTGTTATTCTGATGTCTGTCAAGTTTTCCACTGAAATACTGTATATTCCTTCCCAGGCATTGCTGTCCTGATTTAGGTTAAAACAACAACAACAACAACAACAACTGTGGAAACTTTTCCACTTTAAACAGATAAAAGCAGAGCTTCTTTGGTTGGAAATGATGTGGGAGACCTGATATGTTAAACATATACTATTACGTATAGTCTGATTCTGTTACACAATGGGTAGTAAAGCAAGCCCTTTAGCTGGGACTTTTTCTGAATAAGGAGAAATCTTATTAGACCATAAGCTAGTAACTTTCTCTATCCAAAACCATTAGTGGGACTTAAAAGAAAATAAATAAACAGGTCCTGCTCTGCAGCAAAATGATAAATAAGTATAGCTTTTAACACTATATAAAAGAAAATGTTTCTTTTAGAGTGATCTGGGGAGCACTCCCATAAGATAGGTGGATATAGGTTGCTGTGCAGAACGTCTAAAAAACTCACAAATAAACATTTCCTGTTTTCAAAGAGCTTATACCTTCTCGGGAAGATAAGCTTTACATGAATAGATTAATTAAATGGTATAATGTTGGGGTGCCTGTGTGGCTCAGTCGGTTGGGCATCTGCTTTCGGATCAGGTCGTGATCCCTGGATCCTGGGATCGAGCCCCACGCTGAGCCCCACGTCGGGCTCTCTGCTTAGCTGGGAGTCTGCTTCTCCCTCTCCCTCTGCCTTCCCCCTCCCCCCCCGCCACTTGTGCTCTCTGTCAAATAAAAATAAAATCTCTTAAAAAATGGTATAATGTATGAAAAGCACACACTTTTGGTACACGTTATAATAAGACCACCAGAATTCATTTACTTACCCTTCATTCCCTAAAAACTTTGGAAGTGCTTTCTATGTGCCAAGCACTGTATGAGACTTGGGGATTACTGGGCTAACCAGGCCAGTCATGATCCTGGGCCACCTCAACAGCAGTGTAGAGCAATAATGCAAAAGATGTCACAGGTCGGGATAGGAGCATAGCACATGTGGTAAGTTTTAAAAAAAAAAATTCCTTGGAAAATTCCAGGTACAAAGTCCGGACTTGTCATCTGTTTATTAAAACACTGCAGGGTGTGACTCTTGCCTCTAGCTATAGTTGTCCAGCGTCACTCACGTCCACACATCCATCTTCCAGGTAGAGCTGGGCCACTTGGGGTATGTGGGGCCTCCAAGGGCTAGCGACAGCTGTCAACTGTGCCTTCCTTCTATAAAGCAGATAAGCCAGATAGATAGACAGGGAAGGTTGTGGTGGTATTAGTCGATGAGGAAGGGTTTATAAACCGAAAGTGTGACCTGAAGCCTTCCCACCATGGGAGCAAGGCCACTCCACAGGGTTGAGAATCGACTAGTCTTTTAGTGCTGTACCTGGTAGTCTGCGATCTTTCCCTCAGATCCTCAGCTAAGGGAGATAAAGCCGGGCCTCCAGCAAGGCCGAAGAAGATACAGAGGTGGAATGTAATTACATATACCACCTGCTCCTTCCACACACGTCCAGCAGGCCGAACTTCATTGGTTGTTTCCTTTTTTCAGCCCAGGCCCTGAGACATAGTTGCTCACAAATGCGCCTGAACTTTATAACTTCTTTTCTCTCCTGAATGAAAAATGCATGTGTTCTTTCCCTCATCCCCTTTCTGAGGTGCGTATTACACTCCCTTCTACCCAAGACCAGCATACTCCCCGAAGAACTTACATCTTATCTAATTTTCCTGCTCGAGGCTGTCCGCTGTTTTATGCATTATTAAAGAATTGTGCAATCCTAAGCAAAGAGGTGGGAGGCAAGGAGGGTGAGAAACCGGGATTCTGTTCTCTTGTCAGGGTCTGGACTCCCTGGAGGGCTGGGGCCTCTGTAACACAGAAGATCATCAATATCGCTGCAGCAACTTACTCTTTAGGACTGCAGTTTTCAGAACGTGGTCAGAAAATCCCTCGGGGGCCCCAAGATCCTCCCTTTTCCTGCTATGTGTCTGTATGAGACCGAATTTCAACGAAAACATATCACAACAGATTGAATGCAGAGGCAGATACGAGAATCCGGCTGCCTCCTATTAAGCCAGACTTGGGCAATTTACCAAAAAGTAGATGCTCCTCCTCTCAGTGACTTTTGTTTTGGAAAACATAGTTGTTTTGTTTTGTTTTTTAAAGATTTTATTTATTTATTTGACACAGAGAGAGAGATCACAAGTAGGCAGAGAGGGAGGCAGAGAGAGAGGGGGAAGCAGGCTCCCCGCTGAGCAGAGAGCCCGATGTGGGGCTCGATCCCAGGACCCTGAGATCATGACCTGAGCTGAAGGCAGAGGCTTTAACCCACTGAGCCACCCAGGCACCCCCATAGTTGTTTTTTTTATTTTAATTTTTAATTCTTAAACATTTTTTATTTATTTATTTATTTATTTTTAAAGATTTTGTTTATTTTATTTGAGAGAGAGAGAGAGTGCATGCAGAGAGGGGAGAGGTGGAGGGAGGAGGAGAGAGAGAATCTCAGACTCCCCGCTTAGCTTAGCGTAGAGGCCAACACAGAGCTCAGTCCTAAAACCCTGAGATCCTGACTTGAGCAGAAACCAAGAGTCGTCACTCAACTGACTGAGCCACCCAGGTGCCCCACCCTTTCTTTTAATTTTTAAGTAATCTCTACATCCAACCTCGGGCTTGAATTTACAACCTGGAGATAAGAGTCACATGCTCCACTGACTGAGCCAGCCAGGGGCCCCAAAGATAGCTATGTTTAATTTTTTTAAATTTTTAATTAATTAATTAATTTGACAGAGAGAGAGAGAGAGAGCACAAGCAGGGGGAGTGTCAGGCAGAGAGAGAGGGAGAAGCAGGCTCCCCACTGAGCAAGAAGCCCCACATGGGGCTCCATCCCAGGACCCCGAGATCATGACCTGAGCCGAAGGCAGACGCCTAACTGACTGAGCCACCCAGGCACCCCGGTAGCTATGTTTTAAATGAAAATGTTATTTATGCTAACATGTAATGTGTTTTTGTGGTTAATTTTAAATAAATTAATATTTTAAAAGTTTTATTTCAATTTTTATATAATAAATATTGATATAACCCGCATAAAGAGAGCTTCTGGGAGCCATCAACAATTTTTAAAACTGTAAAGGGGTTCTGAAATTTAAGTTTGAGAACTGCTCCTTTAAGGCTACCCTTGGCCTCCATTTCTTCTCGGTCTTGCTCTTCCTGAGAGAGTTCCCCCAGCCTACCGCTTCAGCTACCACTTCTGAGCTGGTACGTGCTGTGGGCGCCCCGTGAGCTCCCATGTGCCAGGGGACCAGGGAAGCAAGGTCGCCTCCGACAGTTGACACAGCAGATGTGATCCATCCTTCACTCATTCCACAAATACTTATCGAACACGTGCAAGGTGCCACATACTATTTAGACAATGGGGTTACAACAGTAAGCAAAGCAGAAAATTCCTGAACGTTTTACTGGGATATATGAGGAGAGTATAAAAGAGTATAATGAGAAAGAAAGCCGTATGTAGAGGTAACACTAGAAATTACCTGTAAGAGCCTGACTTTATAAAGTATTTGGGGTAATCCCAAATTTCAGGTTCTTTCCCCCGCAGGGTTACCAAAGGTGATATTCAGACAACTGATGAAGATAAAGCAAAATAATGTGATAAAGGGTGTAGGTGTGGGTGTATGTACATGCTTTCCTCTATCCCGTAAATTATGTTTCCAAGTAGCCATTCTGCCAGTAGGCCTCTGGGAAGTAGGTGTTGACACATTCCGTCTTGGCAAGGAGGTAGATATGATGCAAGAAAAGTTCGTGCCCGCCATGGGAGTTGGGGAAGGAGAAGAACCAGGAAAGCAGACCTTATGATTGGCAGCTCAGGTACAAGACCAGACTAGCATCCTTGCAGTACAAGCTGGTGATGATCCAGAGAAGAACACAGGCTCTGAGAAATCATGAGGTCACCTAAGCACCGCCTTCCACGTGCCTTCTGGAGGAAGAAAAGAAAAAGGAGAGAAACAGCTCTAATAGGGATCCCATTACCTGGGATGAGACCATGTTAAGTTAGAAGAGTAAAAGACTTCGTTTGGTTGTGCATGAAACCGTGAGGCAGGGAACTCTGGTAAGAATGACTCAATGAGACCCTTCCTTCTCCTTAACCCTAAACCCAAATATTACTACGAGTTGGTCACATGAAGATAGTAAGTTGAATAGAAGAGATACCAGAGGGAAAAGAGAACAGGATAGACAGGTGCTTCTCCAGAAGGAATTGGTTCCCACCTTCTTTGCCACTTAGGTCACCCGGAAGGGAAAAGCACAGAGATCTCCCCTTATGCACTTACAGCATTAATATAAGAAAGAGAGGGCTGAGGGGCCTGACTGGCTCAGTCAGTGGAGCGTGGGCATCTTGATCTTGGGATTGGGAGTTCGGACCCCGCATTGGGTGAACAGATTACTTAAAATTAAAAAATATCTTAAAAGAGAAAAGAGAAGGGTGCCTGGGCGGCTTAGTCATTGTGCCTTCAGCTCAGGTCTTGATCTCAGGGCCCTGGGATGGAGCCCAGTGTGTTGGGCTCGCTGCTCAGTGGGCAGTCTGCTTCTCCCTCTCCCCCTGCCCCTCCACTTCACTCGTGCTCTGTTTCTCTCAAATAAATAAAATCTTAGAAAAAAAAAAAAGAGAGAGAGATCTAGAGAGGAAAACAATGGTGGGGGGAGCGGGGGCAGTTTCTTCCATCCTGGAAAAGTTCCAGCTTTCTGACAAGATAAGGAAGAAAGAGAGCCCCAATCTCATGTGGCCCAATGACTGTCCAGAAATGACCCATCAGTATATTGCAAACCAGTTTCTAATGAACTATGTTACTCTTGTAGCTGGAACACAGGGGTGCAGGATCTCCTGCCTCCGGGAGTCCCACACAGACCAGGTTCGGCCATTCATTGCTGACAAAATTCAAAGACAGAGTAATGAGTGGTAATGAAACAAGAAAGGAATTAATTTCGGTGAGGCCGACAGTGGGAAGACAGCCGACTAGTGTCTCAGACGGTCTCCAAAGCGCTGAAAATATTTCCAGGTTTATATGAGGAAAACGTGGGACAAAGGTGAGTGGATACTTGCAGGGAAGCCGGGAAGGTGAGTTCGACCATTGTCAAGGGCGGGGTCTTGCTTCCTCAGGGCAGTCCTTACTGCTTGAGGGGATAGTTTCAGTTCCCATCAGAGGCTGCTTTGCCCCTGGGGTCTTTTGCCTGAGTTAAAAGACAGTCGGAAAGAACTTAATCACTTAGAAAGTACAGAGGTCAAAATGGAGGCTTAGTTGAAGTCCTTTTTCACTCTGCCAAACTCCCCTACCTTCTATAGTCAGATTTGGTTAACGTAGGTAATCGTTCTTACCTCCTGCAGTTCTGTGTCCTTTCCTGCCCAGGGATATTGGGCGAAATTGCTTGTCCAGAAGGATTTTGCATACAGAAATGATTCATTCATCCAGCTAATATTAATTGAGCTTGAGGCTTTTGCTCAGTTATGAGTCCTGAAATCACTTCTGTGATCCAGTCTCCTGAGATGTGATTTGCAGTGAAATGGATCCAGCTACAGGAGGAGGGCTGATTGAAAAGTCAGGAGGTAGAAGATGACAGGAGAAGCAAGACCAACGTTCCAAAGCCCTAAAAGTAGCTGACGTTCCTGGTTGAGAGAAAAGGACCATCTTGTGCACACAAAATGGGTAGCAGTGATGAGCATTTCTTTCTCTGGGTGTGATTTCGCCTTGACTGTTAGCGGTGCTGGTGCAATCTTGTTCCATGGGTAGTTTAAGCCTTTTTAAAAAATGTATTCTAAAAAAATTGATTGGCAGTTCCAATGTTCCCAGACTCTTTCTAGCTATTTGAATCACCTTATTTTAACTTTCTTTGAGGCGCCTACACAAAATGACCCAAATGTCAGAGCTGTTAAAAGACAAACTGAGGCATATGAAAAATTTTAAGTGTTTATTCAAGCAAAAATCAGTGGGAATCAGGCAGTGCCAAATCAGAAGTGGTTATCCTAACCACTGGGCCAGCAAAAGCTAGGGGAAAGACTTGGAAAAAAAAAAAAAAAAAAAAAAGAAGGCAGATACATAGCAAAGAAATGATGCGATTGGCTGTAGCTTACGCCTTTGCCTCATTCAGAAAGTCTCATTGGCTGTTTGTGATTGGCTGTCCTCAGATCTGATTTCTCAGCATTCAGGAATTCACAGCGTTTGGTTTGCTTGAGCTCTAAGACAGTAGAACCACCCAGGTCTACTGGCCTCCTTGTTTAACTTAACACAGCACAGAACAATGGTTGTCTGTGCAATTAACTCTAGCGGAGAGTTAGCTTATCCATGGCAAAAAAATTTTTTTAAAGATTTTATTTATTTATTTGATAGAGAGAGAGAGACAGTGAGAGAGGGAACACAAGCAGAGGGGGTGGGAGAGGGAGAAGCAGGCTCCTTGCAGAGCAGGGACCCCGATGCGGGGCTGCATCCCAGGACCCTGAGATCATGACCTGAGCCGGAGGCAGCCGCTTAACCAATTGAGCCACCCAGGCGCACCTCCACAGCAAAATTTAAATCATAGATCTATCATAGTTTCAATCCACGTTCCTCCAGCGTTTTGTTAATGCGCGTTCAGGGAATATTAACCTAAATAAAATGTAATTAGTATGCAAAACCTTTTCTCTGAAATCATACCAGGTTATGCCTAATTTTTAGATCATTTATGAGGCAGGCGATAAGTAGAAAAGGCCCTGATATTAGACGATCTAAGTGAAGTCCCAGCAACTGAATTTACTGGCTCTGTGACTTTAAAAGGGTTATTTGATGCCTGCCTGTTTCATTTTTCTTTTTTTTTTTTTAAAGATTTTATTTATTTATTTGACACAGAGAGAGAGATCACAAGTAGGCAGAGAGAGAGGGGGAAGCGGGCTCCCCGCTGAGCAGAGAGCCCGATGCGGGGCTCCATCCCAGGACCCTGAGATCATGACCTGAACCAAAGGCAGAGGCTTTAACCCACTGAGCCACCCAGGTGCCCCTGCTTCATTTTTCTTATATGTAAAATGGAAGTAATAATAAATAGCTTCTTATCCAGAGTTGAGAGAGTAAATGAGCCAGATACTGTCCAGTAGATGATAAATGATATGCAATAAATATCAGTTTCATCATTATTATTTTTTAAGTGTCTTTCTTGTTCTCTTCCATTTGTATAGTTAAGGCCATTTTCTTCTTTTTTTTCTTTTTAAAAGGTACCCCTTCTGATTACAGAACTAATATGTATTAGTAAAAGATTCAGAGAACATATAAAAAGATAAAAAGGAAATAGAAATTACCCATTAATCCCAGGCCCAAGAGATGTAACCACTTTAAAAATGACTCTCAAGAAATCTATTTACTAGCATTTCTAAGAAGTGTCTGAAACTCCCCTTACAGATCTTCCTCAACTTACAATGGTTCGTGTCCCAATAAACCCCTCATAAATTGGCAATATCATAAGTTGAAAATGCATTGAATATATCTAATGTACCGAACATCATAGCTTTGCCTAACCTACCTTAAATTTGCCCAGAAGACTCACTAGCCTACAATTGGGCAAAATCATCTAACACAGAGCGTGTTTTATCAAAAGTGTTGAAGACCTGTGTAAATCATTGAAGACTCTACTGAATGTAAAACTGGAATGGTTGTGGGATGCCTGAGTGGCTCAGTCGGTTAAGTGTCTGCCTTCACCTCAGGTCATGATCCCAGGGTCCTGGGAAAAGAGCCCTGCATCAGGCTCCCTGCTCGGCGGGGAGTCTGTTTGCCCCTTGCCCCATTCTCGTTCTCTCTGTCTCAAGTAAATAAATAAAATCTTAAAAAAAAAATTAAGTAAGATCAAACATGCAAAGTGCAGGGCGCCTGGCTACCTGTGGCCCTTGACTTTGAGGGTCATGAGTTCGAGCCCTACCTTGGGCCTAGAGCTTACTTTAAAAAGAAAAATTAAAAAACAAAACAAAACAACCATGCAAAGTGCTTGTCTTATAGTAGGGCTTTAATACATATTTGTTTCTTTCCCATTTTTAAAAACATGTATCATTAAACATGATAACATATTAAAACATTTAAGTCAATTTTGCATGTAGTTCTGAATCCTTATTAACTTATACCACATTTTATGAGGAAGGAGTTACGATTCTCTTTAGGCAGATGAGAAAGTTGACAGGCCGAGAGGTTAAATTATTTGCCCAAGGCCCCTCATTAGTGCTGCTGGATTCTGAGTCTGTCAGATCCATTGTGACCCACCATCATCAGGCTTTCTGCCCACCCACCACTACTTCTTTAATGACTTCCCCACTGCCAAGTCCAAAGACCAACTTTCAGTCCTCAGCCACATTTGACACAATTGGTCAGTTCTTCTTACTTTGTTTTTTCTTTAAAGATTTTATTTTGGGGACACCTGGGTGGCTCAGTCAGTGAAGCGTCTGCCTTCGGCTCAGGTTGTGATCCCAGGGTCCTGGGATCGAGCCCCCTGGGATCGAGCCCCATGCTGGGCTCCCTGCTCAGCGGGAAGCCTGCTTCTCCCTCTCCCTCAGCCTTTCCTCCCGCTCATGCTCTTTCTCTCTCTCTCTCTCAAGTAAATACAAATCTTAAAAAAAAGATGTTTTTAAAAATAAATAAAAATTAAACAAAATATTTTATTTTTAAGTAATCTCTACACCTAATTATTTTTAAGTAATCTCTACACAAAATATTTTAATTTTAAGTAATCTCAAACTCACAAGCCCAAAATCAAGAGCCACAAGCTTTGTGGACTGAGCCAGTCAGCTTCCCCTCACTTCCTCTCACTAGAAACACTCCCTCCCGCCCTCGTTTGGTTCCAGCACCCCACTCTGTCCTACTTCTCTTGCATCCCTCCCTGTCTCTTTTGTCTAACCCTCCTCACTTTCCTTAGCATGCCAGGGTCCAGTCCTTGGATTTCTCCATCTATAGCCCACTCCCTGGGCGATCTTGATTTAAACCCCATCTTCCCCGAGACTGTTCTTCCAAATGTTCCCCATCTTGGTCAATGACAGGCTCCAGGACCTCAGCCCAAACCTTGGATAATCATTTAAAAATCTTTTCCCCTCCTATTTTGCATCTATTTCATCAGCAACTCCTATCTGTGATAAATATATATTCAAAGCTGATTGTTTCTTCCACCTTCATTGCTACCACCCAACTTTAGTGCTCACTGACGACTTCAGTAGCCTCCCAGGTGGTCTCCCTTTACCGGGTCTCACCCTTCCACAGTCCATTCTCCACACAGCACCGAAGCGGTCCTTCACGACGGGAGTCTGAGGCCCTTGGCTGGCTCAGTCCGTACAGCCTGTGACTCTTGATCTCGGGGTTGTGAATTTGAGCCCCACATTGGGTGTAGAGATCACCTAAAAATAAAATCTTGAGAAAAAAATGTGAATCTGATCCTGTTACTGCCCTGTTCAAAACCCTCCAATGGCTTCCCGTCTTGTCACAGAAACATCCAAGTTCTTACTGTGGCCTCTGGCTACCTGTCTCACCACTTGTACCCTCTCCTGCTCTCTCCACGCACACTGGCTCTGCTTTTCCTTGCTCATGCCAACCCGGCCTGGCCTCAGGAGCTCTGTACGTGTTGGATTCTCTGCCTGAAATTCTCTCCCTCAGACCTCTGCAGGGCTCGCTCTTGGACGTTATTCAAGGCTCTTGTCAAGTGCTGCTTCAGTAAGAATTTTCCTCACATGCCATCTAAAATGACACTCTCGCTACTCTCTATTCCTTTAAGCGATGTATTTCCTTTTTCTTTTTTAAAAAGATTTTTATTTATTTATTTGAGAGAAAGAGAGAGAGAGAGGAGAGCACAAGCAGGGGAAGCTGCAGGCAGAGGCAATGTGGGATTCAATCCCAGGACCCTGGGATCGTGACCTGAGCTGAAGGCAGCAGCTTAACTGACTGCTAAGTGATATATTTTCCCAGGCGCCCTAAGTGATATATTTTCTTCACAGCCCTTATCACTACTGACCATTATATATTAATGTTAATTTGTCTATTGTCTGTCTCTAACACTAAAATACAGGCTGCATGAGGGCAGGGAACATGTCATTTTTTTGTTATTGTTAGGACATCAGCGTCTAAAAGAGGAACATAGTAGCTATTCAATAAATCTTTATTCAGTTCATTAATTCATTCAATAAATATTGCTTTGATGGGACTTATGTTTCAGTGAAGAAAGGGGTACTGTGAAAAATAAGCAAATAAATAAGTAGTATGCCAGATGGAGATCCATGGAGATGAGGAGTAGAAAGTACAAAGGGGCAGAGTTTGGGGGTTTAGCTTTTGATATTTTCAATAGGGTGGTCAAAAAAAAAAAAAAAAGCCTCACTGAAAGGCAACATTTGAGTTGAGAACTCAAGGAAGCGAGGGAGCAACTCATGAGGATATTTGGGAGAAGAAAGGTCCAAATACAAGAAACAGAAAATGCAAAGGCCTTAAAATAGTGGTGAGTATGGTTTCTTTGAAAAACAGCAAGGAAGCCAATGCGGCTAGAACAGAGTAAGAATGAGAACAGTAGAAGATAAGGTCAGAGAGATAAAGGGGATGAGATTGTACAGGTCTTGAAAGTTCATGTAAAGACTTTGAGAGGAGATTTTTCTTTGAGGTAAGAAACCAGTGCAGTGTTGGAATGTTTTAAGCTGAGGAGGGACATTATATGATTTAAATTTAAAAAGAATCTCTCTGTTGCTATGGTAAGATGAGATTTTAAAGAGGCTAGGGTGGAAGCAAGATCAGTTAGGAGGCGGTGGCTGGAGTGCGGACAAGAGGTGGTGGAATCCTGGCCCACGGTGATGATGATCACGGTGGTAAGAAGTGGTGGACCTCTGGATATATTTTGAGGCCAAATCTAGCAGAATTGGGGGCACCTGGGTGACCCAGTCAGTTGAGTGTCCAACTCTTGATTTTGGCTCAGGTCATGATCTCAGGGTTGTGAGATCAAGCCCCACATTGGGCTCTGCACCAGGCGTGGAACCTGCTTAAGATTCTCTCTCTCCCTCCCCCTCTGTCCCTTCCCCTGCTCCCTCCTTTCTCTAAAAAAAAAAGAAAAAAAAAGCAGAATGTCAATAGCTTGAATATAGAAGTTGAGTGATAGAGAGGAATCAAGATGAGACCAAAGGTTTTGGCTGAGCAGCGGATAAACCATTTGCTTAGATGGTGAAGACTGTAGGAGGCATAACTTTAGGGGATGGAGAATCAGGTACATGCATTCTCTTTTGTGCATATACACTTAATATGCTTAAGAATATACACTGGAGATTCGAGCAGGCAATTGAATATATGAATCTGAGAGGGATCTTGCCAGAGATGTACATTTAGGAACATCAGCTTAGTGATTGTATTTAAAGGTACAGGCTGCCTAAGATCATGGCGGGGGGCGGGGGGGGGGACACAGAGAAGAGAAAATGTTCTAAGAATTAGGCCTTGAGGCACTCCATCCGTAGAAGTCAAGCAGATAAGGGGCCAGAGAAGGAGCAGCCAGTGAGACAGGAGAAGTCAGAGAGTGTACTCTTGGAAGCCAAGTGAAGAAAGTGTTCCAAGGGGGAGGGAAAGATCAGCCATGCAAACGCTGCTCAGGGGTCAGATGAAATGAGGACTCAGAATGCCACTGGATTTAACAATATGGACCTTGCAGGTGACCTTGACAAAAGTAGTGGTGGGAGTGAAAACATGATTGGAGTAGATTCAAAAGAGAATGGGAGAGAGGTATTGGAGACAGTGTATATAAACAATGTTTTTAAGTTTTGTTTTCTTTTTTTTTAATGATTTTATTTATTTATTTGACAGAGAGAGAGATCACAAGTAGGCAGAGAGGCAGGCAGAGAGAGAGGGGGAAGCAGGCTCCCTGCTGAGCAGAGAGCCCGATGTGGGGCTCGATCCCAGGACCCTGAGATCATGACCTGAGCCGAAGGCAGAGGCTTTAACCCACTGAGCACTCAGGTGCCCCTAAGTTTTGTTTTCTTTTTAAGATTTTATTTATTTATTCGTCAAAGAGAGGGAGAGAGCACAAGTGGCAGGCAGAGGGAGAGGCAAGCTCCCTGCTGAGCATGGAGCCTGATGCAGGACTCGATCCCAGGACTCTGGGATCATGATCTGAGTCAAAGGCAGCAGCTTAACCAACTGAGTCACCCAGGCATCCCTTGAGTTTTGTTTAAAGGGAAGTGGAGAGATAGGGGAGCAGCCAGGAGGGAGATGTGGAGTTGAGAGGTAACTGCTGTCATGTGTTTAGATGAGGATCTCTTAGAATATATTGATGGGCTGATGGGAAAGATCTAGTAGAGAGGAAAATTTGACTATTCAGGAGAGAGGGTAATTTCTGCAGCAACGTCTTCGAGTAGATGAGAGAATAATGGATCAAGTATCTAAGGAGATGATGACCTTGGACAGGAGCTTGGATGGCTTATCTGACAACATGTGGGAAGGCAGAGGATATGGTAGATGTGATTGGTGATCAGAGCACATGGAAGACTTTTTTTCTGGTTGCTTCTCTTAGGAGAATGGAAGATAAGGTCATCGGCTGTGTGAGGTCTGAGCAGAGAAGAGAAGGTGTGAAACAGTTGTCTTGGTGAGTGGAAAGTGAACTATTTAGGGAAATGTGATAGGATTGTCAGGTAACACTAAAGGCACCGTCCAGGTTAGCGGTCATAATTTGATGTGAGCCACTCCACATGGTTGGTTGTTTTCCTTTAGCCATGTTCGAGCACACACATGAGTTGCAAGGGCTAAATTCAAGGTCTTGACAGTGCGGGTTCTTTTTGGTGCAAAGGTGGACAATTATTTTTGTCGTGCATTTAGGTTTTACGAGGCAAGTGTGATGAAGGGGCAGGTGTAGGTAGTAATGAATCATGGATAAAAGCTGGTCGAGGACAGACATGAGGATGTTCTGGACAGTGAAACGGTTCTAGGGTCAATGGATTCTACGTCCCAAATAGAGGAAGAATTATTGAAGTCAGAGCTCAGAAGGCAGGAGGTGATGGTTGGAGTAGGAAGCTTAAGACTGAGATTTTGAATGCAGCTCCTAAAAGAGCTAACTAACTACAGAACCATAGAGTTCAGAAACTCCTCATACCAAGTTTTAAATTTCTGAGTATGAGCAAAAGTTTTGGTATGTGCTGTTGGAATAGATTGTGAAGAGAGGGGAAGAGGCAGCAAGGAAGATGACTTTTGACAGAGAAAGTGGATAAATGATCATTTCAAGCATGAAGGGAAGCAAACCAAATACAGCTAAAATCAAGGTCATGGAGATCCATGTGGAAAAGGGAAAAACTGGAAAGAGATTTTTTCCCCACTTCAAGGGCACAGTAACAGGTGGGTGAATGAGAGGAATTAGAATCAGGGTTGAAAGCAAAATAGAAATACCTGACATTGTTGACCCACGAAGGGACTTCTCATGAGTACTATGGAGAATCATTAAAAGTAGCTGATTTTCTGGACCCCAAAGCACTCATTGGTAACTTTGGGAGCCCCTTGGTCATTGACTACCAATGTGATGGTGTCCAGTGTAAGGAGGGGGCATAGTCCCATTCAGGGACATCAGGTAGTAGTCACACCACAGGATGAGGGGCGCCTGGGTGGCTCAGTTGCTTAAGCGGCTGCCTTCGGCGCAGGTCATGATCCCAGGGTCCTGAGATCGAGCCTCACATAGAGCTCGGAGCCTGCTTCTCCCCCTCCCTGTCGCTCTCTCTGCTTGTGCTCTTTCTCTTTCTGACAAATAACTAAAATCTTTAAAAAAACAAAACAGAAAACTATAGGATAAGCTGGAACAATAAAACACATCATCTGGATATACTGTTTCTCCAAACACAGGTTTCTGAAAGAGCAGTGTGGGAGACCTCTGGCCACTCAAATAAAACTGGATAAAAGTTTAGTTAATAACTTAGAATACAGACATATCATTTACTCTTGAAAATTATCTTTTTTTTTAAAGTTATCTCTACACTCAACATGGGGATTGAACCCCCAACCCTGAGATCAAGCCGCATGCTCTATCTACTCAATTACCCAGTTGCCCCTATTATATACTCTTGAAAATTATCTATTGAAAAATTCGAGTAAAAAAAATAACCTCAAAAATGAATTCTTATTGTGGTAATGTTTGCATAACTCTGTGTCAATGTGCTAAAAGTTATTAAATCGTGCACTTAAAATGGGTGAATTTCATGGTATGTAAAATTGCACCTCAAGAAACTTTAAAAATGAAATTCATATTTGTTAAATATTGTAATGACACATTTGAAGATTCAAGTCAAGGTTGAGCTCAAAAGAGTACTCAATGTTGATTTTTTAAAATTAGTTAAGTTAAGCAGCCTACCAGGGCACGGCTCTGATAAACGGAAAACCCACAGGAAAAGAATTAGGTCACTCCTTATGTGTTTCTAGTACTAGTTAATATAAACCAGAAGTGAAATTGCAACATTGCCCAGGATAATAACTGGGGTTTGCATCAGGCTCTAGAAAATTCCTTCCTTGCAACACTTCTCGGCCGGCATGTGCTCTTGTTCTTCCTGTTAAAGTCCAGCCCATATTGTCTGTGTACTTCTCCTTAACCGTTCTTTGCTTATCACTTGGCTGGATGTATTTTACTGCTGGGAGTGTAACAATTTTTAATACTGAAGTAGGAAGACAGAAGACAGTAGTAAATTTTGCTGACAGGAAAAGGGCAAGTAGGAACTGGCATGTAAATCAGCCTCCTAGTCAGTCATCATTCTCATCAATAAAACACATACCTGGTGTGTGATGGGCGTGGCGACCTGAACACTTAGCTGGTCTGGTTTCTACAAACTTTGGAAAGCCCTTGGGTGGGACCCAAGTGTTCTGAGGTGGGGCCGGCCACCTCCGTATCAGGTCAGCTGTTGTTTTGTCACAATTATTCAAGGCAGTGAGCAGTCACTGAGTATTCCAGGGCTTACACCTCTGTAACTAAACTTTTCATGTTTACTGCCAAACTGAAATGCTTAAAACATGCCGCACTGGTGGGCGAACTGAAAGTCTCCAGTCAGAATGTCTCCTCTGTGGAATAATTAACCACTTGTGCCAAGTCCTGCCCGCCTGCTTTTCCTCGTGTGACTCTCTCCCTGCTCTCTGCCTCACCCGTGGGCCTGTCCAAACCAGACCCCATTGGCCTGACAGCCTTAGCTTCTGGGGTCCCTCCCGGGAGCGCCTGCTCTGAGACGGTCTGTCCTGAGTTCCTGCCCTGGCTCTGCCCGTCAGCAACTGAGGAGCTTCCTTTACCTTCTCTGGAAAGTGGGACAATACTTCTTAGGGTGGTGGCTTGGCAGTAGATGCTCAATAAAAATTTATATCCTTTCCCAGCTCTTGTAGAAGAGTAAAAATCACATCACTTTCCTCTGACTAGAATGTACTTTATAATTTGGCACTTAATTATAAACTCTCTTGTACTTTTGCTCGTGATTTCATGTGGTGTTTGTCTTCTATCTTCAGTTGGCCCAAACTTACCCTGGGGAGAGAGAAAAAAGGTTTATTATTTTTTGAAGTCCTCTTAGAATGTGTGCTCAGTGACGGAGTGAGATTACACAGGTTTTGAATATGTTATAGCTGGTGGGCTGTTTGGTTTGTTGACACCATCGTTTTCAGTTCCATTAGGATCAGACCAGGTGGCTAGGATGTAGGGACACTGTGACTGGGCTATCAGACCCGAGTAACTTCCATCATGAACGTTCAGTTTCTCAGACAGTGGAAAGCCCTCAATTATTTTATTCATCTAAGCAGAGGGTTTTCTGTTCAGTCTTAATATGTGCAAGTTCTATTACTCATCCCGATTATTGACGCCCAGTTTCCCATAACAGAAACGAGACATCCTTACCTCTGCCCTCTTTACCTCCCTCACAATCACACTGATCCAGTCAACAAGACCCAGTAGATTCTGCCACTTCTATGACTCTTCAGTCTGGCCCTGCTTTCCAATCCCACTCCCCAGGCTCTAGATCAGGCTTCCACCATCTCTTCTCTGAATCTTCATAAAAACCTCACAGCAGATCTCCTTGTTGCAAGATCCACACCTCCATAATTTACTTCCAAAATGCAGCCACAGTTGTCTTTCTCTATCAACCATCTGATCAGGGTGTCCTCCTTTCTAAAATCCTCTAATGGGGGGCGGGGGGAAAATCCTTCAATGGTTGACCATTAGTGACAGGGCCCTGCCCCCCACAATGGAGTCCAGCGCCATCAAATCCCTGTTCCCTTCCCATCTTTGTCTTCCATCATTCCCCCTTTTATGTCCTCATTCCCATTATAATGTGCAGGTTCTGGGCTCTTTCAAGCTTCTGAACCTTTTAATATACTGTTTTCTTGTCCTGGAATGCCCTTCTCCTTCATTTCTCTCTCTCTTTTTTTTTTTTTTTAATTTATTTGACAGAGAGAGAGAGAGAGAGAGAGATCACAAGTAGGCAGAGAGGCAGGCAGAGAGAGAAGGGGAAGCAGGCTCCCTGCTGAGCAGAGAGCCAGATGCGGGGCTCAATCCTAGGACCTTGAGATCGTGACCTGAGCCGAAGGCAGAGGCTTTAACCCACTGAGCCACCCAGGCGCCCCTTCATTTCTCTTTTTATCAGTGCTTTGGAGCAAGGCTGTAGGTCAGACACCTGCTCTCGAATGCCGACTCCTCTGCTTGCTAGTGGGGATGCTGAGCAAGTTCTTAATATCTCAAGCTTCACTTTCCCCATCTGTAAAATGGAGAAAATAACCTCCAAGGGCTGGTGTGAGGACTGAAGGAGAAAGTACATGTATAGTGCTTAGGAAGGTGCCTGGCACAGAGCAAAGGCCAAATAAAAGTGAGCTATTACTACCACTCAATATTGCATCATTTTAGGTCATTGCTCTCTTGTCTTCAGTGGTAGGCTGACCAGTGGCTCCGCAAAGATGTCCACATCCCAATCCCTGGAACCTATGAGTATGTGATTTCACATGGTAAAGGGACTTCACAGATGTGATGAAGTGACGTGAGATAGGAGAGTATCTTGAATTAGCCAGGTGAGTCCAGTGTAATCATGAGATTCCTTATACAAGGAATATAGGGCAGTCAGAGAAAGGAGGAGAGGGTACTATGATAATGGAAGCAGAGATTGGAGAGATGCAGCCATGAGCCAAAGAATGATGGAAGCCTCTAACAGCTAGAAGAGATAAGGAATTCCCTCCAGAATCTTGAGGAAGAACCAGTCTGTTGACTCCTTGATTTTCTTTTATTTTTCAGTTTTTTATTTAAATTCCAGTTAGTTAATGTAGAGTGTAATATTGATTTCGGGAGTAGAATTTAGTGATTCATCACTTACATACAACACCCAGTGATCATCACACCAAGTGCCCTCCTTGATACCCATCCCCCATCTAGCCCATCCCCCACCCACCTTCCTCCCTCAACCTTCAGTTTGTTCTCTATCCTTAAGAGTCTCTTATGGTCTCTCTCTCTCTCTCTCTCTCTCTCTCGTTTTTTTACCCCCCTTCTTCCCATATGTTCCTCTGTTTTGTTTCTTAAATAACACCTTGATTTTTACCGTAAGGACTCATTTCTGACTTCTGACCTTGAGAATTGTAAGAGAATCCCTTGTGTTGAATTAAGCCACTAAATGTGTGGTAATTTGTTTCAGCGGTAATCAGAAAGGAACACAACTTCCTAGAGGTGGCTTGAACCCCATAGCATTTACACATAGACGTGTATTTTTTTTTTAAGTAAGCTCTAGGTCCAATGTGGAGCTTGAGCTCAGTGACCCCGAGATCAAGAGTCACATGGTCTACCAACTGAGCCAGCCAAGTACTCCTAGATATATCATTTTCTTAAAAGATTTTATTTATTTATTTGATAGAGAGAGACACATCGAGAGAGGGAACACAAGCAGGGTGAGTGGGAAAGGGAGAAGCAGGCTTCCCACTGAGCAGGGACCCCGATGTGGGGCTTGATCCCAGAACCCCGGGATCATGACCTGAACCGAAGGCAGATGCTTAACGACTGAGCCATCCAGGGGCCCCTAGATGTATAATTTTTAATCATATGCCTCCTCCAGTAGACTGCATGTTTCTTAAGGGCTGCTGCTTCTTATTAGTATTTGAAAACACCTCCTATTACTGCCTCTACATACTTAGCACAGTCCCTGGCACATTCTCGAACTCCAATAAATATTTGATGAAAAGAAAGTTTATGGTCTCAAGGGTGGTTTTTGTTTTGGTTGCATTTAGTTCATGTCGAGATGGAGAGACCAGGCATGGATTCTAAAGTAAGGTTCAGTCTCTGGCAAGCACAGGTCTGGGAGATGTGTCAGGGGAAATGATTGAAAATAGGTCTGGGGATTGTTGCAGAGAAGAGAGGTGACTGTAATTGAAGGAGCGCCTGCCTGGCCCTGGAATACTTTATATGATGAATATTTCATGGGGTTCTGGTCTCTGCTTTTCAAAGACATAATAGCGCTAGAAAAGATCCAGCGGAGGACATTAAAAACAATCAAGGGCAGAGAGAATTATGTATGGCGCTAAAAATGAAAAAAGATCCTATTTGCAAAAAAAAAAAAAAAAAAAGTGAAAGTCTGAAACTCATGAGGAATAATCATGGGTTATTTTCTCAAACCCTGAGAAAAATAGAAATAGGTAACATTCCTGAAGCCTGCCAGTCTCCCCAACAAAAATAAAGGAAAATAGCCCTTTATATAGCACACATTAAAATACAGAATCCATTACTCCAAGAGGCTGTGCCAACCGAAAATGTAAATCCTACAGGTGAGCTGGATTAGGGGTCAAGCGCACCGGGCAGCCGCTCGAGGGGCCTCAAAGAGGCACAAATCATTGGGGAATACGTTAGAACTTGGTGTCTGTTAACTTCGGTTTTCCACTTAAAGCTCCTTACAGTGTTACGTCTGTAAAATGTTCCTGGCCCTGTTAAAACACATAGTGCCCTTGAGTGGAATTTAAAGAGAAGAAAACCAAAAATCTCCTCACAATTCAGATGAACTAACCTCCTTCAGAATGCTTTTGAATTTGTACATACAAGCGCCTTATCAACTAAACTCCTGGACTGAGTAGAGTGGATGGCCTTAGTGCTGCTTATTAGAAGCAAGTGATTTATTTCCTTATCTACATTTTAATCTCTTTAATATACCTTAGCAGAGTTACTGGTTCCAAAAAAAAAATCACAAAAGGAAACTAGAGAGGAAACAAGAAACACGGAAAAGTAGGAATTACTGGGCAGATGTTTTTTTTCCAGGACATTTAACTTTACCTTGGCCAGTGGAACTAAAAGAGCAGATTAGTCTTAAGAGTTTTTGTTGATAAAATATCATTTAAGACATTTTGCACTTAGAAATGTCCAACAATTATTTAAAGAATATTATTGTGAGGGGCCCCCATTCTGGGGAGCTGACTTTCTCAGTTATGCCTTGACTGTAGGTTTGGGAAAGAGTTGTAAAAACTTCTAAGTTATAAATGGCAATTTAGAAATGTGTCGTGATATTTTGGGATAATTACATCCTTGGGGAAGCCTGCCCACTAGGTTGGGAAGGCATGAGCTAGCGTATGTGAAAGTTCTTTGGAACTTGTCACTGCTATGCTCTGTACTGTCAGCCTCCGCCTGCGGCAACCCTCTTACCCCCGATGGGCTAATTATGATATCGCCATGTTGTCCAGGTCCCAGGAAAGCTGTGGCCTGGTCTGTTAAAGTTGCCTTCCCTACTAGGCAGTCAGGAAATGGTCTCTAGCACTAGCATGCCTGGTATGTGAGAGCCGCCCAGCTCCCATCATGCCTGACTCACCACAGGGACACATCTCCTATGCCCAGTATTTGTAGCTCAGAATGCAGGGTCTACAGCCTAGCCTTGACCTCTGGCTCACAGGCTGTCAAAACTGCTCCACCAACCTTTGCACCTGGTTCGAATCCTCAGCAGGCCCTTTCCCCGGAAACTGGACCCAATTGGTAATAATCTTCCTTGTGCTTCAGGCTTTCTTGATTTAATATCTTGTAGAGTTTCAAACCAGAGAAACAGGATTCTTGGCTCCAACTTGTCTCCTCCCTTCTTCAGGCAGAGAGCCTTGCTGGACTTGTGTTAGGCTTGATTATCTTGAGTCATCCCCCTTGCCCTTTCAGACTGTTCTAGCCAATGACTCTGCAAGGTTCTAGCTGTTACTCTCTCTTCCCATCCTTAGCCCAGGGAGCTTCCCAACCTGATATTCAACTGAGATTTTGCTATTTATTCATTCATTCATTCATTCACTCACTCACTCATTTTTGCTCTTTATACACACACACACACACACACACACACACACAGTTTTTTTGAGGTAGTTTAGATAAAGGGAAACAACCATTGCCTTTCATAATCTACTCTACAGTACAATTTTCAAAAGACAAATCCTGTGGAAGGAATGTAAAATGAGGCAGTTGTTTTGAAAAACACTATGTCACTTTCTCACAATGTTAGACATAGGGTTATCAAATGATCCAGCGATTTCATTCCTAGGTATATATCCAAGGGAAACAAAAACATACGGCCACACAAAAACTTGTACACAAATGTTCACAGCAACATTATTTACAGCAGCCAAAAGGTAGAAATAATCTCAAGATCTATTAACTGATGAATGAATAAAAAAATGTAAAACATTATATAAAAAGGAACAGAGGGCTAATATACATTACAACATACATGAACCTTAAAAACATTTTGCTAAGTGAATGAAGCCAGTCACACACACCAAAAAATATATTGTATGATACTATTTGTATGAAATGTCCGGGAAAAGGAAATCTGTAGAGATAGAAAGTAGGCATGTGATTGCCTAGGGTTGGGTGATGCATATTTCTTTTTGGGGTGATGAAAATGTTCTAAAATTACGTAGTGGTGGGCGTCTGGGTGGCTCAGTGGGTTAAAGCCTCTGCCTTCGGCTCAGGTCATGATCTCAGGGTCCTGGGATCGAGCCCCGCTTCAGGCTCTCTGCTCAGCAGGGAGCCTGCTTCTCCCTCTCTCTCTGCCTGCCTCTCTGCCTACTTGTGATCTCTCTCTCTCTGTCAAATAAATAAATAAAATCTTTAAAAAATAAGATAAAATAAAATTACATAGTGGTGATGGTTGCACACTTCCATGACTATATTTAAAAAACTGAATTGCACAGTTTATTTATTTATTTATATTATTCTTTTAAGTAAGCTTGATGCCCAATGTGCAGCTTGAACTCATGACCCTGAGATCGAGTGTCCCACGCTCTACCAACTGGGCCAGTCAGGTACCCCAAGATACACATATTAATTTTAAAAGTACTGTCATATTGTTGCTGAGACGGCCATAACAGTTTTTACTCCCTCTGGCAGTGAGTGAGACTATCCATTTTCCTATGTCATGACATATATATGTGTGTGTATTTGATATGACACTTGATATTACAAATGTTTAAGTTTTGCCCAGCAAATTGGTATAAAGTGGATTCTTATTTTCATAATTACTAATGAAACTGAACATGTTGTCTTAGGATTGCCTTTTCATATTCTTCCCCGCTTTTTTCTATTGGAGTGTTTGCCTTTTTATTTGTGTGTTTGTTTGTTTAATTTTAGTTTCAGTAGGCTCCACACCCAATGTGGGGCTTGAACTCATGGCCCTGACCGACTGAGCCTATCAGGCTCCATAGCTTTTTAATTTTTGATCTTTAGTAGTTCTTTATATGCATTCTGTATGATAAATACCTATGTAAATATCTATATACATACCTATCAATATATGCAAATATTTCCTACCTAGTCATTACTTCGTGGCTTTTGCTTTTTATACTTTACTTGGAGGCTTTCTGTCCTGCCAAGATGGTAAATATATGGTCTTGGTATGAGATAGGGAACTAATTTTATTCTATTTTCCAAACGACTAGAAAATTGTTCCAGTGCTATTTATTGCGCACTGTATCTTTTCTCTGCTGTTTTGAAACACCATTTTTTTTCATATACGAAATTCCCATTTCAATGACAGTTCTTACGCTTGTATGTAGAAGTGAATCTGAAACCAGTGGACACCAGAAGTCCATGTGAGGAGAACAAGACGAGCTTTCTAAACTGTTTGGCTGTGGGAGTTTCCAGCAAGGAAAGCATGGGGAGTTTCCAAAGCTAGCCCTGGACTTTTTAGCATTAGGCAAATAAATTGGAAGCTGAATACTCCACATCCTAATAATACTAATTAACAATTGATTATGTCATTTTGGCTCTTCCTTTCCAGAACCTACAAAACTATGTTACCCACTTTGGCGCAGAAAGTGGTCAGGATATTTGTCTTCTAGCTCTTTCCCTGTAATACCCCTCAGACTGTTTACGCCCCTTCACGAAAGGTCACTGCTCCTCTCTCCTTCTGGATTCTGGTAACCTCTTCCCACTTGTCCTTTGGACCTCTGCTGCTATTAGTCCTGGGTCCTTGCAGGATTTTATACCTCTCCTACACCTTCGTAAATAGTTCAGTGTTGTGCTGGTAAATGGCTGGGGGAGGAGGGAAAGAGCCTTAATTTGTAGCTTTGCCAATTGCTTAGTGTAAATAGTCCCATCATGGCCCATTTTATTTTTAAAAATTTTTAAAGATTTAGTTATTTGTTTGAGAGAGAGCGAGAGAGCACACAAGTGGGAGAGGCAGAGAAAGAGGGAGAGACAATCTCAAGTCAACTCCATGCTCACTGCAGAGCTCCAGCCGGCGCTTGATCTCATGACCCTGAGATCATGACCTGAGTCTTGGCCCATTTTAAGCTATCGATGTGAACACAGAGTTGGGACAAAATGCTAAGAATCAGCTTTTGCAAATAAAACGTGTAAATAAATTATTATATTTTCTTTTGTTTTTTTTTGTTTTGTTTTATTTATTTTTTCTTTTTTCTTTCAAATTATTTTTATTATTTTAAAAATATTTTATTTATTCATTTTTGAGAGAAAGAGTACGAGCACAAGCAGGGGCGGGGAGAGGGGGAGGGAGAGAAGCAGACTCTCTGCTGAGCAGGGAGCCTGATGTGGGCTTGATTCCAGGATCCCAGGACCCTGGATCATGACCTGAGCCGAAGGTAGACGCTTAACCGACTGAGCCACCCAGGCGCCCCAATAAATTAATTTTGAATTATCCTAATTTGATTCCTACTGGGCCCCTGACTGATGCTGACACCATCCTGGAACATTGGTTGTCTTCACTCAGAGAGAGAAAGGAACTCTCTTTTCTCTAAGACTTGAATCTGGGAAGATGTAAGCCTAGAACTCCAGAAGCTGTCTGAAAGTAAAGCCAAGCAAGAGGACGGCAGAGTTAAGAGGTGGAGGTAGGTGAATTCCTGGTGGTATCATTTGAAACCCTGGCTACGGCCATATTTGAGGTCAGCCGTGCTCTGGCCTTTTCAGGAACATGAACTAATACATTCTCTCTCCCTTTCTTTTTTTTCTTTTTTGGTTCATTTCTTGGTTTTTGCAGAGAAGTTTAGCACAGGCAAGCCCCACATTCTTCCCAATTTGTGATTCTGTTCTCAGGCATTAGGCCTCATTAATAGGAAAAGTAGATTTGAAAAGATTCATGGTTTACAGGTTTCCAGTGTTCAGATTTACACAGCAGGTTCTTTCAAATTACACTTAGGGGAATAAATCAGTGACAATTTGGCAATCTTGCAAAGTACAGAGCCTTCCAATTCTAAAGGATTTTGCTACTGAGTCATTAAGTTAAAAAAAGAAATCCATATCGGTAATAAATCTTTGTAGAAGTACTCTATGTTCTTTTCAAAATTGATTGTTTCTTGGTGGCTACTTCAACTAACATTATCAAGAGAATAGATTTCTGTGGTAATATAAAATGATGCTTTCTGAGAAATTCTTCCCAATCTTATTAAAAAAAAAAAGTTGACATAGGAGATTTATTGCGGAGGGTACATCCAGAAAACCGGAACTTTTAATAAATGCATTCTATGTTATTTTCATTGCTTAATATTATAGAATATAAACTTTTGCCCAATTGGGAATTTTTGGTTGGGGTATTTGTGGGGAGATGGCATGTGAGACCTAAATGTTATGCAGCTCAGGACTTACTTTACTGACATCCCAAAGCTGTGGTGACTGAGGGCAAATGAGGAGTCCCCAAATCCATCCTCTCTCTTAAGTGCTCCTCACACACCCTCCACGTATCTCGTGGCAAGACCAGAATAATCTTCCTCTCCAACCCCTCACCTTCTCCCTTTTTCCATTTTCATTGCTCTAATTCAGGCCTTCGGACTTTTGCAGCAGCCTCCTAAGTGGTTTTCCTGTGAAGCTTCAGCTTCAGCCTACCTTGTTCTGACGCTGTTGCTTGCTTCCTTAGGGCAGAAGCTATGGGTTCATGGCTAATACCCAATCACAGCTCTCTTACCTCACTTAGGGCACTGAGAGGGCACACTGCTCTTATTATGTAACACAAAAAGCAAGCCAGTGTTATTTCTAAACCCAAACAGGTTTTTAGTCAGGGACTTTTACAGGTTAAAATCTAAAAGCATACTCCTTCTTCTTTCTGAGAAGGGGAGTGCCTTACTTAGGGACAAATTACAAATGTCACGCATTGTCTGTTAATGATATCTGCTTTCTTCAAAAAGGAAATTCCATGGTCCGGTGCTGGCTTCTGAGCAATTCAGGCCCTGTAAGGTGCTTTCCCATGGTTTCTCCAGCATAGGAACCTGACCTACTTTGGGAGATGAGGGACTGTTTCACTGGGGAAATGTTATTTCTGTTGAAACCTAAATAATGAGTATGACTTTTGGGGGAAAAAAGGAGAAGGTGTCAGAAGGCAGTATTCCAGGCAAGGAAACACTTTCTGGGGAGGTCTTGGGGTCTTATGCAAGCACAACAAGCCCAGGGCATTCAGGGAACTGAAAGTTTCGTATACTTGGTGCGCAGAGAGCAAGGGGAAGAAGGCTGCCCCCTGAGACTGGAAATGTGCATGAGGGTGAGATCTTGGGCAGCTTTGCAGACAGTGTTGTGAATTTAGGATTCAGGCCAGGTCTGGAGTTCAGAACGTTAAGGAGTTACTGAGTTCGAGCTTTAAGGTCAATCACCATGGCAAAATTTATAGGCATATTTTTTTCTGTCCTTAGGGTTTCATTACACAATTAATTGACACTACAGAATAAATTAAATTTTAATTTTCATGTCAAATTAGAAGAGTGGTTTTCTTACCCAACATTTTATTAAGAATGCTTTCAAAGAAAGAGAAAAATTGAAAGAATCACCCATATTCTACAGTTAATGTTTTATTATATTTGCTTTGTCACATATTTACTCATCTGGCCATTCTTCTTGGCATTCATTAATTCTTATTTTTTTTAAAGATTTTATTTATTTATTTGTGAGAGAGAGAGAGAGCATAAGCAGAGGGAGGGGCAGACTCTACACCAAGCAAAGAGCCTGATGCAGGACTTGATCCCAGGATCCCAGGATCATGACCTGTGCTGAAGGCAGATGCTTAACCGACTGAGCCACCCAGGCATCCCTTGTCAATTCGTCTTATCTTTGATGTGTATCACAGTAAGTTGCAGACATCAGTAAACTTTATCCCTGAAGACATCAGTATGCATATCATTAATAGGAGCTTAAGATTTGTTTAGGTTTTCTTCTTTGTGTGGGTGGTAAAAGTCACATACAGTGAAATGCAAATATCCTAAATGTTCTATCTGATAAGTTTTGAGATATATAATTTATCTTTTTATATACATAAATTTTATTTATTATATATAAATTGGATTTATTGTTTTATATATATAAATTTGAAGTCTCAAAAAAGATGTAACTTTTATTAAAACTTACCATCATGCACTTTGTAAGGCTCTTACCATTTTCATTTCATTATACCATGAAATGGTATAATATCAACTCAAGGTAGACTGTGATGAATTAAGGATACATTTTGTAATCTTTAGCAAGCCCTTAAAAATATTAGGAAAAAAGCCAATGGAGGAGAGAGGCTGGAATACAAAAATTACTCAACCCAAAAGAAGACCAAAAAGGAGGAACAAAGAAGAGAGGGGACAAATAAAAAACAAATAGCAAGGGGGTAGACTTAAACCCACCTATCACACAATTATACCAAATACAAGCAGAATGAACAGTCCATTAAAAGAGAGCAATTGTCAGAATGGATAAAAAGCAAGACCCAACTCTCTACTGTAACAAGAGATGCATTTAAATATAAAAACACAGTTTGAAAATTAAAGAGTAAAAAATCTATACAATGCAAACTTAAGGATCAGAAAGCTAGTATTTCTATATATCAGAGAAAGTAGATTTGAAGAAAAAGAGTGTTTCCAGGGATAAAGAATGATATCGTGATGATAAAAAGGGCAATTGATCAAGAAGATACAAAATTCCTAAGTGTGTGTATACCTAGTAACAGAACTTTAAACTATGTAAAAACAAAAATTGACAAGAAAGAAATAGGTCAACAATCATACTTGGAGATTTTAGTACTCCTTTATCATTATGTGATAGAATAAATGACAAAATATCAATAAGGATATAGAAGATTTATGCGACATTCTCACTAACTTGACCTGACATATTTAGATGATCCAATAACTATAGAGTATGCATTCTTTACACATTGCACATTGAACACTCACCAAGATACATCTTATGTTACTGGGCCATACATAAAACTAAGAAATAATACCATTTACAAGAAAATCAAAATGTAAAATACTAAGGAATAAATAAATTTAATAAAAAATGTGCAAAACCTGTACAATGAAAAACTGCAAGATATTATGAGAGAAAGTAAATAAATAAATGGAGTGGTAAATTGTTCGTGGATGGGAAGCCTCCATATTATTATTATGTCTACCTTCTAGAAACTGATCTCTAGAGTTATAGCCATCCAGTCAAAATTCCAGTAGGATTATCTTAATAGAATTTACAAGCTGGTTGTAAAGTTTATGTGAAATTGCAAAGGACATAGAATAGCCAAAATGATCTTGAAAAAGAACAATGTTGGAGGACTTCACTGCTTGATTTTAAGAACTACTAAGAAGCTCCACAATCATTGAGACGGTGTAATATTGGTGTAAATAGATCAACAGAACACAACAGAATCCAGAAATAGACTCGCACATGTATACAATTAGTTGATTTTCAACAAAGGTGCCAGGGAAATTCATTGGGGGAAATGACAGTCTTGTCAACAAATGTGACTGGAACAACGAGGTATCTATATGAAAAAATTGTCATTGTATATTGTATTTGTAGTATATATTTATGACAAATTACAATTTTGAGTCTATGTTATCCATGTCCTGGGAAATAAATTATGCATGCAACTGCTCTATGAGCACTCTCAAACCTCAGAAGTCATATTTATTAAGTAAAGCTTATTAAAGGGCTGCAATTGCATTGAGGACATTTAGAAAATAGTTTGAATCATTAAATAATATTTTATTTTCTGGAGGATATAGAATGACCTATTTTTAGAGTGTCTTTAGTCCTTCCCTCTACATCCATAGCAGGAGAAATTTCTATTTTTTAATTAATTAATTAATAATTTTTATTAAAAAATTTTTTTTAAAGATTTTATTTATTTATTTGACCGAGGGAGATACATCCAGAGAGGGAACACAAGCAGGGGGAGTGGGAGAGGGAGAAGCAGCCCGATGCGGGGCTCGATTTCAGGACACTGGGATCAAAACCTGAGCTGAAGGCAGACGCTTAATGACTGAGCCACCCAGGCACCCCTTTATTAAAAATTTTTTAAAAAGATTTTATTTAATTATTTGAGGGAGAGAGAGGGAGAGAGAGATAGCATGAGCAGGGGGAAGGGAGAGGGAGAAGCAGACTCCCTGCTGAGCCCCCGATACAGGGCTGGATTCCTGGACCCTGGGATCATGACTTGAGCCTTAGGCAGACGCTTAACTGACTGAGCCAGCCAGGCGCCCACTATTTTCATTTATGACCAGTGAGAATGTATTAATGAGATTCCTACCCGGTGATTGAGGGGCAGGTGCTACAACCTTGCAAAAGTGAAATCCCACAACCTGAAAGCTGTACAGCTTGAAAGAGTTGATAGATCTATTATTGATTTGTTTCTAAGGCTTCTTTCATTTTTACTTATTTATTTTTTTAGAGAGAGGGAGGGGAAGAGGGAGCAGGAGAGAGAGAATCTTAAACAGAGAGCATCTTAAACATTAGGCTCCACGCCCAGCGCCGAGCTGGACACAGCCTTGATCTCATGACCCAGAGATCATGACCCAGAGATCATGATCCTGAGATCATGTACTGAGCAGAGAGCAAGAGTCAAATGCTTAACCGCTTAACCGACTGGAACCACCCGGGGGCACCCCTCTAAGGCATCTTTTAGATACTGGAAGAATCAAGTTCACTGTATGTCCTTCATGTAGATGGAGACTAGCAGAGGTTAATCAAAAAGAGAAGTTCCTGCCCTAACGAGCTGAAATGTAAATGTAGTTAGATTTTGAAAAGTTTTTCCTACTACATGCTGGGTTTTTAGAGGGGTTTCTCCGGGACAAAAGATCAGGCTGCTGCTCTATGTGTAATTCTAACTCCCAGATCCAGGAGGCTTTGTAACTGGGTAAGGGTTGACATTCTCCAAGGAGTTCCTGTGCCCAAAAGGGCCTATTGATTCTAGAAGGTCAAGTTGCAGCTGGAGTAGTAGTACAGTTTCTTTCTTACCATATAATCAATAATCCAGGAAAGTCTCCCAAAAGCTGGAACAAAAATGCTCCCACCACAGAAGACAGCTTCTCTCTTCCATACAGGGCTAGAGACACACCCTGAACTCTCTCTACTTCTTTCTTTATTGAATTTAATTTATTTTTCTATCTCTATAGTGTTTTCTTTATTTTTAACTGACAGTGCAGGTGACGACCCTTCCATTACTATAATGTTACTTGAAATATTCAAGTTACAGGAGGGTTGATTAGATTATATTCCCGCTGAGTTAAATAACAGGCCTGGGGATACACTTTTGAACATTGTCACTGCAGGTTACTTTCTAAGCCCCTGCTAATGTTACAAATCATCTCTTAGGAAGGATTACTTTTGCAAGTGGGTCATCTCAACCATTTTGTGTTTATTCTTAGTTGGCTATTTAGGGAGCACATAGTGAGGGCCAGACTAAGTGCTTTACTTATACACTATTTAATGTGATCTTTACAACATCCTCTCAAACAGATCCTTCTATTACCCCATTTTTACGATTAACTTACTTTAGGACAGAGAGTTAGGCGGTGATAGGCATGGACCTCAAACAGAGACCCGAGCCCACAGTAGCAACCTCTTACAACAACTCCACATTCCCTTACTGAGCTCAGAGGGTGACATACTCCTGATCTCACCCCAGATTCTAGGAACCTTGCTGAAACTCCCTGTGTGTTTGCTATCAACGGATTGCCTGGTCTAGGCAGAAAAACTGTCTAGGTAGGGCAGGGTGAGATCATGCAAAATGCAAGAAGTTGCCTTGCCTTTGGTCAATTCTTAAGATCTAGTCAGGCAGCTGCCGTCAACTTAAGATGCACATGTAGGGGTCAAGCGCAGGCCACCCCAAGATGGGCTGTTATGGCGTGGAGATTATCTTGAGTTAAAAAGCAATAAAAATCCAACAGATTTAGGGAAACCTCTTTAACTTCCCCCTCAACTGCCTAAAAAGCATTTAGATAGAGGAAATGCTCCAAGAAAGAGAACCGTCACTGTAGAGAGGTACATTACACTATGAACTAGGTGTGGGGGACAGGGAGGAACTAGCAAGGCTCATTCGAGCCAAGTCCTCTGCCTTCCATTGTCTCCAAGGGGCCCAGCAAACATTTGTTTACCAAACATTTACTCCTTTTCATTTTCCTGTGAATGGCATTTTTCCCCTTTTGAAGCCCCAGACCTCTACTCCTTTCTCCTTAATTCAGAATGACATACATAACCTCATTTTTGCCTGTCTTTGGAATTTCCATGTCTGAGTGGATTTCCCCTACGGATGCTATTAAATTAGATTTTTCTCCTGTTAGTCTGTCTCATGTCAATTTGGTTCTTAGTCCAGCTAGAAGGACCTTGAAGGGGACAGGATGTTCTTGCTCCCTGACACACACTAGAATAATCTGTGGGACTCTAATAAACATTGATGACAGAAATTGTGATTTAATCGGTCCAGGGTGAGGCCTGGGCACCAGGATTTTTTTTTTTTTTTTGAAACTCCCCAGGGCATTCGAATGTGCAGCCAAGGTTGAGAACTGCCTAGTCTGAATGAAAAAAAAAAAAAGATATATAAAACATTAAAACCACTACAAGGTACAAAATGATATATTCCGAAATGTATTTATTCCTTACCTCTTTCCACAAAGGATATGATGTGGCTAAAAAATTATTTGATATAGAATGAACTCCACTGAGGGGCAAGGAGTTCGGAGTACTTGTCAGACAGGCCACAGATGGGCTGGGACACATGAGGTCAGTGTAGAAATAATTCAGGTATGTTTTCTTTCTCTGGCTTTGGTTTGCAAGGCGGCAGTGGCAGATTTTAGGAGAAACAGTTCTTAGAAGACAGTGATTGGTCCGGGTACTGTTTCTAGGTGGGTGACTGGGCCAAAGACTGTTTCCAGGCAGCCGATTGGTCTGGAAGCTGTTTCCAGGCTGTCTAGCCAGTAGATTGCCTTGTCTCCAAGGGTTATTCAATCTGCAAAGTGATAACAGGTCTAAGAAGCTCGTGTGGAATGATAATTTTTTTCCCCATTACAGAAGCTTATTGAAGAAAATACCAGTATTTTAAGGATGACTCATAGGCATGTTGTACATTTTTTCGATCCAAATTTGCTAAGGGTTATGAATTGCTTATAAGGCAGAAGCTTCCTGAAGGATTTTTTTTTTTTTTTTTTGCAAGTTGAGGAGTGGCTGGAGCCATTCCATAAGAAATTTCCAGCTATTAAAAGGGCAGCTAAACTACTCAGTGCAGTTCAACTGTTGGACTATTTCCTGTCTTTTCTTGGTCTTTCTCAAGAGCAGATGAAGCTGTTCTCAGTTTACTATCAGGAGGAAAAACAGATAGGGTAAGAAATGGGGGTGCCGTAAAAGTGAGAGAAATCTGAGGAAAGGGGTAAAATCACCATAATGCCACAATCCTCATATTTAACTATTTTCATTTTTGCATATTTTAATTCTAACCTAAAGTCAATATTATTTGGCTGATGGTGATGTATATATGTAAAATTTAAGGTTTAAGTGTCTATATATTTTGTAAGTTTTTATTTAAATTCCAGTTAGGTAACATACAGTGTTATCTAATATTAGTTTCAGGAGTACAATATAGTGATTCAACACTTCCACACAAACACAATGCTCATCACGGCAGGTGCACTCCTTAATCCCCATCACCTCCTTTTTTTTTTTTTTTTTTAACATTTTACTTATTTATTTGACAGAGAGAAAGAGAGTGAGCACAGGCAAGGGGAGCAATAGGCAGAGGGAGAGAGAGAAGCAGGTTTCTCGCGGAGCAGGGAAACCGACGCGGGGCTCCATCCCAGGACCCTGGGATCGTGACCTGAGCCGAAGGCAGATGCTTTACTGACTGAGTCCCCCAGGTGTCCTCCCATCACCTATTTAAACCCATCCTCCTGCCCACCTCCCCTCTGGTAACCATCGGTTTGTTCTCTGCAGTTATGTCTCACCATATTTTTAAAACAGTTCTCTCAGTTTCCTTCTTTTATATTGGCTTACCATGTTCCTTTGAAAGTATGATGACATAACACGATTTATGAGCAAATGCTATGTTTTTAGCTTCACAATCAATGAATATTTTTAAGTGGCACACACACACACAATATTTGTTTCATACACTCATCTCATTTCAGAAATAACAAGAATCAGCAGTTACGGAGAGGCCACGTCATGGTGGGCTCTGTTCTAGGACTTGAGATATGGTTGGGAAGAAAACAGACAACATCCTCTTTCTCTCCTAGGGAAAGATAGGTGATAACAACGCTGGATGACACAATGCTTCTGGGCTCTATGTGCTTCACACATATTAACTCAGTTCACTCTCTTAACAATCCTGTGAAGTAGGTACTGTCATCATCTCTATTTCCTAGGAGAAGAGAGCAGTGAACCCAGAGGCTCAGTGACTTGCTGAAGGTCATTAGTTAGTGACCTTAGGGCCAGATTTTGTGACTCCGTGGGCTGCATGCTTAAGGGCGATGCTATTCTGCCTTAGCTCATTTCTACTTATTCTGCTGATGCAAGTAATCAAAAGTCTTTCTTTCTTTTTTTTTAAAGATTTTATTTTTTCATTTGAGAAAGAGAGAGAGGGAGACAGAGGGAGAGGGAGAAGCAGACTCCCCGCTGACTGGGGAGCCTGATGTGGGACTTGATCCGAGGACCCTGGGATCATGACCTGAGCTGAAGGCAGACTCTTAACTGACTGAGCCACCCAGGCGCCCCATCAAAAGTCTTTCTTTTCTCAAATATTTAAAATTTTTCCTTCAAATATTTCGTATTTCTCTTCAAGGTATTGGATAAGTATTATTGCCAACACTTTACAATTACAAAATACTCACTGTGTGCCTGGTACTTTAGTTACCCGAGGAAAATAAGATGAAATCTTTGGTTTGGTGTACTTGCAAAGATTTTGCCTCAAAATAAAAGGGCAGATAGATACTATTTATAACCTCAAATTAGAAAGGGATACAATGAAGTAGTTCCCAACCCTCTTTGCACTTTAGAATCACCTAGAGGGGTTTTAAAATATGACACCCGGCTCCCTCTTCCAGGGATTCTGACTCAATTGGTCTGGAGTGGGTTAAGGCATCAGTACTCAGCTAGTATGGTAATCTGGAAGTTACAGAATATTTAAAAACCAGACACTTTAAATCATAGTCATTGTTAAAAGCATAGTTCGAATCCGATTGACCTGGATTAAATCCCATGCCTGCCACTCACTAGCTATGTGGTTACGGGTTATGGGTTAAGTTTTTGTGTGGGAGGAGAAATTCTTCTTTGCTCTCTCAGAATCTGCAGTTGGGTCTAACAACTAAACTGACATAAGACTGGCTCACAGAAGAGCAGACAGATTTTATTAAGTTTTTGCGTGGACATGAGAGCCTTCACAGGAAAACGCAGCTATGAAGATGTGACCAGAACAGGAAGCTTTTATACCTTTTGGGCAAAGATACCATAAATTTGTGAAGAAATGACTTGACAAGGGGGTTCGGTGAGGGGCAGGAAGTTGTGGGGAAGTGGCTAGGAGATGAGAGAGGAGGAAACCAGCGGAAGATAAGGTTATTTAGTAAGTTTGTTTGTGCAAACCCGTTTCTGTGCTGACTCCCAGTCTTCTGGTGATAAGGTTGTTCTTCTCTTCCTGGTACAGGGAGTGTACTTTTCTCATGGGAAATTTTGTGGTTTTGTTTTTAGGTAGAATAGGGTAGATCAGAAAGGCCTTCCTGCATCTGCTGTTTCTCAAATGCTTTCAGCTCAAAATAATCAATAGTCCCAAGCAGCATAATTTGGATGGCATGTCCTGAACTCCTTCATTTCTAAATCTGAGCTTCACTTTTCTCACCTGTAAAATGGAAATAATTATTTACCCTCTTAGAATTGTTTTTGTAAGAATTAAAGAGAATATGTGTGAAAATAGTTTTCACAGTCCTGGCACCAAGTGTGCCTAATTAAGGGTTACTTTTTTTTTAATGATTTTATTTTTTTATTTGAGAGAGAGTGACAGAGATAGCGACAGAGATAGCTAGAGAGAGCATGAGTGGGGAGGATAGGAAATCTGACTTGGGGCTCAATTCCAGGACCCTGGGATCATGACTTGAGCCAAAGGCAGACGCTTAACCGACTGAGCCACCCAGGCGCCCCTAGTGGTTACTTTTATCCATTCATGAATTAATTCCCTCAGCAAATACTTGCTGGGCACCTACCATGTTCTAAGCATTGTTCTAGATGCTGAGGATATAATGTTGAGTAGAACTGACAAGGGTCTTGCCCTCAAAGCGCTACTTTGGATCTTTTATTTTAGCACAAATAAAATGTGTTTAATCTCATGTACTTCTATTATTCTGCCTTATAATAGGTCATCTGAACTTGGGACCCCATCCTTCCTTGTCCTCAGAGGGCACACTCCATTGGTTGTCCCCTCTTCTCTCTCTCCACTGGCTCTTTGTCATATTCATGGGAACATATTAGGTTTTTTTTCATATTAAAAAAAAATCCCTGACTCAAACCATTTGGGTTCAAGTTATCCAACAATTACTGTCTTAGCTCCTTGTTCCTTTTGCTTCACAGGCAAGTACAGGTTGCTGTCACTCACTGTCTCCACTCTGTCCACTTGATCACTTCTAATTCACAGTGCACATTGGGCTTCTGTCTCCATTAAAATTACACCATTGGGGCATCTGAGTGGCTTAGTCACTAAGCGTCTGCCTTCGGCTCAGGTTGTGATCCCAGGGTCTTGGGATAGAGTCCCGCATCAGGCTCCGTGCTCAGTGGGAAGCCTGCTTCTCCCTCTCGCACTCCCCCTGCTTGTGTTCCCTCTCTCA
>CM052886.1:62955444-62983490 GCA_028534135.1 Potos flavus | reverse complement strand
TGTCAATTTTCACTTAGTCACAGAACCCATTTACACTGAAAGCTTATACTCATTTATTTTCCTAATTGTATTTTCTCCTTTCCCTCTAAACATTATCTCAGTTTAGCATATATCTGTCAAAGCATAACAGTCAGGGAGGGGCAGCCTGGAGCCCAGCCACTGCCCACTCCCAAGTCTAATAGTGTGTGGCCTAGTGGGTATCACTGAACCTCTCTGCATCTCCCTTTCCTTACCTGCAGTGGTATTTATCTCATACAGCTGTTGTAATGATGAGTAAATAATGTAAAACTTACAGAGCAGTGCCAAGTAAATGCTCAAAAAAGTCTCAACTATTACCATTCCAGTTTTTCCATCAAATCAAATAGTATCCTCCTAAGCAGCCTAAAGATTACAATGCAAAACCAAATCAGAGGTAAATTAAAGGATAAGCATCTTCAGAAATACTGCTATATTAACTTTTTACTAAGATATAATCAAATGCAAAGTATAGACACTATAATCAATTCCTACTTAGTATTTCAAATAATGCATATATGTGTGGATAAACCCAAACATTTATTTAGAAAATATAAACATTACTATTAATATTTGTCTGTTCTTTCTTTGGACTATCCTTTAGATTTTCAACAGTGCCACATAATTTTATGACTAAGTTTTATTAGAGCTGAACACTTCAAAGAGTTGTAGTTTTGAAATAAATTCTGCTATTATGATTAAATAAAGAAAAAAAAGTACTGTACAGTTTACATGAATTTATGGTACTTGTCCAAATTTTACCAGCATATAAATTATTTTGTGAAGTTGTTTCTTACATAGGGTCTAAAATGCAACGAAAAGTGGAATTTGTATTAAAAAAAAATAGAAGCAACACTGGCTCCTATATGCCAAAAATATAAGACAGATTTTTTTCTTAAGCACTCTAGTTACAAATACTAACTATATGGGCTGAGAACTTTTAATTTTCAATATACTTCAACAAAGTACACAAGTAGAACTCTATAAATATATCCCCTATAATAATCATATGCAAAACCATTTTATCACAAATACTACCAAAACCCTCTGTAAAACGTAAACTACAAACACATTTTAAAGAAATTCTCAGTTTTAACAACTACAAAAGCAATATCAATAAAGTTATTTGGTTTATAAAAATGAAGGGCAGTGTAAAGTAAAGCTGAATACCACAAAGCTTATTGAGATGCAGTCTTGAATTCCTTAATACAAGATACTAAACACTTTCAAAAATAACAGGACTTATTCTATACAATTTAAAGTCTTGAGCTGGAACTCCAAAAAGAAAAAATTAAGTCGTGGATGAAAAGTAGGTATGTAGAAATAATGTTATAAAATATGATTTTTATACAAAATGTACCACTCTTCAAATGTATAAGGCTTATTATGAGTATTTTTGGATTATGAGTGCTGCACATAATTTTTAGAGTAGTTTCCGACCATTCAAAACTCAGTATTTTTAAGACATTTTGCTATTTCTGAAGTGAATGAACATGGTACAACTTATCTATACTGTTCCACATAGTAAAAATAGTAAAAATAAAAATAAAAGCATTTTTGAGCTCAGGAGAATGTATTTTTTGAATGCTTGATCTCTAGATAAATTTTACTTTTAGGAATGTCAGAATTTTGTAATATGAACTAATACCCATTAGGAACTGGCCCAAGTTTAAACAGAAGATACAAGAGAGACAAAAGGTATCAAGTAGTTTAAGTCTGCCCTATGTAATTATACAGTAATAATTACTTTTTACATGAAAGTAAAAGTGCTTTAAAGTAAAAAATATTTTTGTAAAAGGTATAATTAATATTACTAATATTTCATATCCAAGTAGAATTTTCTACATTAGTTCCATTTTACCCATTTCCTTTGAAAAGTATCCTTCTGCCACAATGTAAACAAAAAACGGTCCATAAAATGGTAACATATCAGACATATCATAATTTGTGGTTATGGGCCCTTTAAATTGAGACCAAGTCTTTATTACCCCAAAACTAGAGAGATTTTATTTGTTGCACATGCCCAAAGTAACTCACATTTTCTATAAGCCTTGAAGAATATTTATTTAACATAATGAGAGATTTAATAACACATTCAAGACTATGTAGCGCTCTTCTGCGGCTGTTCACCAGCTGTTTTTATGATGGTAACTCCGAGATCTGGAATGTGATCGAAAATGAGAGTGTTTTGCTGTTTGTGCTTTAGCTTCAGAATTGGTATACCCCTTGGGAGATTTACAAGGAGATCTTGCTATGGAGTCAGAATGTCTTCCATGTGATCTTGATTTTGTTCCTGAGCTAGTCTGCTTTTGAGGTGAACTTGATTGTGATTTTCCTATTGACTTGGACCTTTTTGGTAAGGACTTGGACCTTGACCGTCCTCTAGAACTAGAATTCCTTCTTGGAGTTCTTGACTGCCTTGCTGAGGTAGACCGCCTTGGTAGTGATTTGGAGCGAGATTTAGATTGGCTATAAGAAAATCGCCTGTGTCGAGACCTGCAAACATTCATAATATTAAGAGTATATACTTCACACAAAAACATTTAATGAAAAGTTAGGAAACAGCAATTTCAGGAATTTATATACTTTATATTAGTTAATTTTTCCCGGATAAACTAAGAGAAACAATTTTAATTTTATTTTGGATGTTTTTAGTTCAGGCATAAGTAACAAGTTTGTAATATTGGTTATACTAGAATCTGTGACCAAAAGATTTCTGCTTTGCTAGATTTATCTTATGATATGGGTCAGTTCTGAAAAATGCCCTGCATGTTTAATATGGGTTATACAACTCGCAAGAGGTATGAAAATCTGAAGGAAAGAAAAAAATAAAGAAAAAAAGAGAGAGAAAGTAATTATTTAAAGTTTGTCAAATAATGCTTATAAAAATAAACACAAAACCTAGATGCAGGACTTTTGAATCTTCCATGATAGAACAACATGTATTAGACTAACCTGCCCATGGTAAACAGCTATATAAAAAAGCTAAATAACATTATAAAACAACTATTTAAAGGCATTGGAGAATAACCAACCCTACGAGAACTTGAGGGGTTACAAGCCATGGCTCTTTTAACTAAGACCATTTTCCAAGTGCTGGCAGGGGGAAACTGATCCCAACTGGAAAATCGCTATCTGACTAAGCTGGAGAGACAGTTAGGATTCAGATTTACCAAAATGGCTGGGACTAAAGAGGCAAAATCTCAGGAGGGAATGGCAGACAGAAAAATCTCCTAAAATTTGCCTATAAAGTCTCTTCAAGTCACTGGCCATCTTTTAAGCTGTGAGCGTACAGGATCAGACTCCAAGAAGTCAGCAAAAATAGCAGTTGGAAGATTCAAGAATTAAGCTGAAATTCTATCAGACACACCGTGCTGGGGAGAGAGGCTGGAGTTTAAGCCACCAAAAGGTCAAGGAACCTTCAGTAACACCAGACTTTCAGTTAAGAACCCATAAGGGCCATATCCTACAGGTAAGGACCATACCCTAAGAGTAAGTGTAAAGCTAAAATAAATCAGCCTTAACAATGCCTCAAACCAAGCCTTGACACGATCAAGGTGATTTGCCAATACTCCACCTGCTAGAAGAAAACAACTTTCTTCGGAGGGTATCCTCCAAAGTGTTTTAAGTTTTCATTGACAATGTCCAACATTCAATAAAGAAATTATGAAGTATGTGGAAAAATAGATAAAAATTACTAAAAGAAATAAAAGACAAAAAAAAAAAACCCCAGACCCAAAGTAATATAGATACTGGCATTATTCAGACAGGAATTTTAAAGAATTACTATGACTAATATGCTCAAGGAAGTAAGAAGAAAAGACAGGCAAACAGATTTAAAAATAGAGAAGTTCAAGAGAATACTGGAATCTATAGAAAGAAACAAACGGACATTTTAGAACTGAGTATTTCTGAAATTTAAGTCATTAGATAAATATAACAGCAATCTAGATACAGCAAAAGAAAAAATGAATTGAACTATAAAACATATATACTGAAACACAGAAAAGGAATTTTAAGAAATCTATAACAGAGCATGAGAGATAATACAGAACATAGTCACACAGTCAAAAAGAAAAACTGAATGAGGCAGAAGCAATATTTAAAGAGATAATGACCTAGAATTTTCCCAAATTAATGAAAGGTAACAACTCGCAATTTCAAGAAGCTCAGTAAACCCTGGAGAATAAGACGTATTACCTTTAATTATTTATTTACAGTCCTGTTAAAACAAGGCCTTGAAAAAGTGGTTTAAGACCCAGAGTTGTTCCTCTCCATGGAAATCTTTTAGTAAAAGGTCAAAGATTTATATGAGTTGAAGAGAAACCAGAGTCCAAGACACATTACCTTCAAAGGAGCAACATTAAGACTGACAGCTGACTATAAATATCAAGAAACAATAGAATAACATTATTTTTAAAGCGGGGAAAAAGAGGTGCCTGCTTTGCTCAGTCAGTAGAGCATGCGACTCTTGATCTCAGCATCATGAGTTCGAGCCCCATACTGGGTGTAGATATGATTTACATAATACATACATATAAAAAGAGTCCCTGCCAACCCAGAATTCTATCCCCAGCAAAAAAAAATCCTTCAAAAGTGAATATAAAGTGAAGATTTTTCAAATAAACAAAAGCTGAAAGAATTATTCCCAGCAGACCTATACGGTAAGAAATACTAAAAATTCTTTAGGCTGAAATCTCAGATAGAAGCATGGAATTATAGGAAGGAATAAAGAGCACTGGATAGTATAAATATATTGATCGAGAATATATTCTGGAATAAAAGCAGAAGCTTTTAGAAATTATTAAATTTCAGAGCATCTAGGTGGCTCAGTCATTTAAGCATCTAACTCTAGGTTTCGGCTCAGGTCATGATTTCAGGGTGGTAAGATCAAGCCCCACGTCAGGCACCACAATGAGTATGGAGCCTGCTTAAGGTTCTCTCTCCCCCTACTTCTCCCCCTTCTCTCTCCCTCTCTTAATGAAAAAAAGAAAATTACTAAATTTCATTCCTGTCATAGACAGCCAAACAGGAAAATTGTCCTTCAGAAAAAAATCCAACATAGGAAAAAAAAAAAAAAAAAAAAAAAAAGGATGTTATATTTGGAGTAACGAAGGCTGAGGGCCAATTCTTCAGGAATATATATATATAGTCATTGAAGTATGAATTTAACAAAAATTTATGGAATGCCTAGCAGGAGCTAGGGACTACTGCTAAGTGCTGGGGATATAAGCATGAATAAGACAAATGTCCTTGCTCCTCAAAAAGTTCATCATAATCCAGTGGACAGCAACAAACTAGTTTGTTTTTTCATCCATATCCACTAAAAACAAAATAAGAGCCCTCTTTTTAGTCTAAGATAATACCACATATACTGTATTTACTTACCGTTTTGTTAGGCTTATACAAATTCTGCTTCATTTACACACACATACATACATATACGCAGACACAAAATCTGATCCTTATGAACATAAGGAGAGCCAGGTAAGATTTGCATTCTTTATGATACAATTTTACAAATGAAAAAACTGAGGTCAGGGATGTTATCATTGGATAATGAGTCTAAAGCAAAACAGTATTGTCTTACAAGATGTGGTTCATTCTATTCCTGATATTCCATGATGATTTGAGACAATTGACATTTTTTCATTTTCCCCAGGTAAACGTATTACTCACAGAAAGAGTATTAGTGCAAATGCTGATCTTTCCTTCTTTTTTTTTTTAAAGTAAACTCTACACCTAACATGGGGCTTGAACTCATGATCCCAAGATCAAGAATGGCATGTTCCACCAACTGAGCCAGCTAGGAGCCCCAGTGCTGATCTTTTTTTTTTTTTTCCCAAATATTTTATTTATTTATTTGACAGAGAGAGAGAGATCACAAGTAGGCAGAGAGGCAGGCAGAGAGAGAGGGGGAGGCAGGCTCCCCGCTGAGCAGAGAGCCCGATGCGGGGCTCGATCCCAGAACCCTGAGATCATGACCTGAGCCGAAGGCAGAGGCTTAACCCGCTGAGCCACCCAGGCACCCCTCCCAGTGCTGATCTTTAAGAACAGAATTTCCCTTTTTTTTTTTTTAAGATTTTATTTATTTATTAGAGAGAGAGTGAAAGAGAGCACGAGCAGGGGGAGGAGGAGAGAAAGAAGCAGACTCCCCACTGAGCAGGGAGCCTGATGCCGGGCTCAATCCCAGGACCCTGGGATCATGACCTGAGCTGAAGGCAGATGCTTAACCAACTGAGCCACCCAGGTGCCGCAAGGACAGAACATACCTTTAAATTCTACATGTCTATGAAAAAATTATAACATTAAAACTCCAGATAAATACTAAATTATTTAAGAATTTAGGCATGCTAATATAATTTCAGTTATTATTTAAATGCTTCACCAAGTAACTACTTTCCATTGTGACTTACTATTATTCTAACAGAAACCAACCCCTGGCTAACAAAATAGATAACCTCCAAATATCTTTTTCTGAAAAACTTATTATTTTCATATCTTCTTATAAGACCATACTTAGAATTTATTTTTGAAAATAACATACCTTTTATAAATATATTGATTTACATCAAGTTTAGGTTCAACCTTTCACAAGTGATTCTATTTCTTATGAGTTTTTATTCATCAGAACTTAAGTTTCTTAATTATTGGGTTCAGTTAGGAAAATTTTACTTATTTAAAATTCCTTGGGGCACCTGGGTGGCTTAGTCTGTTAAGCGTCTGCCTTCGGCTCAGGTCATGATCATAGGATCCTGGGATTGAGACCTAAGTGGGACTCCTTGCTCAGCAGGGAGCCTGCTTCTCTCTCTCCCTCTACCTGCTGCTCCCCTCACTTGTGTGCTCTCTCTCGCTCTGTCAAATAATAAAATCTTTAAAAATAAAATAAAATTCCTCATTTGTCAAGTACACATTTTAAAATTTGGTTTTCTTCTTCAGTACATATTATTTTTCTATTAAAAATGCTAAAATTAAATCTGCCATGAAATAAAAACACTGGAAGGTATCCAATTAGCCCAGGTTAAGTTACAATACATTTCAAATAGAGAATAGCCTTTATTTTTTTTTTTTAAAGAAAGAGAGAGAGAGGGTGGGGCAGGGGAGAGGAAGAGGGAGAAAGAGAATCTTAAGCAAGCTCCACACTCAGCATGGAGCTGGATGAATGGAGCCGGACGCAGGGCTCGATCTCACAACCCTGAGATCATGACCTAAGCCAAAATCAAAAGACAGACACTTAAGCAACTAAGTCACCCAGGCACCCCAAGAGCATATTTTTCTAACAGAAGTTGATCTCTACGTATATTAAATTATTCTTGTGGCCTGTTTCTGAAAACTCTTTAAAATGTCTTCCAGAAAAAGTAGAAAATTAAGTTTTCAAGCCTCTCGTATTTTGTACTTACTCTTTAAGGCTATCAGACCGTCTCCTATTTCTTCCCCATGAAGAACTTCTACTTCGAGTTCTCCTTTGGCTGGGGCTTCTTGATCTCCTATGATCACTTGGAGAACAAGGGTGACGTTCTTTTGATTTCATCTGGCCTGGTGCTAGAATATGAAATAATTTATTACCTGAAAACCTCAGTAACAGCTACTTTAACAGTATTATTTTCTGAAAGAATTTGAAATAAGAAAAATCTGTCATAGCTACAACTCATTTTGCTGAATAAATAAGATCTAATGTTTAGTCGCACTTACTTTTTCGATCACCTTGTGCAAACTGTATTTCAATTTGACGGCCACATACCCATTTTCTATTGAGGTTATAAAGAGCATCTTCAGCATCGCGAACATCTTCAAATATGACTAGCTGTTAAGGATACTTTGAACGTCAGATATCAAGTAAAAATGTTATTTTTAAAGAATTATTTACATGTGACATAAAATTAATAGGAAAACAACTCCAAGTATTAAACTTACATCTCAAATATATATATATATATATAATCAGAAAGAATTTCACTTTTATTATGAAAACAAATGCCCCCTTATGATTTAGAAGAATCTATCTAAAAGAACAGAAACAAACACTTAACTATACTTTTAATGTACACACTAATGTAGTTGCAGTATGCATTTATATTGTGAAACGGGTTATGAGAAAAAAGTAAGTCTAACCCTGTCTAGTATTAAAAAATAAACTGTATAGGACTCACTCCCTTCTTTCAGGTTTTTCACGGAAAAAATCAGCATGCAAAAGCCTTTATTCTGAAATTACAATTACTCTTTCACTAAAAGGTGTTTTAATTATGACATTTAGGAGAAACTACTTATTACAAACAAAACTGCACAAACACATGTAACCTAAAACGTTATACCTTTAAAAATGATATTTACTTTTGAACCTACTACTTTAAAATACTTTTATGTTCTTATTACTTGGGATATAATTATAAAAGAAACACAAAAGCAATCTGTGAACATCTGGAATTACATATACTGGTTTGTAATACCCCACTAAACTTCCTTATCTACATAAATTATATATTAAACCTGACTAAAATGGAAATAAACTATATAAAATGACTAAATAGCTGTCTTTCAGGAGGTTGTTCACTGTTTAATTTTTTTTTTAAATAGAAAACAGAAAAAGCTCAAGAAATGCAATACAAAATGAGACTTTGGCAATTACCTCAATGTCACTTGATCTTGAACCTTGACCTTTACTCTTTAAGGCTTGCAAGATGGACTTTATAAGAGACGAAGAACCAACAAAATCAGACTTGGCTTTGACTCTGGAACTCTGAATAAATGTAGGAAAGCCGAAGTCTCAACCTGGTGTTGGCTTTGTCTTTTGCTTGATAAAGACTTCCCCTCTTCCAGGTCTTTATATCTGTGTCCACCCTCCCTCTTTACTCCTTGATGCTTGAACTTTAGGTGCCTTTTTTCTCGCCTGCTCGGTTTATGCTTGGATTCTAGCTAACAGGTTGGTTCAAACTGGGGGGCGCTTGCCAGCTACTGTGGACTGCTTTAGATTTTCTGAGATAAAGAAATAAACACATTTAATTAGGCAATATTAATCTCATACAACATATGCTCCTGAATACACATGCGTATCTGCACACGTATACAGTACATTCACATGCATACAGTAAAACAAAGGATATTGAACATAAGCAAATCCTCTTGGGCGGCGGGTGTAGAAGTCAAGTGGAATGTAAACGTCTACTATAGGGCCATATCGACCAAACTCACGGCGCAAGTCCTCAGGCCTGAAGTGTTTTAGAAATAAGGCAAAGAAATATGAATACCTGGATTAAAATATTTTGCCTACGGAAATCCAGTTGAAACCTTCAAAAGAAAATATATTATCTAGACTAGTATTATCTAAAATTGTAAGAATCACCCAGGGTTTAGAAAGGAAGAAAAAAGAAAACAAATCCTCAGGCCTCACTTTTGGAGGTTCTGATTTAAAAGATCTGGATCAGGGGCTGGAAATCTGTATTTTTATAAGCACTCCAGGTGGCTGTTATGTCTAATCAGATTGGGGAAACAATGGCCCAGGAAAGTTATTATCCATCTTTGAAAGTTATTCTATTATAACATACTTCAATTGTTGGGGCGCCTGGCTAGCTCAGTGGGTTAAGCCTCTGCCTTCGGCTCAGGTCATGATCTCAGGGTCCTGGGATGGAGCCCTGCAACGGGCTCTCCGCTCAGTGGGGAGCTTGCTTCCCCCTCTCCCTCTGGCTGCCTCTCTGCCTATCTGTGATCTCTTTCTCTCTGTCAAATAAATAAAATCTTAATAAAATGAAATAAAATAAAATATAAAATCTTTTAACATACTTCAATTGTCAATATGAAGAGTTCTAACTATTAACCCTATTTCATTAAGGACACATTCATTTATCTCACTATAATTCCATGTTTATGTTAATTTTGTTTTCAGATCGCAAGAATTAGATTCTAAAGAAGTTCTAAAATTATTTCTCAGGCTTTAAAGAAAAATGGATGTTTTACTTTTAAACATAAAGCAAAATAACTATGGTATTCTTAAATTTGACAAATATTTTTAAACCTCCTGTATGTCATAGATAGTAAAGAGAGGGCGCCAAAGGAATATTTAGCATATTTGTTTTCATGGAGCAACAATCTAACTCAAGAGACAAAATACTTAGCTATTATAGCTGACAATGATAGTGCATTTATAATTGAGCCACTGTTCACCTTAAGACTGCTTAATTCTCACAACAACCCTATGATTGTTTACAGATGAGGGCAGAGACAGATGAATTCACCTCCAGTCACCAAGTCAGCAAATGACAGAACTAGAATCAAACTCCCAGAACCTGACACCAGTCTGTGTTCTTAACCACTACACCCTACTGCCTCATGGAGATCTCAGAGGTTCAACACCAAGTTATGAGAACAAAACATGGCTCAGAAGAAGTAAGAGTACTTCAAAACATATTGTACAGAAAGAAGATTCAAATATGACTGCAAAGCTGCTAATTTGGGTAAATGGAAGAAAGATGGTGTCAGTGACAAAAATTAGACAGCTGGAAAAGTGAGCTGAAGAAGGAGGAGGGAGGCAAAAGAGATGCCGGATTTGAGGTGACGGTAAAACATCCATAACAGTTCTATAGACAGGAGCACCTGGCTGGCTCCGCAGGCAAAGCATGTGACTCTTGATCTCTGGGTTCTAAATTCAAACCCTATAGGGTATAGAGATTACTTAAAAAATAAAATAAAATCTTAAAAAAAAAAAAAAAGAGTCCTGTAAACAACCAAAAATTATGATTATACAAATTAATTTTATTTTCTTCTCCAGACTAGAAGTCAGTGATTAAAGCTAGAGATGGCTCAATAGGTTAAGCATTTGCCTTCAGCTCAGGTCATGATCCCAGGGTCCTGGGATCAAGTCCCCCATCATGCTCCTTGCTCAGCGGGGAGCCTGCTTCTCCATCTGCCTGCTGCTCCCCTGCTTGTGTACCCTCTGACAAACAAATAATCATAAAAAAATATAAAGCTAGAGATGTGAATTCAACTATGATTAAATGTCCACTATATACCAGGCAGTGCAACTAACATAACATACTTTATTATATTTTTATTATTTATTATTTTTATTCATTTAATACTTACTATAAAACATTTAATTGTATGCCTTCTCTGAAAATATTATCTTTAAAGGGTAGTGACAATGTCTTTTTCTTTCATTTAATCATTCAACAAATACTTATTGAGCACCTACTATGGGCAAACTCAAGGGATGTGATGGAAAACAAGGAAAACGATTCTTGCTACCACAGAACATGGACAAGAGTAATGATTCTCAACCATTCCTGAATACTGGAATCATTTGTAGAGGAAATGTTATAGAAACAGGTACTCTCCAGCCTGATGCATTAACCCTGGACCCAATTAGTGCTTCCCATGGTGGGACCGTTAGGTTTAATTTTTTTAAGGGTTTCACAGGCAATTCTGAGAATTGGTGTTGAGGATCACTTTTAAAATGGGTGTCTTCACCAGTGTACTAGTTGTTTGGCACAAAGTAGGCACTCAAAATATTGAGTTATCATTTGATATTACTGTTACCTATTTAACAGTCAAGGAGACTGAGAATAAGAGAAATTACCTTGCACATTGGTACACAGAGCCAACAGTGAAGCTAGAATTCAAATGACTATTTTCTGAGACAATCAATCCCATCAACCAAATGTGAGCGGCTGATAGGAAAAGGATCCTAGAAAGTATAAAAGGAGGTTGGAGTAATGTGTGTCATGGAGGCCTGGAATCCCATAAGCCAAGGGTGACAGGCATCTGAAGAAGCCAAACTTCTCAGAAGAGCTGACTCCCATTCACTGTTACCACTTCTACATCTGTTAGCTTTTGTTTTGTTCTAATTTTTGTATTTTGGTGTCATCTATTTTGACATTCAGAAAAGCATAAAGAGCATAAAACAAATACTCATGTATCCACCAACAGCATTTACTGTATCTCAATACTTGTCATCATTTTCAGTAATTGTTTTTTTGGAAATGAGACACTTACATTTACATTCTTCTACCTTAGAAACAATCATCAGTGTTCATCATTCCTCACATAACTTTGTATTTTTTTTTTAAGATTTTACTTTTTAAGTAATGTCTATATACAACATGGAGCTTGAACTCACAACCCTAAGATCAAGAGTCATAGGCTCCACTGACTGAGCTAGCCAGACGCCCCTCCATAACTCTTTATTTTTACTGCAAAGTAATATATTCATAATTAAGCATTTTTAAATATATCGAATTTCATATAAATAATATCAGTTTGTATAATTTTGCTCCTTGCCTTCTCCTCCCTTGAGATTTCTCTATGTAGTTCTAGTTCACTTAATTTAACTCTGTATTGGTATTATCAATAAACCACAATTTACTCATCCATCTTTCTGTGGATAAACATTTAAGATGCTACCTTTTTTTAAATTGCAAACTGTGCTGCAGCATACATTATAATGCATGTGCTCTGGGGAGTGCTGTGAGATCCCTGGGATGTATCACTCTGCAGTTGGTGAGTTGGAGAGTGTATTACTTATCTTCAGCTTCACTACACATTCTCCAAAGTGACCAAATCAATTTATACTCAACACTTGCATAAGAATTTCTACCACTCCACTTCCTCGTTAACATTTTAAATTCTTGTCATCCTGATGGATGTAAAGTGAATGGATATCTTATTGTTTTAATCTTAATTTACCTAACAACCAGTTAGATACAACATCTTTTCATGTGTATGGGCCAATAATTTCCTGTTAATACCTGCCAGCAGTATTTCTGGGTTAAAGAGGATGTGTATACATGTAATTTTTTTGAAACTGCCAAACAGTTCTGCAAAGTGGTTGTACCATTTTATACTCCTGCCAACAATATATGGGTTTCAGTTGTGTCAATCTTTGTTAAGCACTTGGTATTGTCAGGGGTTTTTTTTGTTTTTTGTTTTTTTTAATTTTAGCCATTCAAGTGGGTATTAAGTGGAATCTCACTGTGGTTTTAATTTGCACTTCCCAAATGACAAATGATGTTGACCACTTTTTCATGTGCTACTTTTCCATGTGAAGTGTCTGTTGGGAGTTTTTTGCCCATTTTTTAAAAAAGATTTTATTTATTTATTTCAAGGGGGGGGAGAGTATAAACAGGGGGGAGCAGCAGAGAGAAAGGGAGAAGCAGTCTCCCCGATGAGCAGGGAGCCTGATGCAAGGCTCAATTCCAGGACTCTGGGATCATGACCTGAACGTGCCAAAGGCAGACACTTAACCAACTGAGCCACCCAGGCATCCCAGTTTATATGTTTTGTGAATATTTTCTCTCATCTGTAGCTTGCCTACAGAGAGCACAAGCAAGGAGAGAGGCAGAGGGAGAGGGAGAAGCAGACTCCCTGCTGAGCTGGGAGCCTCACATCAGGCTCTATCCCAGGACCTAGAGATCATGACCTGAGCCAAAGGCAGACAGATCTTGCTTCACCAGTGAAAAGAAAAATTATATAAATTATAACATCATAAAATATGTTTTTTTTTAAAGATTGCATTTATTTTTTTAAGTAATCTCCACATCCAATGTGGGGCTCAAACCTACAACCTGAGATCAAGAGTTGCACACTCCACTGACTGAACCAGCCAGGTGTCCCTTTAAAAATTTTTAAATCCTTCTTTGGTTCTTGTACTCAATTTCATTCCTAACAAATTTATGCTAAGCCATAATATCTTTTAATGTCTTGTGCTTTATGGCATATATTATAATGGCTACTACGAAGAGACATTTTAAATAAAATTTGGCTTTGTTATAAAACTAATATTTTATTAAATAGAATTTGAAAACAGGAAAAAGAAAACCAATCAAATAGATTTCTTTCCAGGCTCATTTTCTATAGTTTTTCCTTTCTTCATTTATTAATATAATTGAAATCACACCATATAGATAATTTTATGCCATTTGTTTTAACATTTATCCCAACGGTTTTCTTTATAAGCATACTAAATATTAAAGCTAATTTAAAATGTGTCTAGTTGCCATATTGCTGGTTAACTTATACTGCATGCCACCTCACACAAACAAGGTTTTATTTTTTTTTTAGATTTTATTTATTTATTTGACAGAGAGAGAGAGCGTGCGTGTGTAGAGGCAGGAGAGAGCACAAGCAGGCTCCACGCTGAGCAGGGAGCCCAGCCCTGGGACTTGATCCCAGGACCCCAGGACCCCAGATCTTGACCTAAGCCACCCAGGTGCCTCCAAAAAAACATTTAATATAAGTTACATGTAATGATTCTACCTTCACAAAACTACTCAGTAGCTATGCAATATTAGGTAAGATACTTAATTTCTAGGGGCACCTAGGTGGCTCAATTCAGTTAAGCGTCTGCCTTCAGTTCAAGTCATGATCCCAGGCATGGGATTGAGTCCTGAATTGGGCCCCCTGCTCAGCGGGGAGCCTGCTTCTTCCTCTCCTCCCAGTTCATGCTCTCTCTATCTCTGTTGCTATCTCCCAAATAAAAAAAAAAAATCTTAAAAAAAAAAGAATTTCTCTAAGCCTCAGTTTCTAATCTGTAAAATGGGATTAATGAAGAATATACATTATAGGGTTATTATGAAAATTTAGTAAGATAATATATGCAAAGTGTTTAGTACAGTCCTTAGCACATGGTGAATACTCAACAAATGCTAGCGATTACTATTCCTTAATACAAACCTCCTAGATGATTACCCCCAGTGGCAGTGCTAAAAAGTGGTGAAAAAATTGTAAAAGGAAATCAACAGATCTCAGTTTTCAGTCTTGATTACTCATGGTGGATTATAGATCAGAGATCCTGTGTCACCTGCTGATGTGTCTTACTTGGCCAGCACAATCTTTAAAACATTTTAAGGTGTGCTGAAACACAAAACGCTTATATTTTACAGCTTTTAAATCTACAAAAATGGGAATTTCATATGATTCAACTTAGTAATACCACCATTTTGAAACAGTTTACACACACAGTTTTCTGACTTCTTTAGAAAATTAGGATGATGTGGTAATAAGTCCAAATGTCTACATAGCAGTTATTAGCTGGAGCTAATTTTTGTACCAGTTTCTGTCCCCTTTAGATGGCACCTGTTCCTTTCTATTTGCTACAGTCCACACCATTCTATTTTGCCTTATAATCTGACAACTTCACTCATTGCTATTACCCTGGCTGGCTGGCCATTAGAATTGGAAATCTCCTTTTTTTTTTTTTTTTTTTTTTGTAGATACGCTAGAGAGGCTTGATGCTTATTTAGCATTAAAGTGGTCTGTTTAACTGTGGAAATTTTTTTTTTTTACCCTGCCCAAATTATAATTTGCTTGTTTTCTATGTAATGTATTGATGAACAGGTTGAGAAAAGAAATATAAACACAGGCATCTTTTAGATGTTAATTAAGGTATATTAACTCACAATCTATAGCTGTTACGTACATAATAGTAGGGATCAAATAAAAAAATATTTAACATTTACTCCTCTAAGGTAAATTATGATTACTCCATATGGCTCTGGAGTCAAGGGCTCCAATATATTTGGAGCCATGAAGCCCCAGGTAAATCATTAAAACTCTGAGCTTTAGCTTTTCCTTATGTACAATAAAGATAATACTGCATACCTAAAAAGGTTGAGTGGGGAGTAAATTAAACCCAGTGAAACGGAAACGTCTCTTAATGCCCCTATCCCAATCTCCGTCATTCCCTCTGGCATCTATTAAGGGAGAAAGTGCTTTATGAAGCAGTCGTTCCTTAATATTTATGTTTAAGCACTATGTAGACAAAAATTCTCAAAGCGGGGAGGAGAATGTGTGGACTGAGAGTATCACACTGGACCAGGGAAGTCTATCCAAACCGTTATCATGGTGTTTCCATACTGTACTCTGAACTTTACAGAAAAACATTTACATCTCATTCACTGAAGCCATCCCTTGCATTGTGTAACAAATAAAATTTCACCGGCATCCCTTGTAATTAGACCAGACTGAGGAAACCGAAACTGTAAGGCCCAAGGTACGCATTATTTTATACCTTCTCACCATCCCCAATTCTTCTTCATCTAGGACGCAGGACGCGCAGCTTTATCGGGGCACGGCGACAAAGGGGCCGAGCGAAAACACTCTCGGCCAGGGGCAGGGAGGGACTTTGGCTACCGGGAAAGCAGCAGCCTGGGCGCCGCCGGTGCTCGAGCAGGGGATGGGCACCGATCCCCGGCGCCGGGCCCTGCCGCGGGTGTGCTCTGCGCCCGGGCGGAACGCGGGCCGGGAGGACGGAGGAGCCAGTCCCGCCCCTGCTCCGAGTAGCCAGAGGGCTCGCACCGCCCCCGGGAAGGGCGCCTCGGCGGAAGGCACCGGCCCCGCCGGCGGGGAGGCGCCGGGCCGCGACCGAGCTCCGCAACGCTGCCGTTACCCCGCCCCTCCCCCGCGCGCCAACCTGCGGCGGCCGCCGCCGCTCACCTGGTGGCGTCCGCCACGTTCCTGACGAACAGGGAGGTGTTGGGGGGCCTCGTGTAGCGCGACATGACCGCTTCCTCCGTTGCCTCCGGGCCTGCCGGCGCCCACCGGGCTCGCTCCGTTTCTCGCTGCCGCCACAGCAGCTCAACCAGCCCCCGGCGCGACCCCCTCCCCTCGGCCTCGGCCCCGCGAGCGCGCAGCCGCAGAGGCGGGCGCGGGGGTGGGGGGGGCGCTGCGCGGCGCGAGCCTGTCCGTGCGGACCGCGTGGGGGCGGGGCCCCAGCCGAGGGGATCCGGAGAGGGGGCGGCGCGGGGTCCGGAAGATCGAGGGGATCCGGGGAGGGGGCGGTGCCGGGGCCCGCGGGGATTCCGGAAGGGGGCTGCGCGGGAGTCCCGGGGTCCGAAGAGATCCGGGGAGAGGACGGAGTGGCGTCCGGCAGATCGAGGGGATCCGAGAAGAAGGGGGCGGTGCAAAAGAGGATCGGGGACGGGGCGGTGCTGAGGGTCCCCGTTTCGGAGGAGATCTGGGGATGGGGCGGTGCCGGGGTGCGCGGGGATCCGGGGAGGCGGCGGGCTTGGAGGCTGGAGTCCGAGGGATCGAGGGAGGTGGAGGCTGGGGTCCGAGTGTGCAGGAGGGTGGAAGATAGACGGGTGCTAGGAGCTGAAGCTGGGCTGGGGGGTAGAGGATCCGGAGAGAGGGTGTGAGGAGTCGTTGGAGTGGGTGGGGATGAAGACAGAGTTCAATTGCTGAACTGATGGCCACCGGGGCCTCCATCCCTGCACCCTCAGCCAAAGACCTTGACAATTGTTCCTACTCCTGTCCCTTTAGGCCTGAGCCTAATAAGTTTTTCAAATTGTGAGGATTCGGGTTTTGTTCGTGCTTCGATTCTTCACCCATTATTCCCTTACAGCATACTGTTCAGCTGTGGGTACACTCATTTAGATGTTTATTGAGTGCCTACTATGCACCAAGAACTGTGCTAGGTGTGGGATATGGCAATGAACACTACAGGCCAAGTCCCAACTCTCAGAGCTTACATTGTAGAAAGAGGGTCCAACAATAAACGAATGAAGATATGAATATATGATGTAGAAGAAAGCAATGAAAATGCAGTAGCAATTGTGCAAATTTAAAGTATCCTCTTTTCCTTGCTCCAAAAGGTAGCCCAGCCCTTTCTAGTTACTCTCCTCCTTCTGGTTTGCTCTTGTAGTTGGCACAGCCTATTACCCAGAAATGTAACCAGGTAACTTGTAATTATTAATAGCACCCCTTTTTAGTCTCAGAAGTGGTTGATTTGGGTGGATAAATAGGGTCATCCTACACAGCTCACAGCTATCTCAAAGGCTGCGAGAGTTTCCCAAGGTCTAGAAACACTCGTGGAACAGTGGCCATTTGTTCAAAAAGGAATTGCTTTGGCACAGCAGGCACAGGGCTAGACAGGGACTATAACAGTAGGGAGTGAGCAGGGTCCCTAGTCTCATAGAGCTTACAGTTTGGTAGGGAGACAGAATCTAATAATAACACTAATTAATCCATAAACTATGGTAAAAGCTGTATGCTGCTGAAAGGGGACCTTATAGTGGTTGGCGAACAGGTCTAGGCGGTCACTGAACTTTTCCCCGAAGTCTTGGGGAGGTATTTGAAGAATGAGAAGAGCAATCCATGTACTGGAACAGCATGTGCAAAGACTTCGAGGCAATATAGGACTGAAAGGAGGCAAACAGGAGTAAAAAGCTTAAGAACAGGAAAGTGAGGCTGAAGAGCAGGCCGGGTTTAGAGTAGGGAAATTTGGAATGCTGAGTGTACTGGTTTGCTAGGGCTGTCATAACAAATTACCTCTAATTCAGTGGTTTAAAACAAGAAAAATTTATGGGGTGCCTGGCCGGCTGGGTCAGTGGAACATGAGACTCTTGATTGTTGTGAGTTTGAGCCCCATGTTGGGTGTAGAGATTACTTAAAATCTTAAAAAAGAGAGAGAGAGAAATTTATTCTCTCACAATTCTGGAGGTCAGAAATCTGAAATGAGGGTGTTGGTAGGACCACACTGTCTCTGAAGGTTCTAGGGGAGAATCCTTCCTTGCTTCTTTCAGTCCCTGCTGCCTCCAGACATTCCTTGGCTTGAGGCTGCATATCTCCGGTCTCTGCCTCCATCTTCACAGGACCTTCTCCTTTTCTGTCTTATAAGAATACTTGTCATTGGATTTAGGGCCCACCCAGATAATCCAGGCTGATCTCATGTCAAGATTCTTAATTGTAGGGGCACCTGGGTGGCTCAGTCGGTTAAGCGACTGCCTTCGGTTCAGGTCTTGATCCCAGGGTCCTCCTGGAATTGAGCCCCATGTTGGGCTCTCTGCTCAGTGGGGAGCCTGCTTCTCCCTCTCCCTTTGCTGCTGCTTCCCTTGCTTGTGCTCTCTCTCTCTCTCAAATAAAGAAATAAAATATTACAAAAGAAAATAAAAGAGATTCTTAATTGTAGCTACAAAGACCCTTTTTCCAACTAAGGTCATATTTGGGGGTAAGGGCTTGGACATACCTTTTCTGGGGCCACCATTCAACCCACTATACTGACCTCAAGAAGAAAAGAGGCTTGCCTTGGTAGGAAATTAGTTATTAATAAACCTATTCCTTGACATATTCGGTAGGGTAAAAACTCCATGTAAACTATGAATTTGAGGTACCTGGGTGGCTCCGTTGGCTAAGCATCCGCCTTCTGCTCAGGTCATGATCCCAGGGTCCTGGGATAACATACCTGCTCAGCGGGAAGCCTCCTTCTCCCTCTCCCTCTGCTTGCTGCTCCCCCTGCTTGTGCGCGCTCTCTCTGTAAAATAAATAAATTAAAAAAAAATCTTTAAACTATGAACTTATTTAGTTAAAAATGTATGTATTTGTATGTCCATATATAAATGGGATTGTTTTCTAGGTGGAGGCATTACACTCTGATTTGTGCTCTCTTCTTACCTTTGGTACTGTCAGATTATTTTTGAAATCCATTTTATAATTGGAAAAATCCTACAAAGCTCTTTATAGTTTGAAGAAAAGCTTTTGTAGAATTATATGAAGAGACTTATAGTGCATGAAGAGTGGGTTTTTTCCTGTTCTATTGATGGAAGTATCTGAGGAAGGGGTTTTCAACTGTGAAAAAAGGTTCATTTAGACTCTTGAACTTTAAAAATAGTTGGAATTGGGGCACCTAGCTGGCTCAGTTGGTTAAGTGTCTGACGCCTGATTTCAGCTCAGGTCATGATCTCAGGATGGTGGGGTTGAGAGTCTGCTTGAAATTCTCTGCCTCTCCTTCTTCCTCTGTTCCCCCCCACCACCACCATTTTACATACTCTTTTTCTCAAACCAATAAATAAATAAAAATCTTTTAAAAAGCTGTAATTGATTTAAAGTAAGTTGTGGAAATGGTGACTATGAGGAGATAGACATGTTAATTATCGTGACTGTGGTGATCATTTCACTGCATATGTGTGTGTGTATAAAATCATCATACACCTTAAATGCACACCTTAAATGTGTATATTTTTTATTTAAAAGTTTAGTTGTGGAGCCATAATTATTTATATTACATAAAAATGTATGTTCTTCTTGTTTCTGAATATGAAGTATAAAGAAGAGTAAGTAAACTGCTTTCTAGTTGGAAGGCCTGAGGAGGGACACAGTCAGTTATGGATAATGAAAGTTATACAATGCAGTGTCTTAAGCAGGTCCTCAAATCAGTTGAGCTGAGTAACTGATGAAACTATATTTTTCCTTTTCCTTGACATTTTGAAGTACTTTAAAGAAGTAGGGAAAAGGCTTAGGTCAAGACTAAATACCCTGCCTGTCACCAGACTTACAAATATATACATATTTACCCTAGGTCCTAGAATTTAACGAGGTGACATTTAGTAAATCGGTCATTGCTTTGAGACACCAAATGGTATCCTACAGGCTTGGAAGAGTTAACGTTCTTTCTAAATCGCCAGGAAATTCCCAGGGAGTATACCACTGGCAGAATCAGACAATAGTTTACAGCAGAGTTTAATATATTGTTCTTTGCAGCAATTGTTTCCTTTCCATTTAATACATTTTTAGAATTACAGTCTATCCTCACCACAAAAAAGAAATAACTGATTGAAAATTAAATTGTACTTGGGTACGTGTGAGTGTCTTGAAATCCGTGTGATGAAAAGCACTTTGAAGAAACAAATTCAGAATTAATGAAGTCACCTGATCGTGAATCTCTCTTACTGGGAACTCACTCCCCAACAGATGGTGCTAGCTCTCCTCTAGTTAGAGCTGCTCTGGTCTACCCTTTCTTAAAATGTACCATGCATGACCTTGAAGGTGAAGGGTGATGTGGTGATTTGCATAGCATGTATTGTAAACTTTCTTCTGTCGCCCCTAACTTCGGCTTATAAAACATTATTCCACACAATACAGTTGAAAAATCTATGATTGTATCCTCTTAGGAAGTTGATTTCTTCCACAATAGCTGTAGGAAATAATTTAAAAGGTCATTTATATGATAACAGTGGATGGTATTTAACTTTTTCAGGAACATTGGCTTACAGAAGGCCTGTCACTTATCTGCATATTCCCCCAAAATGACACTCCGTCTTGAAAATGTTAGAGGTGTGTGCTTCTTCCTAACCTAATTAATTTGGCAATTGTCTAATGGTGATCTACTGTATGTTAACCATAGTGCTAGGAACTGGGGATGAAAATAGAAGTTATGCTTCATAATTCTGAGAGACCCAGCCCAGTGTTTCCCAGAGGTAAGTCAAATATTTTCATATATCCTACGAGATTTTTGCAATGATGTATTTCTTTACTGTAATAGGCTTATTATTTTTCTTTAAATTAGCTTACTTTTATTTTAAAAAAATATTCTATCACCAATATTGATTTTAGAAGTCTCACAGAGGGTAATCATTACAAAATATCATTTTATTAAAAAAAATGTAAATTCTAGCCTATTACTTTTATCTACAAACCTTCCAAGACTGAGGCCTGCTATCTCTCAAAAAGGGAAATTAACCACACAATAGAGAGATGCTAAAGCCACCTTAGCACCAAACTAAAATGTTTTCCCTAATGTAGATTATTAAAAGGGGGCCATCTCTCACCCTCTGCAATTCAATATTTAATATTTAATGCCACATCAGTGTAACACATAAAACCATCTGTAGTGAGTGTCCTATATTTTGGGAGACATTCTAACTAGTGGGAGATGCACATATAAACAAATCATTACAGTACAGTTTCATTAGTGGTACATAAAGATTTCAGAGTACTTTGTAGAACATGATGGAAACAGATTACCTCTCTGTAGGGAAGGGAGACTGCATAGATATGGAGAATAGACTGGGGGCTTCCAGAGGCAGGGGATGATGATTGGGCAAAATGTGTGCAGAAGGTCAAAAGGTACAAACTTCCAGTTATAAGAAAGTAAGTCCTGGGGATGTAATGTATAGCTCAGTGGCTATAGTTAACTATACTCTATTGTATATTGAAAGTTGCTAAGAGAGAAGACCTTAAAAGTTCTCATCACAAGAGAACAAAAATTTGTAACTGTGTGGTGATGGATATTAACTATACTTATTGTGCTGATCATTTCCTTGTATATACACATATCGAATCATTATGCTATATACCTAAAACTAACACAGTGTTATATGTCAATTATATCTCAATTAAAAAAAAGATATATCTTATCTTTGTCCACTGAAAAGACTTAGAAACAATGACCAGCCCAGCAGCATTCAGCATCCCTAGAGCCCACACTACAGTCTCTATCATATTCTCCTAAAAGGAACCATGACTTTGGAAGACTGGCTAATGCCAGGTCTAGGGCAGGAAATGAACAAGATAAGCCTGGGATATCTTGTCCTATCAGAAAGAAAGAAGCCATCAAAGTCTTCTGGGGTCATGGGAAAAGGATTCAAAAGACAACACTGGCTAAAGAGGGGACAATTTAAATATCAATAAGAATAATAACTGCAATGAATTAAAACATATCAAATATTTTTAAGTATACAAGTCCATAATTATACTAAAAAACAAGCCTAATTGATCACCTATTGTTTTTTTCTTAGAGAGGAATTGGGCGGTGAAATGCTCAGCACAGAGCCCAACACCAGGCTCGATCTCACAACCCTGAGATCATGACATGAGCAGAAATCAAGATCACTTAACCAAGTGAGCCACCCAGGTGCCACAAGAAGAAGCTTTTTTAAATTGAATCTCACCTTCCCCTGGATTAGCTCCCCTGGTAGACTGCTTAGGCTGGCAGGATGAAATGTTTCCAGGTATTACCAGGGGGAGTTTGTTATGGAGCTGGTGGGAGGGCTTGCAGAAGCATAACAACTCAGCAGAACTCTCTTCTAGGCTTTCAGTGCTATGGAAAGGCATCAGGCCACTGTAGAGCTTGGCTGCAGGTGTCCTTGGGAAACCCCAAGTGGTGGTGGTAGAGCTGTGGCTGGATGATGGGAATCTGGACCCTGCCCTCTGTGGTCTCCAGCTGGAGTCAGTGGTGTGTGCATCTGTCATCGGCCTTTTGGTGGGTCTCATATTTGTTTAGACTTGTCCAGTTGGGTAGAAGCTGGCTTTATGTGAAATGGAGAATGCTGCTTTCACAAACACTGGCTCAACATGTCAAAAACACCAGCTGCAGTAATTCAAGATAGTGTCAACGCCTTGACAAGCCTGGCTTTGTTCAAAAGGGGAATGCAGGGATTGAGTCATCTTTGGAGGATACTAGCCTAAAGAAAGAGTCATCAAAAATTCAGAGCCTGGTGGATGCCTATGGGAAGCAGAAGAGAACACACTTTAACCTGACGGAGGAAATCATTTCCCTAATAAAAGAACTTAAGGAAGAAAGATCCAGACACACAAGGCAAGAAGAGATGATGGCTGAAGTTACAAGAATGACCGGGTCACTGAGCTAGGAATCACCACATCTCAGAAAGCTTTCCAGCCAACAGCTCCCTCATTATCCCTCCAAAGGGTGGGCTTGGTCTGAAAGCCGAGCTGCTTTTTCCTTCTACTCAGGCCTCCTGTGCTGCCAGGAGGCAGCCACCTACCTGCGCTCAATGTGAGGTTCATTACTACCGCTGATCCAAGGAAATAGTATCTGTGGAGACTCCTTTTCCTTCTCATTTCCTGGGAAGCACTTTCCTCCCTCCTTCTTGGGCTGGAGTCTCTCCTCCACCTCCAAATCCTAAAAAATGGGCGCTCTTTTGAGGTTAATCCAATTTTCAAATGAACCACCTATTGGAGCCAACATCAGAAACTTCAGACTTTTAAAATGATGTCTCTTCAAAAGGAATTTTAATCTCATTCATCAGCATTTTAAATGTTATTTAAAGGACCATTCCTTTTGATCAAAGTAACATCCAATAGAACTTAAGTTCTCAGAATAATGGTTTTTGTTTTGTTTTGTTTTGTTTTTATTTTTTAAAGATTTATTCATTTATTTGAGGGGGGAGGGGAGAGGGAGAAAAGGGAGAGAGAGCCTCAAGCAGACTCTGCGCTCAGCGCAGAGCCCAACATGGGGCCCAATCCCAGGATCTTGAGATCATGATCTGAGCCAAAATCAAGAGTCAGACACTTAACTGACTGAGCTACCTAGGCGCTCCTTCAGAATATAAATATTATAATATACGTATTATTAGATATATTTATGTTTTTATATTTTTATAATTATATATTTTAAAATAATTTTATTATCTTTATGTTTTTATATAATTTTATAAAGCTATTTTTATCTTATTTTTCTCTATACATTGTATAGATACTGTGCTTTATTTTATTATATGTGCAGTTTGTCAATAGTGTACAATTTCTAGTGCATTCTATAGAGTTCTTCAGAGGGTCCCGGGCAGGATTGACCCCTAGCTGTGTCTAGTAACTCAGTAATACACATTTTATCGGCGTTCTCTTTTTGCCCATATCACTCCCCTGTTTTCTGGCATTATCTTCCAAAGAAGTCACCTGCATTTATGAGTTCCTGCCTTTGCTTTCAGGGGAAACTAAAGACATTGGAATGTACATCCAACCATACTATGTAAAACTAGACCCTCTTGCCTTCTACTACTAGGGTTGTAGTTAATGTGGACATTGCCATCAATAAATGAAGCTTAGTCACATCTCTCTGAACTTCAGTTCTTGTCAGAGAGAGAGCGTACAATGGGGACAATGTCATCCTCAGATGCTGGATGCCTCTGGCCCATGAATTCTCTAAAGCTTATGCTGTCTGTGCCTTCTCACCTGTTCCTGAATGTATGAATCACATTAAATCAGTGAGACTGACTGAGCTGTTCCTTGCTTATTCCATTGTTTCTCTGTATCACCCAGAAAAGTATTGCAATCTTTGGTCGTAGTCGTTCCTCCATAGCGGTGGGTCTCAACCAGTGTTTGGCAGCAAGCTAGTAATTCGTTTTCAGTAGAATGGTGGTGAGTGGGTACACGGGGTAATTTTAGGAACTGAGAGACTGGAGTAGTTCTGCACTTAAGCCAATTCTATGCGTCAGAGACCATCTCATGAGAACTAGGTGTACGCCATCAATCTTGGGGTGCATGATAAACAACAAGATAGAGCATTGTCCAACACAGAACACCGAGTACGAACAGTCTTTTTTTTTTTTTTTTCTAATCACCTGCAGCCTCTGAGGCCAACATATGCCCTTGAACTGAGAGCTTCAGGATTAGAACAGGTGTCTGTTACTGGTATCTCAATCACAGGCCCTTAGATCGGGAATAGGGTCGATCTGGCAGAGACATTCTTCAAAAGTCTACTGATTCTTGGCTCTCTGTCTTTATTTAAGAGAAAAACACACACACACACACAAAAATGGATTGGAAGCTTGGCTGGGTGTGCTAACTGGTGGCTTCACTATTCTATACTTACAGTTAGGTCTTACTTTGTAGGCACCCAAATATTAACATCTGTGGCTTTTTTTTTCTTCTGGGCTAGTTTTTTTTATTCGTTTTGTTGTTGTTGTTGTATTTTTCAGGAGAGAGATCCCTTCTATCCTCCTGCGGAAGGTTCAAGCCTGGCTGCTGTTATTCTAGGAGCTGAGTGGGGACACGGCACTAAAGGTTCTCACAACTCAATACATAGAATTTAACTTAACCTCCCTATTTTGCCATTTGCCTTACTTCCCTAAAATATCCCTGAGCCTGAAGCTCTGTTTTAACTTTTACGGTGAGAATACCTGTCTTCTGTCAGAATGGGAAGGGTCTAGCTGCCTGGCGATACCACGTTAGAGCCGGCATCTGGAGCTCTAGCTGCTCCTTATAGGGGCTTACGGCTAATCTTGTCCCCTCAACGTGACAGGTGCCTCCGATGTCCCAGTTGTTTTGTCTTGCTTTTTGGCTTTTCTGACTGCAAGTGCTGAAATTTCAGCTTTCTCTGCTTTGTGAAGTCTCCACACCTCCACCTGCTTGCCATTTTCCATGTTGTGTTCTAGCAGCAAATCACCTCTCTGAAAGAACATTTCAGCTTCCCTTGCATCTAGTTAGGGCGACATGACCAAGTTCTGGCCAAAGACCCATAGAGGGGAAATGCTATGAGAGACACCTGGAGTGCCCCCTTAAAGGGGTCCAATTCAGGTGAGGGATACTCCTTTTGCCCTTCTCTCTTCTTACTGCCTGGAATGTGGACACGAGGGCTGGAACGCCAGGAATTATCTTGAACTCATGAGGAAATCTTGAGGAAGAAAGCTGCATGGTGAGGATGGCAGAGCAGAGATACGGGAGCCTTGGTTCCTGGTGGCTGCAGATTTGCCCTAGAGTAACACCAGAAATAAAATGCTATAAGTTGGGTTTTAGGGTTAAATGCTGCTTCATCTAATCTTAGTGCGTTTATCTTTTATCCTACCCCTTTAATCAAATCTTTGGTGGTGGCAAGAGGCAGGGAGAAGAATCATAAAAGTTGCTAAAATAGTGAGCAACCCAACCTTGCCCCTCAAACCACTTGAACGAGATTCCCATCTTCCAGCTCTGAGTGTCCTCTGTGCAGTGATGCTAGTAAGTAGGACCAGAAGTACATCTAGAATTCAGGGGACTTGATGTTTCTACAGTTTCGGGCATTCATCTAAGAAAAAGAAGACAAAATTAGATACTCATTTCGGTGGGGTTCCCTAGAAGCAGAGCCTGAGTTTGGGATTCTTGAGCAAGTAATTTATCAAGGGATGACTCTCAGGAAATTGTTGGGGAGTGAGGGATGCAGGAGAGGGCCAGAGAAGCTAGGCAACGATGTGGTTTCAGAAGATATCTAGCCTTGGCCTGAACTCCTGGGGAGTTCTGGAATGTATGTTACCCTGCTATAAGGCAGAGGTTTTAGGCCCCAGCATCAGTCAGTCATGGAGGTAGTCCAGCATCCCAGTCATCTCTAGGAAAGTGGCTCCCCGAATCTATGGACAGTCGGCTGCAGCAGGATACAGATGTGAGTCCTTAGTAATCAACACTTGCAGCAGCTGGGATGGGTGCATTGTCTTGCTGGAGGGAATTAAGTCAGGAGGCCAACAGCTATTGCTATCGGTACAAAAGTAAAGAATGGAAATAGTCATTTAAAAAATTTTAAAGTCCCTCCCCCTGCTCTTGTGCTTTCACTCTCTCTCCCCCTCTCAAATAAATAAATAAAATCTTAAAAAAAAAAAAAAAAAGAGGGGGGAGTGTGCCTGGAGGGCTTAGTAATCTGCCTTCAGCTCAGGTCACGATCCCAGCGTCCTGGGATCGAGTCCTCCTGCTTCGGGCTCCCTGCTCAGTGTGGAGCCTGCTTCTCTCTCTCCCCTACTCTTATGCTCTCACGAACTCTCGTCCTCTCAAATAAATGAATAAAATATTTTTAAAAAATAAATTAAAAAAATAAAACTTTTTAAGGTTGGGGTGCCTGGCTGGCTCAATCAATAGAGCATGTGACTCTTGATCTCAAGGTTGTGAGTTTGAGCCCCATGTTAGGCATAGAGATTACTTAATAAAAGACAAATTTTTTAAAGTTGGCAAATATTGTAAATATAAAAAAAAAAATCCAGAAAAGAATTTATATATTACAGGTACCTGGAATCTCTCTATAACACTATTTCTCCTTTTTTGCTTTTCTCCATAGAGTTTGATCTCTCTCACTTTTTCTCTCTTCTATGGAGTCCAACATGAGGTGAGGTTTAAACTTACAACCTTAAGATCAAAACCTAGGCTGAAGAGTCAGATACTTAACCCACTGAGCTTCCCAGGCACACACCTCTCTCTCTCTCTTTTTAAGTAATCTCTACATCCAACATAGGGCTTGAACTCACAACCTTGAGATCAAGAGTCACATGTTATACTGAACTACAGCTAGACACCCTTGATCTCTTCCTCATATGAGAGTTTTTTTTTTTTAAGATTTTATTTATTTATTTGACACAGAGAAAGAGATCACAAGTAGGCAGAGAGGCAGGCAGAGAGAGAGGAGGAAGCAGGCTCCCCGCTGAGCAGAGAGCCCGATGCGGGGCTCGATCCCAGGACCCTGAGATCATGACCTGAGCCGAAGGCAGAGGCTTAACCCACTGAGCCACCCAGGCACCCCAACTCTTGCCTTCTTAACAATTTTGCATATCGGGGTGCCTGAGTGGCTCAGTGAGTTA
>CM052886.1:62842542-62954944 GCA_028534135.1 Potos flavus | reverse complement strand
ATCATGACCTGAGCCGAAGGCAGAGGCTTAACCCACTGAGCCACCCAGGCACCCCAACTCTTGCCTTCTTAACAATTTTGCATATCGGGGTGCCTGAGTGGCTCAGTGAGTTAAAGCCTCTGCCTTCAGCTCAGGTCATGATCTCAGGGTCCTGGGATCGAGCCCCACATCGGGCTCTCTGCTCAGCAGGAAGCCTGCTTCCCCCTCTCTCTCTGCCTGCCTCTCTGCCTATTTGTGATCTCTCTCTGTCAAATAAATAAATAAAATATTAAAAAAAAAAACAATTTTGCATATCTAGTGTTTGGAAGAATTTCCAATAAACTGACTTCCAATAAACTCCATTCATTTCAAACCTTGTTTCTTCCCCTCTACCCACATACTGTGCATTGGAGGATAAGGTCACATTGCAGTATGACCTCTGTCCCTGCACCTTCGGGGGACAGGATGCCAGGAGAGTGGGCATAGCAGATAGTAGGGTACTCCTGGAAGCCATTTCTACACCTGGACAGCTAGCAATACTTTCCTCTACACAGAAGGACTGCAGAACACCAAATTATATTCCGCTAAACCCAAACCAAACGTACGCTTAGTTCAACTTCCCATTAAATGGATCCCAACATGCTTATGGCCATTCCAACGTAACTTGACCAAGGGAAAGTCAGAATGGAAAGAGACAGTGGTCTTAACTGACTTTGATTAAAATACCTTCCTCGAATTTTACTCAAATATATGACCATGTGAAACCATTTCTAAGGCCTTTCTGGGTCTTGAAGCTTAAGCTTCATTAAGCTGTGTGGTGTCTCTGCCTCTGGGTAGGACAGGTAGAATAACATTCACCCAGGAACATTTAGTTTATTTATGCAGTTGTAACCACGGTACCGGGAAATACAACAGCCACTATGTCCCAAATGTCCTTGAGATTCAGGAACATCCTTTACCCACAAATCCAACCCTTCTCCTTGATCTTAATCACTGGTTTCTGCATAAAATCCTCCCAAATTTCACTTCTCTTTCTTCTTCTTTTTTGTGGTTACAGGAATTACAAATGGTGAGGTCTCATCCTTTTTGTTAGACCTGTGTTTCCAAGAATCTTGCTGATCAAGATACTTGCTTATCGAATGAGTCATGTTCCTAACCGCTTATTCAGTGCAATTTATTTCTAACAAATTAATGCACAAAGTATTTTTTCAAACATATCTATCTGTGTGATACTTTAATCATTTATATCATTTCTAACCAGATATATTATATATGCTTTTATACTTGGAAGAATTTGGTGCTTTATGTACTTATAAATCTTGTAAGTTTCCTCAGAACAGACTTCTCTTTTGATCAATTCTATATTTCATCATAAGTTAAAAAAAAGTGGCAGGATAGCATGGGATGGTGGCCAATTTCTCTGGTATGAGTAGCAGAGGCTAAAAGTGGAATCCATTGCTACGATATTTTTACCTTGCAGACCAATTGATACTTTACAGAAGATGTTAATGACAGCTTTTTAGGCTTTTCCACTTCCATAAGCTTGCTCTCTGGTCAGAATGGTGGACTGGATGGGGCGCCTGGGTGGCTCAGTGGGTTAAAGGCTAAAGCCTCTGCCTTCGGCTCAGGTCATGATCTCAGGGTCCTGGGATCGAGCCCCGCATCGGGCTCTCTGCTCAGCAGGGAGCCTACTTCCCTCTCTCTCTCTGCCTGCCTCTCTGCCTACTTGTGATCTCTTTCTCTCTGTCAAATAAATAAATAAAATCTTTAAAAAAAAAAAAAGAATGGTGGACTGGTTAAGCTGATTATCTGTCGAGAGATGTAATTTCCTTGCATGCACCGGCCTCAATACTACTGAAGCTTTACTGATTATTGCTGTTTCAGATACCAAGTCAACCAAAGGTGACTAACAAGCACTTGCTGAGTTTCTCTATTGATTTAAAAATATACAATGAAGCTAATGGGAATATTAGTACTGAAAAGTCAAAAGGGGACATCGAAAGCACTTCATAGAATTTGGGACATGAAACTGGAATCTAGGTTAAAGTGTGGGGAGTTTGCTTATTTCACAGCCTTGGGTATTTGAAGATCAAATTCTCTTAGATTAGCAGCTACGATAGATGATCCTATTATGCAATGTAGAGACTCAGGTTTAACGTGATCTTGCATGAAACTTATTTAGCCATTAATTGAAAGCAGACAAATAGACTGGTTAGGTCATGAGTTGGCAACTTTGGTCATTCTATTTATTTATTTATTTAGCTTAGTTTGTTTTCTTTAACTTCACCTTCAGTGTGTGATCCATGGGCTTAAAAATGCATGTTTTTTGTGTATATTTTATTTATCACAGACTTAATTTTTTAAAATAAATAAGATTACGACAATGTAAAAATTTTACAGCTGCATAGCTTGCTTATTGCCCTTCTTTTTTTCTCTCTTTCCTTCAAACACATTGCATTATTCATTGTTTTGTTTTGTTTTTTTAAAGATTTTATTTATTTATTTGACAGAGAGAGAGATCACAAGCAGGCAGAGAGGCAGGCAGAGAGAGAGGGAGAAGCAGGCTCCCCGCTGAGCAGAGAGCCCGATGTGGGGCTCGATCCCAGGACCCTGAGATCATGACCTGAGCCGAAGGCAGAGGCTTAACCCACTGAGCCACCCAGGTGCCCCTATTCATTGTTTTTTTTCTCATAGTTTCTCTAGTATTCTAAAATTATGTGGCATGGGGTCTGTCTCTTTTAATGACTGTAAATCACTGGACATTCCAGCGTAACAACTTTAAGCCTTTTGTTCCCATCTCAAATATAGTGGTATACAGAGTTACACGATTAATTTGGTTCTGTGCTAAATTCTTTTTTTTTTAATTTTTAAATTTTTAATTTTTGAGAGAGAGAGTGCGTGCTGCAGAGGGGGTGGGCAGAGGAGGGGAGAGAGAGAGAGAATGCCAAATAGTCTCCATGCCCATCGTGGAGCCTAACACACAGCTCGATCCCATGACCCTGAGATCATGACCTTAGCCGAAATCAAGAGTGGGTCGCTCAACCGGCTGAGCCACCCAGGCGCCCCGGATCTGTGCTAAATTCTGATGTTGAATATTATAGTCAAATCTGGGTTTTAAAGTGTTTTCAAAGCAACATGATAGATCCCCATTACATGTCCTCATAATTGCAGATCTCCGAATGGTCAAGTATTACCAGAGAAAGAAACTAACATCTAGGTAACAACAACACTGCGGTAAAATTGTAAACTGATATAAACTGTTGCCATTTGGTATAAATTAGGCAATGAATAAAGTGTTTGCTTTTCTAAAATGACAATGTATTTCCATTCTAGATTTTAAAAAATTGGCTAGCTATCATATTTGCCTGAAAAAATTAAAATACTGAATTAAATATCTCTTCTCCTGTAATCCAGTTTGAATGAACTTTTCTCATAAGCCAAATTCGTTTATAACAAAGGAAGCTAGTTTTAATGAAGTCAAGCAGCTTATAATAACAATAATTGGATTTTAGCAAATTGGCATAAAAAAACTTATTAGAGCAAGCAGGACTGTAAAATGCAGCTTTTGAGGAACACTATAGTCTGATTCACATTTATCGCTAAGAAAAAACATGAAATTTCAAGGAATGCTCTCCTGAAAGGAAATGAACACTTTAAATTCTAATGTTATCATAAGTATATATTAAGAATTTTCAATTTTTCAAGGAAAATACTCGGAAAGCCTATATGAAGAATTTGTCTAATTCTGTGTATGTGTTTACTATAGATGTCTCTTTTTAGAAATATTTAACACTATAGCTTAAAATAAGATCTTGATTCAAACCAATCCTCTGCTTTGCTGCTATATAGTTATCTTGGACTGCTGGTGTTTGGTAGATATTATGAACTAAATTGTGCTTCCCCCCCCAGAAAATTAATAGGTTGAAACCCTAAGCCCCAATGTGACTGTATTTGGAGATGGGGACTTTAGAGAATAATTAAGTTTAAATGAGGTCATAAGAGTGAGGCCTTAATCTAATAGGATTGGTGTCCTTACAAGAAGAGAAAGAGACACCAGAGGTCTCCCCCACCTCCCCACCCTCCGCCCCCGCCGCCTGTCTCCTCCCCTGCCATCTCCCCACCCCTGTGCAATCACAGGGGAAAGGCCATTTGAGGACACAGTGAGAAAATGGCTGTCTACAAGCCAGGAAGAGAGGCCTCGCTATAGCAATCCTGATGCCAATTTGATCTTGGACTTCTAGTCTCCAGAACTGTGTGACAATAAATTTATATTGTCCAAGCTACCTAGTCTCCGGTGTTTTGTTATGGCAGCCCGAGCAGACTAAAATAGTAGATATCTGCACAACATCGATATAAAAAGACAGCACATTATATAAAATTCTGGGTCAGCTGATTGGCAAGGGCTGATGTGAGAGCACCGGGTTCGCCTTGGGGAGCATCACAATATCACTTTGGAACAGAGGCGATATTTCCTGTTGAAACATCACAACCCAAGTAATTTGATAGGGCTTTAGCTCATCACCAAATTACAGATGCTCACAGTATTTCAAGAACCACAGAAGAGACTGGGGACTTGCAATGTTTATTATTCTCATCTAAAGCACATCATAGACCCAGACTTTTGTAAATGGAGAGAGGCAAGAAGAGGGCTTTCCTTGGGTTGAGACATCCAAAGGACACGTTGAAGGAACCCGAGTGCCATGAAGGTCATCCTGGGACTGGGACCTTCATCCCAGAACTCTTGGGGTATGATTTGCTGAGCTGATGGTGACCAAGCAGTCCATCTTTGGGGGGAGGGGTCCGAGAATCAGTGCATGGACGCCCAACCACTTGGATTTGCCAGGTTCTTTTTCTTTTCTCTCTCCTGACTTGAAAGATAATGATTAGGAGCGCCTGGGTGGCTCAGTGGGTTAAGCCTCTGCCTTCAGCTCATGTCATGATCTCAGGGTCCTGGGATCGAGCCCCACATCAGGCTCTCTGCCCGACAGGGAGCCTGCTTCCCCCTCTCTCTGCTGACCTCTCTGCCTACTTGTGATCTCTCTCTCTCTGTCAAATAAATAAATAAAATCTGCTAAAAAAAAAAAAAGAAAGAAAGAAAGAAAGATAATGATTAAACTTAAGGTCATCTTCTCCCACTGCTGAGTGTCAAAGTACATGTACACAGAGGAACGGACTCACCCACGAACAGTCAACAGGTAGCTGACATTGGTCCAAAAGCTCCCTGATTGGAGGGTTCTGCTGAGCCAAGTCCGCATGCCTTGGGGAGCGTCGTCGTGAGCAGGGACACCAGAGGCAGCTGGGGTGGCTGTGGAGGAAGTGGTGTGCAGGAGGGGAGATGTGAGGCACCATCAGATGGAGAGGGACTTGGAGGGAGAGAGAAATGCTGAAACATTCCGAGGAGCCATTCCACTGGAGGGTATGATGCAATGCGGTCTTTATCTCCTTTCAAAGCATCCAGTAAAAACTGTCATCATCATCAGTGATTTGCACTGGAATTTAATGTATTGGTCTGGACTAAAGATGAAAAAAGAACACACATGGGAGTCACAAAAGGGGCCCCGCCACAAGCAGATGACATCTGCAGCACACACGTGAACATACCTGCACCCGTAGAGAGAGACAGAGGGGAGTCTAGAAGCACACGCTCCGCCTGGGTTCATTGTTACTACTCGGGAGCAGTAATCACAGCGATGGGATCATAAATTATAAATAATTTTTATCATTTTTGTGTTTTGCTGACTTTTCTGATTTTTAGGGTGAACATGTAAAAACTATAATGCTAATAATTCCAATGACATCCGCTAATGTTTTTGAGCACCTACGGGACACATGCCAGGCACTGTTCCAGTGTTTACATAACACTGAGTTCATTTAATTCACACGTAGCCCACCTGTGAGATGGCTGTACAGGTACCATTGTTCCCATTCCACGGATGAGTCAACTTTTATGATGTATTCACATTTAAAAATCAGAAATAAGGAGTGCGATGTTTAAAAAGAAAATAAAAGAGCAAAAGGAAAACGGGGCTGGGAAGAAACAACCAGAACCTAGAGTGTACTATGTCCTTTCTTCTCCCTACTCTGTGATCAACTAAATCAAAGTGGAAAGCATGTCTTACTATCAAACTGTGCTTTAAAAATAAATTATTTTAGGGGCGCCTGGGTGGCTCAGTGGGTTAAAGCCTCTGCCTTCGGCTCAGGTCATGATCTCAGGGTCCTGGGATCGAGCCCCGCATCAGGCTCTCTGCTCAGCAGGGAGCCTGCTTCCCCCTCTCTCTGCCTGCCTCTCTGCCTACTTGTGATCGCTCTGTCAAATAAAAAAATAAAATCTTTTAAATAAATAAATAAATAAAAATAAATTATTTTATTGAAGCAGATAAGCAGGATGATTAAAAGATGGGATCCTTGAGTTATCTTTATTCTACAGTGGGTCTTACTCATAACTGGGTCCAATTTCATTTCATAGGTGAGAACCTGGGTTGCCTGAGGAGACACAGAGTGTTGGGGCCGGGATGAGATCCCTGTCCCTTGTTGTCACATTAGAACAGGATACCCAATTTAGGGACATGTTTTAAAAATGTGAAATAAAACATATTTTGTTGCCATAGCCACTAATATTTAACTTAGCCCATTACTTAAGCTAAGCTAGGAACTATTCCTAGAGTTGTTTAGAGCCCCCCAAAACCTTTTAGCCTGGAAAGCACCAGGCTATGGGAGAAATCAGTACAACTTTTTGAAGGTTTTCCGATTCTTGCAAGCACTTATTTTTTTTTCTTTTTGATAAGCTGCTTTATTGAAGTATGGTTGACAGACAAGATGATGTACCTATTTAATGTATATAATTTGATGATTTTGGATGTAAGTATATACCCATGAAACCATCAACACACTCTATGGGATAAACATATCCATCACCTCCAAAAGTTTCCTCCTGCACTCTTTATTATGTGTGTGTGTGTGTGTGTGTGTGTGTGTGTGTGTGTGAGATAAGAATACTTAACATGAGATCTATTCTCTTGGCAAAGTTTTAATATTGTCAGCTGTTGGCACGATGACATACAGTAGATCTTTAGGATTTAATCATCTTGCATAATTGAAACTACCCTTTGCATAACTTTGTACCTTTGGCCACTTCTGTCCAGCCATTGAATCTTCTAGTTTTGCTTTGGTTTCAATTTAACCGATTGTCAGAGGCTTATTTGGTGTCATGTTAACGAACAGTCAATATTTTGAAATATTAACTAGTAAGAAAGACTTAACTTGGCTTTCCTATCTTTTCTGGTCAGGCAAAGTTTCCCCCCAGGGTCTCTTCTTTCCTTATTTTGGTCTCACACCTTGTAGCAAAACAGAAGGGGAAAGGCGTTTTATGCGGAAGACCTTTGGGAACATTGTAATTGTTTTTTCTTAATCGGTTTTATTGGAAATGTTTAGTTTGCTGCCTGCTTCATCTACCAGCGTGCCTCTAATTGCTAGATATTATTTATTAATATGTAGACCACACATTTTTTATTAATGACTCTTCATTACCACATCTTTTATAAAACATCTTGAATATTTTAAGCACTTTACGACCATTTTCACCATCCATTCCTGCTAGCGACTTTAAAATAATGAACACCAAAATGACCAAGAAGTTTGAGAAGTGAATCTTTAAAACAGGTAATTACTAACCATGGTATACACATGGTCAAACTACATACATGGCTGGAGAGAGGAATCTCGAGAAGGCCCCTCAAGCACTAGGTCAGGTCCAAGCCCTAAATGTTTTACCAATGAGGGTAAGGGAGCAATAAAAATTCTCTTCATTTTTCTGCACCATAACCTTAGGAGAGGAGTGTTCTCATCCAGCACAAGCCAGGCCACGTCTCCCAGTGTTGGAATACACCTGCCCTAGGGAATCGGGGCAAAGGAGAAGCCTCCTCTGGGAACCTCACTATCCTCATTTCCAGGAACGGTCGTGATCAGCAGAGCAGCTAATCTCACTGCCAGGAGAGATGGAAGCCAAAGGGAGCCTCAAATAACTGTGTACCAGGACGATCTGGGCTCTGAAATAGCTGCCTTGACCTCGTGGGCCATTTGAAGAAATCTACACAGAACTTAAAAACAAGTTGTAATAGAGCGTTACCCAACAGAAGCAAGATTCTGCCAGACATTTGTGCTTCTTCCCTTTGTTTTTGTTTTCCAGAGTTTCTTCCTCTGCTTCATTTTTTCGCTCCCTAGTCACTCACTCCCTGGATAGTCTGATTCTCCTCTGGTTATAACCATTATGCATAGTAGACACGTAGAAATGCACTTTCCTTAGTGCTATTGCTAGTCTTTTCGTGGGGGGGGGGGCTTCCATCTCCTCTTGACATGTCTAACCCACATCTATCAGCTCACCCCTCATGCTCACGTTGCCCCGATTTTGTTTAACGACTTCACCATTCATATGCCTTCTGCCTGCGGAATGTTTCTGAAATCCCTGGACTTGGCAGGAACCAGTTAGCTTGTTTCAGACTGAAGTCAGTTTCCAATTTACCTTCCACGTGCTCCTCAATCGTTCTTCCAGAACAAAAGTCCGGTTTGACCTCTCCCCTGCTGCGTAACATCCAGTAGTTACCCAGTGTCTGGATAAAGGTTTATTTCTTTAACAATGTGTACACGGTTCCTCCGTGTTCCTTCACCTTCAATCGAAAGTCACCTTTCTGCTGAATTCTTAGCTCACTGCTTTCTGCCAAAACGACAGCCAGTTTTTCCAACATCTTAGCCCAGAAGTGATTTCTTAATACATGGTCTAGTTCGAGTTGCAGGTTTATATCAACTAGAGAGTCCTCTGGAGATGACTATAATTATTTGAGGTGGGGGGACAGGGGTAGGCGGTTGGGGCGATGTTGTGAACAACGAACATTCTAGAGCGGTACTGTAGTTTACCTACTCTGCATGCTGCCAGTGGTAGCTCCAATCACCCAGGGCCACGGTTTGGTTCCAGAGAAAAATGTTCCAAATATTGTTAAAATGAAAAGAGAGTCGGCAAGAATCCTATGCAACTAATTCTTTTTTTTTTTTTTTTGCAACTAATTCTTTTTTTTTTTATTAATTTTTAAGATTTTATTCTAAGTTTTATTTAGTTTCTGGTGAAATATCTGCACTCTCTCTGTGGATGAAATCATTTTAGCAGCTTTTATTCCTTTTCCTCCGAGCACTACTGGGGAAGATACACATTCAACAAATTATCATCATTTATTAAATAAAAGGGTACAAAGCACCATGAGCAGGAAATATAGGGCACCCACAAAGGAAACCTGAGATACACAGCATGTGTGTGCACGCAAATGGAACAGAACTTGAAATGAATCTGCCTTTCCTCTACCTCAAGTGACAGCTTTGTTAATTCCTGACAAGCCATATAAATAGCTTCTATATAGAATTTATATGTATGCCTTTTCTGTTGCTGTTTATAGCCGTCTGGTAAGAACCAGCAAACATGGGTTCTACTTATGTCAACAGGCAGAGTTGCTACAGTATATTTATTCAACACAAGTGATTGTTAATGGGTTCTGATGTAAATAGACAAGCTACAGATGCATTTATGAATTTGGATGTCTGCTTACATAAGCAATAAAGCATGGTGGCTGAAAGCAGGCCACGGGGAGCCAGACTGGCTTCTGTTCCATCCTGGGTCCACTATTTACTACCTGTGTCATCTTGGACACTGCATCTGTAAAGATAAATCATGACATTAGCAACCTCCTAGCTTGTTATGAGGATTAAATAAGTTAGTACATGGAAAACACTCAGCACATGTTAAGTGCTTGCCACGGGGTAAGTGCTCTACAAACGTCCCCTACTGGTTTTGCTCACATAAAGCAGTAATATTATATTTCATAGATAAAGGTGGGATTTTTGTCAGAAGTATACAAGGGTATGACTTACTAAGTACAGATAAGGGGGTCCAGGAATTTAATACCACATTTGTGACCTTCGGGGCTGAGATTTAGTTAGGGTGTTACGGAGAATGACAGTATTTTCCAAGTTCAAATATGACATTTACTCTGGGATTGTTAGCATATGAAACAGTTACAACAGTAGTAGAGAGTCTTCATGTATGCAGCTTCCATTAGACTTATTTTCGAAAACTACATTTCTCTAAAATAGATTACATCTTTAAAAAATACATTTCTCTAATTGTATGAATATATTGTGTCCCACTTAACCTAATTGTGACAAATTAAGGGAAGGGATGGTAGAGTATGAAAAGCTGATGGAAGCTTGCAATAGGTGGAACGCCTTAGAATAGCATCAACAACAGTTTGGGTTTTTCCCCCCCAGACTTTGTGCTTTGTTCTGGAGGAAAACAAGAGTATAGCATCTTGAATTTCTTCACCGGGTAATTTACAACCCAGTTATATTGTGCACAGCAGCTGCACACATCATGTTACTTGAGTTCACCATCAGTTACAGTTACAAATGAAACCGGTCATATGTTCTTTCACAGCTGTTACTGTTCTAACACCCAAGTCAACAAAACGGTATGAATATTTACAACCATAAATCTTTTTATTAACTCTTCATTTTGGGCTTTAAAAAAATATCGTCATTTTTAAATTCTAAGTTCTACTCTACTCAAATAGACAATAGTGGCTAATACATATCCAGTCCTTACTATATTCCAGGTGCTGTTCTAGACACTAGTGTCACTCTTAAGAGAAAACTACACAGAGTAGTTGCAGCTTTTAGATAATACAGCATCCTCAAGAAGAAAGCGAGGGCAGTACTGAACACTTTAAGAATACGGAGTCTATAGACCAGTGTTCTTTGTATAGCATTTTTATACTGACATCTAGTTTTATGAACTGAAAACCTTGTATAATTTTTCATTACTGTTCTAGAAAGGAGAGTGGCATTTTTCAAGGACTATGTTCCACTTGGTCTGTGTCTGATGCCAATTAACCAATAAAACCGTCCTCATTCTGCTGCTGTGGGAAATAAGCAACAGCAGAAAAGTAATAATGACTTTCAAGCATAATTCAGTTGTACACACAGCCAAGGAGACGGAAGAGAGACTAGTCCCTCTACACCGCCACTTCCCAGCGCTCGCCGCTGGGAGCACTTCCCAGTATCCCCCCACCGCCTCCTGCAGAAGCCGGGCGCAGACCTGGCGGATATTGTACCGGGTGAGGCGCTGGAGGCGGGGCCCCGGGGCTCGGGGGCGGTGCTCCCGGGAGCGGCGGAGCAGACTTACCGGCCTCGAGGGGATACTTGCGGACGCCGGAGCGTGCAGGGAAGCGGTGGGGTGCTCGGAGGGAGCAAGCGAGCGGGCAGTCTAGCGGCGTGCTGGCAAGTCAGCGGCCGTGGGCACGATGAGACCCGGAGAGGAGCGGCCCGTGGAGGGGGGCGCCCGCGCCGGCGTGTCCGAGCTGGAGCTGCTGAAGCTGCGCGCCGCGGAGCGCATTGACGAGGCGGCCGAGCGCCTGGGGGCCCTGAGCCGCGCGATCTGGAGCGAGCCGGAGCTGGCCTACGAGGAGCACCGGGCCCACGGCGTGCTGACCCGCTTCTTCGAGTGCGAGCCTCCGGCCGCCTCGTGGACGGTGCAGCCGCACTACCACCTGGCCACGGCCTTCCGCGCCGAGTGGGGGCCGTCGGGGGCCGCCGCGACGTCGCGCCCCCTGCAGCTGGGCTTCCTGTGCGAGTACGACGCGCTGCCCGGCATCGGGCACGCCTGCGGCCACAACCTCATCGCCGAGGTCGGGGCGGCGGCCGCGCTGGGCGTGAAGGGGGCCCTGGAGAGCCTCCCCGGGCCGCCTCCGCCGGTGAAGGTGAGGTGGGGCCCTGGCTCGGGACTTCCAGCGCCTGCCCAGGCCTGGCCGGACCCGGGGATCGCAGGATCCGGGGATCGCAGGACCCGGCGCTTCCCGTGCGCGCCCGCCCCCTCCGTGTCCCCGCCTCTCCTTTGCCAGAAGGCAGAACCCTTGGATAAAAGTCAATCGTTCACGGGTTGTCGACCCAGCGACATTTTTCAGAATTTTTTGTTTTTTCTTTTATATAGTTGTAAACGATCGAGTAGACTCCCTAAGGAGAGAACTTAGAACCGAGCCTGGTTGTCGCTGTGATTTATTTTTGGTAACAGAGGTAACCGCAATTTGCTGACAAGGTTGTGCAATCTCTGGAAGGAAGTAGTTATCGTAGGGAAACCTATAGTCCCTCTTTATTAGGCTCCAAAACATCTGTTTGTGGCAGTCATAGGAGCTGTTGTGATTCGAATCATTGGTATTTGGATAGGAAATTTTCAGTCATTAGAACTACCAAACCTCCCTACAAAGAGTGGGGAAGTGAATGAACATTTACTGCGTAGGTGAGTTCATCCTTAAATTTTAATATTTCATGATTTTAAGAAATTTCTCCTTTAAGTGGGGGAAATGCCATTTATGTCGGGTATAGGGCGAGTTTAATCATGTGTTACTGTGTTTTTTCAGATGGTATATCCTTCATTCTGTGAGCTAAGATACAGTCGTCTCCATTCGGCTTAAGGGCAAGACCGAGGTTTTCTTTTCCTATTCTGTAGTACATTTTTTTTTCCATGTCAGTAACTTTTCTTTTATCTTAACAGTTTTCATCTTTTGTGGCTTATTCTCTTTAGCTGCCTTCTCTTTTCTGCTTCTGGGGGCTTGGTTTTGCAGCTGGGTAGGTTTTGTTTTGTTGGGAGGGTGGCCGTGTCCTTTGCCATTGCATGAAACACTGGAGAGATTTAACTTTAACCAGGTTTATGAAAAATTCAGAGAAGTCAGCAAAATTTAACTTGAGAAGTCATCAGATTCAAGGAGTCAAGGGTTCAGAGTAAAAAGTAGGTTAATTTAAGAGTTTGAGTGCTTTACAGACTTCCAAAGAAGGTTCAACTTTGGGAAATGTACACTTTTGAAGGGTAATGCATAGTTTTAGCAAGATTATCTTTCCTCTCGGAAAATGGAGTTTAAGTTGATTCCCTTAACAAGCCAAGACTTTTTCCAACATGTTTCATTGTATTCCTATACATGACCTTGAAAGTGTATTAGTTGTTTACAGATATTTTTTCTTTGTTTTTAAAAATTGTTTGAAGAAGTTAAGCTTAAATATCAAAGTAAAATGTTTATTCTGTAAAGTTCTCTTTTGTTTAATTAGGTGTTTGGTGACCAATAAGTCTGCCTGGTTGAACTGGTGGAATCGAATTAGTAAGTTTGTGTAATAGTTGGCTGTTTCTAACTGTGGCATTAAGGTTTATTTAATGCTCTTCATAAAAGTTTAATGAGTTAAGACCTTTTAGTGAGGTATCTCAGTAAGGAACCCGAGTTCAGGCCTCAGGATCAGGACATCTAATCCCTGCTCTGGGGAGACTTGCTCTGGGTCCTGGGGCAAAACACTTCACTCCTTGCCTCAAAACCACCATCCCTGAAATGCTGACACACGTCACTCACCTACCTCACAGGGTTGTTGTGAGGATACCTAGTAAGTAACCAGAAAGTTCTTTACCAGTAAAGTGTTTATGAATAATTATATACATTACTAAAAGACTTAGTCCAGAAGAAGCTTTAAGAAACAAATCCTAAAGAATTTGGAGGAGCTCAGTAGATAGTATTTACCTTTTTTCATCCTTGCCAGTAATTATATAAAACTGAGTTTTAAAATTAGGAAAAGTTTCCTGTTGTAGCTTTAGTGCATACTTGGCACCAAATTGGTATAATAATGTAAATTAGAATTTGTGGTTAACTTAACAGCATAGATTTATGCTCCCTGCATTATTGAAGTGTCAGAGAACAAAACCTCTCTCCACATAGTTTGAGGACTTCAGTGTAGGTTGTGAATACATGTGCAAGGCAACCTGTTTGATATTTTCCTCCGAGGATTTTTTGTTGTTGTTTTGCTCTGACACAGGTATCTCCTTCTAGGTAATTGTCCTGGGAACCCCTGCAGAAGAAGATGGTGGTGGCAAAATTGATTTAATTGAAGCAGGGGCTTTTAAAAATCTTGATGTTGTTTTTATGGCCCACCCATCCCAAGAGAATGCTGCTTACCTACCTGATGTGGCCGAACATGAGTGAGTAATCAAGTTGAAATAAGCCCCTTTGTGGATTATTAAAAAGATTTTTAAAATGTTTGCATGTCCTAGCTGGAGACTAAAACTCCATATTTATACATTTAAAAAGCGAATCGAAAAATGATGATGTGATACCTTACTTGATTTCCTTTGACTAGCATTTGGTAAGCCTCTTCTAGTTGAGATTGAATATGGTATTCATAATTGGACTATTTTTTTTTAAGATTTTATTTATTTATTTGACAGAGAGAGAGAGAGATCACAAGTAGAGAGGCAGGCAGAGAGAGAGGGGGAAGCGGGGCTCGATCCCAGACCCTGAGATCATGACCTGAGCTGAAGGCAGAGGCTTTAACCCACTGAGCCACCCAGGCGCCCCATAATTGGACTATTAAAATAGTGCCTAAAAAGCATAAGAAGAGCAGATAGAATATGTTGACGCATATCCTTTTTTTTTTTTTAAGATTTATTTATTTATTTGAGAGACAGAGCGTAAGAGTGGGAAGGGGCAGAGGGAGAGGGAGAAAAAATCCAAAGCAGACGCCACACTGAGTGCAAAGCACGAAGTGGGGCTAGATCCCGTGGGTGAGATCATGACCAGAACCTAAACAAAGAGTGGGACCCGTAACGGATCGAGCCACCCAGGTGTCCTAACACGTATTCTACTTTAAAGTGAGCAATCTGTCTTCTAGAAAATATCTATCCTTTAATATGGGGTTATCTTTGCAACTGAATAGATATGTAAGAGGCAGCTTTATTAGACTTGGGAAGAAAACACACTTCTCTGATCTATTGTAATTTGAGTTCTTTGCAAAGAGGGCGAATTATATTTCTGAGAGAGGATACAGAAACTAACCAGCTGTGGATTTTAGTGGAATTTGCCAGTATATACTTTTCTCATTTGCCTGGTGTGACGTTTTATTTATTTCTCTCCACACGGAAGAGCTCCCTTCTTTGGTACTTAGGAGCATGGATCATTGAAGTGGTTTGAATTTTGTACACCAGAACTTTCAATCGTAGTAGTTAATGGTCCACTTCGTGGGCCAGTCTCAAGGAGCCACTGCTCAGCTGCTTCTGGAAAACCACATATTCTCCTCTGTGGTAGCTAGGGATTCATAGCCGAACCATTCCAGCAGAGCTGCTCGATCATACTCAGTGATCTTACATCTCAGCATCCCATGAGGCCTTGTTTTCAGGGGATGACCATTTTAACTGTTCTGGTATTTCGTTCTTATCCCCAGGAGCTGGTGCTGTGGCAGTAGGAAGAATCTTTCCACTTTTAGGAATAGTGTCTAGTAGGACATGTCTGGAGAACCTCAGAGGTTAGAGATCTCTGCCAGTGCCTCGGGTAGAAGGGGCGTGCAACTGTACGCAGGCTTCCCAGCCCATTAGCCTTCTAGGATTTAGGAGTTAGGCTCCTGGGCCTTGATCCTGAGAGCCACTCAGTCGGCCTCAGGCCTTTTCTTAGTGTCTGGCTTCTTAGCTTTTTCATTAGCCATCTCTTAAGACAGAAAAGAAAACAAGAACTAAAATTAAATTTTAAAAAAGTTACGAATCTGTTCATCCTAAAAATCTCTAACAAAAAGTGAGATAAAACACTTTAGGTCCGTATCGACCACCTTTCCTACATCCTCTCCCTTCTCCAGAGGCATATATTCTTCCAAGACTTTTTGAGTATATTTATAAACATAGATAGGGACACATGTAAATGGAATTTTATTTATTTTATTTTATTTTTTAAAAAAAGATTTTATTTATTTGAGAGAGTGTGCGTGCCCATGCATGAGTGGGGGAGGGGCAGAGAGCCAAGCAGACTCCCTGCTGAGCCGACTCCCTGCTGTGCCAGGACCCTGCCAGACCTGAGCCAAAGCCAGATGCTTAATGCACTGAGCCACCCAGGTGCCTCATAAATTGAATTTTAAAGGAGTATTTTCCCCCTTAAATATTCTGCTAAATATATTGTTGGTCTGGCTCTTGCTATTGAAAATAAAGAATATGTCTTAAAAATTATTCCCTATCAGTTTATTTGAAATATTTTTTAAATTTTTAAAACTTTTTATATTTTTATTTAAATTCAGTTAGCCAACATATAGTAGTACATCATTAGTTTTTGATGTAGTGTTCAATGACTCAGTTGTGTATAACACCCAGTGCTCATCATAAAACGTGTTTTTTAAAATATGTTTTAAAATATGCTAAGATACTAATGTTGGTATAAAATGACCATTAACATTTCTTTTCCTGTAGTTTATTATGCTTTAATTGGCCATAGATTTGAGCTCTGGGAGAAATGGTGCTAGAGCCATTTTCATAAAGATCATCCTTTTCCATTTTATATTTACCATCAGTTTCATTAAATTTCCAGTTTCAATATAAAGGTGATAAGATATATATCAAGGAAATAACAAGTATCCAACAAAATTTTAAAAATGTGTTTGGATGTTTTTACTTGTTTTTGTTTTGCTAACAATGTTCCGAATTTGTCGAGAAATATGAGCATACCAAAGACTCTTGAATCTAGTCCATTAAAAAAAAAGTCTAGAGTAGCTTTTTAATAATTTAAATGCGGATACTATTTGTTAAGCTTAAAAAGTGTTGTCTAAGCAAGTCGTGTTTATAAATAACTATTTCATATGCAATCCTTTCTTTACACCTTATTTTTTATTGTATCTGAGTAGTTAGATTGATAGGAGAACTATCTGGAAGTGGAATAAAAATAATTGATAAAATTTTGAGATATCAATGATACAGGTGTTTTGGAACACTGATAAAATATTAGGAACAACTGACAATGCTAGAGTACCTTATAATATTGTGAGTAAAATCTGCCATTCGGAGGTTGTCTTAACTTATTTCAAATTGTCACTTAGTTCTGTTTTCCTTTACCTTCGCCCACCCTTAAGACAGAGTTATCTGAGTTTTGGAGACCTTTGATATAGAGTTATCACAGTGCAGTGTAGAAGGAGACAGGAGCCCTCTTTTTTATAATGGCAGCACCTGATCCAGAATTGCATGTTTGTTTGACTTGAGTTGTATACAGATTTAATTTGTACAGGAGGTCGATTGAGCAAAGATGTCTTTTTCTCTCTTTTGGGGGGGAATGCCATCTTCGTGTCAGTCTCTGTATCACATACCAGTGACCTATAACTAACATACATAAGTTGCGATGTTATTCCTACGAACGATTTGCAAATAAAAATTCCAGCAGTCTGAATTAATTCTGAATACTTGTTGGGTTAATTCTAATTACAGTACCTGGATTTTCTTTAGCGATTTTGAAAAGAGTAATTCCAAATGATGTTTTATTTCCTAGCATGACTGTGAAGTACTACGGAAAAGCATCCCATGCTGCCGCGTATCCCTGGGAAGGAGTAAATGCATTGGATGCCGCCGTTCTCGCCTACAACAATCTGTCTGTGTTGAGACAGCAGATGAAACCAACTTGGAGAGTTCATGGTACGGATGTCAGATATTGTGTGTAATAGATGGTGCTTAATATAGGTCAGTGCAGTGTAATTAGTATGTGAGTTTTAAAAATTGGAAATATTTTATGTACTTCATGTGAATATTCCAAACTTTTTAAACATTTTCAGAAATTCATGTGACAGAATCCTAGGATGTTTGTATATATCGGATAAGAAGACAGTTAAGAGTATTTATGTATAAATGGAATGGTCATTTTGTGTATTAGAAATAATGGTTTCATGTAAGAACATACATGCTTTCTATGGGTATTTGAAAGTTGAGTCTTGATTTTCCAGTTATCCTCACTGTCTTTTAATGGTAACAAATCATTTCCTCAATGTTAAAAAAAAGTTAGGGTTACTGGTTTTATTTTTTCAAGTGCTGTTAATCCCGAGTGACATCTTTTATTTATTTATTTATTTTCCAAGTAACATCTTTTAAAATTATGTGTATCACCTTACTATAACAAAACTAATAAAATACTATCTTGAAGGCACGAATTTATTTTTTAGTTTATTTTCTTATGATTTGGGATATTGCTATACTTTAATATCTGTTCTTTACCTGATTTTGTTATAGGCTGAAATTAGTTTATAATTGCACTTTTACCAATTTTCTTAGTTTTTTTTAAGAGAAATATGTAGAAATAATATTTTTAAAAGCAGGTAATGTAAATATAGATTTTGTACATCTATTTTAGTCATTATTTTGGATGGATAAATCTTCCTTCCTAGTGTAGTTCCAAATAAATGCATTTGTTTTGACGGTTAGTAGTGCTTAGTGATCTTTGACCTGCATTGGTTTCTTGCTGGTATAAAAATTATATTCCCATAATTTAAATGCCATTTAAAATATTCATTGGATTTTGGAAGTATGAGGGTAATTGCAGAACCTTATACCACTTTTTTTCCCTTAGGTCAAAAGTTTCGCAAAATACACAACTGTAATGAAGCCTACTGAAATAAAGGTCTCTTTCAGAAGGGTGGATAGTTATAAAAGTTTTTAATAGTTTCTTTATAGTCATGCAACATAATTTCTTAACATTATATAAATTCCTTAGAATAAAGTACATAGAGACAATTTTTTCCCTATTAGAAAGTATTACCCTATGTATAGAAACTTTTGTAAAACACATCAGAATCTTTGGTATATCTGTGAAGCTAGTAAATTTAAATTGTTTTTCTTCGTGTACATACTGGCTGAAAACTTAATAGGTGTATTTTAACCTAAAGAAATGGTCTCCAAGCTCAATTTCAGTAATTTGGTTCTTTTTATAGGCATAATAAAAAATGGTGGTGTAAAACCCAATATCATTCCCTCTTATTCCGAATTAATCTATTACTTCCGTGCACCCTCAATGAAAGAACTTCCAGTTTTGACCAAAAAGGCAGAAGATTGCTTCAGAGCTGCAGCTTTGGCTACTGGGTGTACAGTAAGACCTTTTAAGAGTTAATCTAAGTTATAATGAGAGGTATATCTGTGGGCTGGGGTTGTTTAGTTAGAATATTATCAAGTTAGATTAGAACCCGGGGCACCTGGGTGGCTTAGTTGGTTATGCGTCGGACTCTTGATTTCAGCTCAGGTCATGATCTCAGGGTCGTGCGATCGAGCCCCATGGGGCTCCGTGCTCAGCTCAGCATCTGCTTGAGATTCTCTCTGTCCCTCCTACATCCCGCAGGTGTACATGCGCATGAGGTCTCTCTCTCTCTCTGTCTCTAAAATGAATAAATAAATCTTGTTTTTAAAAAGTTAGATTAGAACCTACCTTGCCCCTTTTTCATTTGGCAGTGTTTTGAATATGTAAAACCAATTGACTGAATAGGTGATGCGAAGGTCTTTAATTCTTACTCATTTTACTCAGTGCCCACATAGGGAGGACCACAGTCCTCTTACTACGCTGTTCTTGGAATAAGTCTTCACAGGGCTGAACTCAAATTTTTGCAAGCTACAGCCTTCTGTATTGGCAGCTGTGTTTTCAGAATTACTCAATATAGTTCCTATAAAGGGAACTTTATGGCAAAATCAGCAAAAGCTATTTTTGGTGAAGTTACAGGTATGTGCAATAACGATATGGCTTGCTGGAAAGTTAAAATAGATGCAGAAGTGAGTGAGGAAAGTTTGTTCATTTGAACCATAAAATCAGTGACATTTATGTACCAATCACACAGGGCAAACAGTAGAATGGGAAGCTTGAGAATTACATCATCTTGCCCTGGGAAGAGCTCGTAGTCTAGTCAGAGAGCCAAGATCTGGAATCGGTGCCTCTCAGCCTACTGATTCTGTAACTTTTGGAAACATTATTACTATCTTATTATTATTTCATATGTTTAGGCCTCCATTTTCTCTTGAAAAATGGAGATAATATAATCTATCTCTGGGTTCTTGTGAGAATTAAATTAGGTGTTTGTTAAGAGTTAGGGCCTAACTCTCATCCTTATTACCTTACTTGTTTCTGCCCTCGCTAGACTGGAGATGTATGATTTATTCAGATAGTGAATGGTGTCTCACAGTAGCAGTGATTCTCAGGCAGTATAAGTGTCCAGAGAGGAAAAAATTAATCATTCATCCCTTATTTATTTATAATTATAAATAAAAATATTTATAGAATAAATGCATGAACTGTTATCATTAGTTAGTATCACAAGGGGTAATATTCCCTTAGGATGAGGTTCATCGTTACTAGATTTTAATCTATATTTTAAATAGTCTCTTAAAAATTTTTTATATATTGGCTGACTTGTAATATATGACCAGGTGGTTATTATTTGTAACTTAGATGTTGCTAAGAAGAGAAGAAATGTCCACTCTGCCATTTTATAGTTGGCTTTTACTAGAGTTACTGGTATTACCTTTGGTTTGAGGAACTGTTACCCATTTGGATTTAATCAAAACAAAATCTGTAAATCCTCTTAACTGGCCATCTATAAACTGCTTGTAAATCTTCATACACCGAAATACTGAAATTAATAAGTGAGGACTGGGGGAGCCTGGCCGGCTTAGTCAGTAGAGCATGCAGCTCTTGATCTCGGGGTTGTGAGTTCAAGCCCCACGTTGGGTGTAGAGATTACTTTAAAAAATGAATAAATAATAAGTGAGGACCGTAGTCAACCCTTCTTCATTGTGAACCTTCTGTCTTTCTCTCAGGGTACCTTCAAACCTTTCAGGCGGTGGTGGCAGTGTCGGCTTGTATTTTGGATATGAGAAAGCTTAATTTTTTCTTCTAGAGGCTACAGCCTAGAGCAGTGTTCCTCAGTGCCTGGTTTTTGGACCACCTGCAACAGAATTACTTGAGGGTGCTGGTTAAAATGGAGATTCCTGGGCTCCCCCAGCACCCTATTGAAGTTACTAAAGTTGAGACTCACTGGCCAGTAGAGCGAGGTGACATTGTGTAGTTTGGTGCATATATCACATAAAGGAGATAGGGTCCTAGGGAAGTCTCATTGTAGAAAATACATAGTTTTTAAAGGTAAAATATTTGAGAGAGTTTATATCTGGAAGGGAAAGTGTGCCCTTAAGCCTCTTGTTGGTTTGAAAATTAGATAGCGAATGAGTTTTTTATTTCAAAATTTGTTTTATAATTTTTTATTAGGTAGAAATAAAAGGTGGAGCGCACGATTATTACAATGTTCTTCCCAATAAGAGCCTGTGGAAAGCTTATATTAAAAACGGAAAAAAACTGGGAATAGAATTTATTTCAGAAGACGCAATGTTGAATGGCTCTTCAGGTAATTGAGTTCTTTCATATATACTATATTGTGCTGTTGGAGGAAGGAAAATATCGTTTTTGGCTACATGGTTTTGTTTAGCAGCTTTGGATATAGGGGTGTATTGCTCTTGTTTTTAATAATATTTTTCACAAAGTTAGTGGTTAGAGGAAAGAACCTAATGAACTCTTCAGTGAATGTAAAGTGTTAAGTGAGCATATTTGTTTTTAGAAATAGCCGGCCAGCCAATTTCCTTTGTATTCTAAATACTTCTAGTGTTTAAATTTGCTTAGTTCTAATTTTTGAGTAAGCTCCTTAAAGGAGAACTAGAATTTTAATTCATTCTCAGTCATCAGTAGGCAGGCTAGCAAGTTGTAAGGGGGCATTCCAGTTTTTGAGGTGTGACTATTATAGTTGTTTACTAATAGTTGTTTAGTAAGTAACTATTGGAATTTAAGTAGTTATAAGTGTATTGGGGGTTATTTTAGATTTCGTTCCTTCTAAAAGCATCATTACTAATATGTTTGCATGTTAGAAATGTTCTCCCAAAATACAATAATAAATGATGAAGAGGACTCGAAAAGACTTGGCCAAAGAAATGGGGGGGTGATGTCATTTATTGAGATAAGGAGCTCAAGAGAAAGCAGGTTGGGGTATGATAAGTTGGTATATATTATTAGTGTGTTAAGTTTGAGGTGCTTATGGGACTTCTAAGGGGAGCTGTTCAGTGGCCTGTTGAATCTGGAACCCCCAAAAGATGTCTGGGTTGGAGATATAGAAGTCAGTATCTGAAAGGTGATTGAAAACACAGGAGTTTTGGGGGATGACCCAAGTACACAGAGAAGGAGCCCAAAGATGACTCGCTACAGATAACCAGCACTTAGGAGACAGGCAAAGGAAGCAATTTAGAGGAGACAGAAAGCCAGACAATCAGGAGAGAGTCAAGTCATGGAAGCCAAAGGAGTAAAGAATTTCTAGAAGGAAAGGAGTGGCAAATCATGTCAGGTGGTACAGAGACTGGGTAAGTATGGTCTGGTGTTCGTTGGACTATAACAATTAGAAATTCATGATTCGTCTTACCTTTCCAAGGATCTACTGATTTTGGAAATGTTACTTTTGTGGTTCCTGGGATTCATCCATATTTTTACATTGGAACTGATGCCTTGAATCATACAGAACAATACACCGAAGCTGCAGGTAAGTGTTCTTAGAAGTGAACGTGTTGGCATACGCTCTCTTTTTGTAGTAGTAGCTACCCGCTTAGTTTAGGCTATTGTTACTTCATTATCTAACGTGACCTCAGAAAATACTGTATTGTGGTGGGCATCTGGAGAGGCAGTTTTGATATCGAGCACTAACCTGAAAACCAGTCATTTATAATGGAGGTTTTTTCATTTGTTTTCTCCACTTTTAGGATCACAGGAAGCCCAGTCCTACACTTTACGTACCGCCAAAGCTCTGGCAATGACTGCATTGGATGTTATTTTTAAACCAGGGTTGCTAGAGAGAATCAAAGAGGACTTTAAATTGAAACTTCAAGAAGAAGAGTTTTTAAATACAGTAGAATAAAAGGAAGATCTAGGAGCCACTTACGGATCATTAAGAAGTAATGATTTTTTTCTTTAATCTTTTTTAATGATGGAGGAGGGCATTTTTTTTTTTTCTTTTTTTTGGAGGAGGGCATACTTAATTTTTAGTCTTAAGGGAGTCAAATTCCTCTTACCTGAAATGTGAGGACATGATGTAGAGAAAACACATGACCTCATACCTAAAATGAAAATTTTCAGGGGCGCTGGCTGGCTCAATCAGTAGAGCATGTGACTCTTGATCCCAAGGTCATGAGTTTGAGCCCCACACTGGGCATAGAGTTTACTTTTAAAAAATTAATTTCAATAAATAAAATGAAGATTTCACAAATCTATGTTTGATGCAGTTGTGATCTTTTAGGAGTCGATATGTGATGGCATTTCTTTCTTTCTTTCTTTTTTAAGATTTTATTTTTACGTAATCTCTACACTCAACGTGGGGCTCGAACTCACAACCCCGAGAGATCAAGAGTCACACACTCCACTGACTGAGCCAGCCAGGCACCCCTGTGATGGCATTTCTTAAACAACCTGGATGATAGATGGTTTTTCCGTGATAGTATTTTATAAATTCAGTTGTTGTATAAGCGTATTTTAAAAGATTCAAAGAATTTCAAACTTTATATTCGGAATTGACCCATGAAAGATTTTTTTTTAAAGATTTTATTTATTTCTTTGACAGAGAGGAAAGAGATCACACGTAGGCAGAGAGGCAGGCAGAGAGAGAGGCGGAAGCAGGCTCCCTGCTGAGCAGAGAGCCCGATGTGCGGCTCGATCCCAGGACCCTGAGATCATGACCTGAGCCGAAGGCAGAGGCTTTAACCCACTGAGCCACCCAGGCGCCTCAGAGTTTTTTCTTTTTTGGTCTAGGGTGGTGAAATAGTTTAAAATTCATGTACTAAATTTAGGGAAGGTTCATTTTGAATATCTGACTATATCTGTTTTGGTTTAGAGAATCTTTTCATTGATAATAAAAGCAGGTTTTAATCAGAAATGCTGGAAACAACTAGAAACTCAGGTACAAAGGATAAACTTCAGTTTTACTGTTTGAAGGAAAATGAAAAATTTTTGTTTAATTAACTCTGAGAAGTGGCATTGAAGTGCTATTCCTAATTCCATATTTCTGTAATAGGAAAAAATATAGACAGATATGGTTAGAGTCTTTCCATGAAGTGTTTGCTTAGTAGCTCAGTGTGTTCTAGAGGGACTTAATGAGAAAGGAGCAAAGTCTGTTTGCTTTGAATATTAATGTCATATAACTGGGCACCTCTCCCCAGCAGCCCTAATCAGGCTTTTACTCAGAAGCCAGCCTGTCCAGTTTACTGAGTTTAGGGGACAGAATTCTAAGCCTCCTTAAGCCTCATTCTATCTCAATACTAGTTTAAAAGTATCAGAAGTTTTTCTTGGTTCTTAGGGTAAATTTCTTGAACATGACAAAAGAATGTGAAAAAAAGTATCTAGTAAAGCAAATACTTTAAGCTGTGAATATAGTAGAGCTCTAGTATTCTTTATTTTAAAGGGAGTCCTCAAATTTGAGTTTCTTCCAAAAATGGAAGATAAAAGAGAGACAAGTGTTTGACCTCTCTGTTACAAGCAAGTCACTCCAGTCCCCTGAGCCTTGAGCTCCCCATTTGGAAAGTTAGATCACTCACCCTTACAGTCCTTTAAACCTCTAATTCCTATTCTATCTGAAATTATTTAAAGTTGAAAAAAGAAAAGGAGAGTTAGTAGTTGAGACTTGCTTTTCTTCTATATCAAGGGACTACAAGCTATGGCCTCATTTGGCAAGCACCTGATTTTATATGGCTAGCATGCTAAAAATAATCTTTACATTTTTAAAGAGTCCTAGAAAAAAAAAATACCAGAGACCAAGACCAGATCATGTGACCAGTAACACTGAAAATATTTACTATCCGGGTCTTTATGTAAAAAAAAAAAAAAAAAATTGCCAGTCTCTGTCTTCTAGAACAGTAAAATAAAACCGGTTTCTCTTTGACTTCTCTCATATAATCAGATCTTCTCCTAGGATAGAACTGCAAGCCAATTGAAAACTCAGGGAAAGGGTTTTAGATGGCAGTGCCCTAGTGTTGATGTTGTAATGCCTCGGTGGTTCTGGCACCTTCAGACGTTTGTTTCTTTTAGCATTTACTTCATTCTGACCTACAGCTCCCCTGAAATGCCTTAAGACTGTCCCCTCTGCAAGCCAGTCTTCAATTCTTTCACATCGGCTTTGAGAACCGGGTCTTCGGTGCCACATCCTGTCTGATTATTTGTAATCTCAAAGAGCCATGCTTAGTATAGATTTTGTAAACAGGAGAGGGATCAGCAGAGGCTTCTGGCTGAGAATTGGGTATGTCCAAGATTATAGACGGAACTAGTTTCCTCATTATCAACTTAATAAATTCCGCAACTACAGGTTCTGAATCCCTTACGTAAATCCCGTGCTCTGAGGAACACGGTTTTATTTTCTAAAGCCTCGAAAACATTCTAGAACAGGGTCTGTTAACAGGTAACCGACACACTAATAATAATCTGTTTTGGGGGGAAGTGTCACAAACTCATTGTTATTCATACAAAGCATTTGTGTTTTGTTTGTGATTGATTTACTTTTCAAAGACGAATTAGAGAAAATTTCAGGTTAGCATGCCATCGTTACTGACTCACTTGGGCTCTGGTAAATACTCTTGTGTGAGAGAAGGAGGTGAGGGCTGGAGCTGGCGGGCAGGGCGCCTCTGCACCAGCGCTCTCCACCATAACCCAGCGCGGAACTGGTACTGATCCGCCATGAAGATTTGCGTCCTATCGCGGTTTCCGTAATATTTTATTTTCCTTCCCATTTTTGAAAAACTTGGTCAGAATACGGGTTTCCTCATTAGAGTATGTCGTGGATTCATCGTGTCAGAAAAGAGGTTGAGAACTGATGGTCTACAGTCTATGTAGAGGTACATTTTTTTTTTAGTACTGGGTCTTACCTTGACATTTCATATTATTTCACTCCACTAGTATTTAATAGAATTTGGATTTTTTACTCCCTTTTTATTTTTTATATACCAGTGAGTTATTTGAGCCACGTGTAGCCATACTATAAAGTATAAATAAACACGTACATGAGTGCCGGAGTCAAAAATCTCAGTCCAGAGGAATCAGGGATCACCAATCCTCATGATTTGAATGTAAGAGAGTGCTTTCTTTGTAATGACAGATTTTCCTTTTGGAACGAAGCTCTTTTTATACCCTCATACTTCAGTGGCATGTTTCCTCAGTAATGGTGCTGAATTTCTATAAACATTTCTACTCGGCTTAAATTACCACTGTTGGTTGGTCCTCTCAGGATATATTAAATCTCCAAAGATTTGGGAAGAGAAAGGAAGCGCTGGACTTCTGGTGAACAGTGTCACTTTTACACAAGGCGTGGTTGTATTTAGCTCTTTATACTTAAAAGGTGATTGCTTGTTTTTCGGAGGTTAACAAATAGGACCTTTCCGAATTTCTAATTTTGTATCTTGTTTTGGAGGAAAATTGTATCCTCATTTGAGGGAAGGGGCAACCAAGTTTTTCTCCCAGAAATATTTGAATGATGACAGTTATCACTTAGCATCAGTGTTATTGTTACTCTTCTACTACATTATATATCATTATATTGATACCATACAGCAATATGTCTGTATATTGTTGGAAGCCAGAATCTTTTCAATATACTTAATTTCCTTCAAGTACACTAAAACCTGACTCTTGGGGAAAAAAGGCCAAGCTGACTTAGTGCAAGGTTTAAAATTATATGATTTTTTTTAAAGATTGACCTCGTTTCTTCCCTAAACTAGAGGTATATGTATAGACAACAGAGGTGTCTTTATTTTTATGGAGAATGCTTTTGTTACACGCCTTTTTAATGATCTTTCATTGTTCATACCCTGCCCTGAAAGTCTTTTCCTCAAATATCAACTTTTGGCTATCTTTGCTAAATTAATATACTTTAAAAGGTAGAAGTCAAATGGATGATTTAAATATAATTACAGACTGAAAGCATTTTCTCCTTAGTGACTTAATTTTAAAAACAGGCCTGACAACAGAACCTGAATGAAACAATTACGTGGTACTATTCATTACTAAATTACTCTATGCCCTATAATAAGACAGTATAGCTAATGTTTAGCTTGCCTTTTTTCAGACTGCTTTTCCTTTTTAAATATCATCCATATTTTATGGAACTACTCAGGAAATTTATCTGTTTAATTACTTCTTTGTATAGCACTCAAAAGGGCAGAGGCATTTAGGATAAACTAGAACGTTTTCATGTGTTTATGAATACTTGTATGAACTGACAGTTTTGATTTCTCACAGTCTCCCAAACCCCTGTTGAACTACTGATACATGGATATTTTAGCTGTTACAATTTCAGTAGTTGAGCTCAGTGAACATTTGTGGAGGACTGCCCACTTCTAAGCTTAAGGTGGTAGGAAGAGTAAGTGTATGCCTAAAAATGCTTGCGGTTGGTAGTGAGTTCTCCTAAGATTTACTTCATCTGAGCAACCCTGGCATTGAGGGAACATCTGAAAGCTACTGTCTTGGAAATTTTTGAGAAAGTGTTTCTAAAACATTTAAAAATACCTGAGTTACGTCAGTTTGTTTGGATAGAAGAAATTGATATTAAATGTCTTTTTTAAAGGATGATGGTCTAATACTCTTTTTAAAAAAAAATCTGATAAGTTGTCGTGGTTTTTTTAATCTTTTTTTTTTAAGATTTTATTTATTTATTTGACAGAGAGAGAGATCACAAGTAAGCAGAGAGGCAGGCAGAGAGAGGGGGAAGCAGGCTCCCCGCTGAGCAGAGAGCCCGATGCAGGGCTCGATCCCAGGACCCTGAGATCACGACCCGAGCCAAAGGCAGAGGCTTTAACCCACTGAGCCACCCAGGCGCCGCGAGTTGTCGTGTTTTATACATTTCTTACTTTTTACCCATAGCATCTCTTTAGTCTTCTGGAAAGTGCCCTACATTGTGTCCAAGCCTTTAAACTATCAAAACACATTTTCATTGTAAAATAAATCCGTTATCTTTGTGCTGGCTAGCAACTCTTTATAAGGCTGTAAGGTATGATAAACTCCATCTTTATCGCTTTAACGTACTTCAGACATTTTGCAGTTCATTTGAGGATGTCGCATTTTGGTATATAGGAAGTTAGTATTTTCAAGTAAGCAGTCTGACCACCATCAGGTGATAGTAGTTTCTGTAATATTTTAATATGTACATATTAAAGTGTGTATGAACATCTAAAATGGTAATAAATACATTTAATAGCAGTTGTCTTGTGGTTGTTTTCAACATACATGAAGATAAGAAAATACATGAAGCTAAAGTACAGTTCCTCGAATACATTGTGATACATTAATCTCTGATTAATTCATCAGTTTTACAGATGATGATTTGCTTTTAAACTATAAATGTCGGAGCACCTGGTGGGCTCAGTCAGTAGAGCATGTGACTCTTAATCTCAGGGTTGTGAGTTCAAGCCCCACGTGTGGCGTGGAGTTTGCTTAAAATAAAAAAACTATCGAAAAAAATATCATTCATATAATGGAGAATTTTTAAGTTGTGTTGTTTAAAAATGAGTATTTTACTAGTCTCAGAAGCTGAAAAATGCCAGTGTAAAGTGTACATGGTAAGAGATACATAATTATAGTATTGAATTTTCCCTAAAAAAAATTTCAACTTTAATACAAAATAATTTCATCTAATAACTAAAATGTAATAGAATAGGTTTTTAGATTCTTATCAATGGCTGAAGAATAAATACCTCATAATGAAAAACATTACAGGTGTCTTCATATGAGAAAAATTTAGACTGACTTTCAAAATAGAGTCCAATCCTTCTTTCCAGTGATGGAAACGTGAGATTCGCTTTTATTAGTTCAGTGGACAAAAGTATCCAATCACCTAAAAAATAAACCTCAGAAATAGAAATAGAAGGTCAGGGTCTTAAATAGACAAGAATGTTCTTTAGGTCAAAGACTAAGTTAGACCTTGCCCCGCTGAGTGAACGATAAATTACGTTAGAGTTTGAACTTCTATGAATTTGTCGTGTCACCGTCTGATGCAGTATTTTGTTAGCTCAGGAGAATGGAAAGCAGTTCAGAAACTTCATGTTTTCCCATTTGAGCTTCATTTATTCAAGGAATACCAAACCTTCTAAATCTAAGCATTGTTAACTGCCTGGAAATGATACGGATTCAGGATTAATGATCAGTCACGTCATGTGTGCCTCGTCATCCAACCTGACCCATTCTTCACAGGAAGATCACGTGTTGTGGTAAGAGAACCATGCAGCCCAAGTCACAGAACCCACTTAGGTGGGGTGCGTGTTCTTTTAGAGAAGGTCCTCTGTTAAAATGTGTATATATAAATAAATAAATAAATAAATAAATAAATATATATATATGTATGTATATAAATACATGTGTGTGTGTGTGTATGAAGAGCTTGTGAAAGAAAATCCCAGGCAGAAAGATTGCAGCCATGGTTCTCTTGGGTTTGTGTTTCTAGGTATCTCCAATCCGTTGTCAATCCATGTCCCAGCCTCTGATGTCGCCATGACGCCTTTGTCGTGAGCACTACAAAGGTGCACACACGAGTTGTGTCTTTCCACAATGTCAGCTTTCCCTTATCATAAAGCAAAGTTAATCATAATTAAAAAGCAGGTTCAGGATTCCAAACTCAATGACGTTTCACCACGTGATTAACTTGACTTCTTACCGGGCCCGCAGAGCAGAATGTGAGACCAGCCACACAACAGACAAGATAACGGAAGGGTGCAGGAAACAAACAAGGCAGTCAGTCTGTGGGTGCGGTTGAGATAAGGCTTCGGTTGGTTGGGTCGGCTTGACGCACACTGCTTATTATACTCCAGCAGTAAAGGATCTGAGTTCTGTTCAGAGGTCAGTCTGGCAGCTGCCTTTTTAAAGTGATCAGACACAGAAGGGTCATGTCTGAAGAGTGACAGTTTGCTGCAAAAATCTCTCCATTTCAAAGCGTTTTAATCGGTTTGGGCCCCCGCTTCTGCTTGTTCTGAGTTCTGGGATGTCAGCCGATGCGGGTCCCAGCAATATCTCGTGGCTGCAAGACCCCCCCTTTTTTTTTAAGTAGGCTCCACACCCAGCATGGAGCTCAACATGGAGCTTGAACTCACGACCCTGAGATTAAGGCCTGAGCTGAGATCAAGAGCCGGACCCTTAACCGACTGAGCCACCCAGGTGCCCTCTGTAGTACCCTTAACTGCATGCATCATTGCTTGACACAGGTCCCTATTTGAAACAGGCTCCTGCTTGACCTGAGTGACTTCATCTTGCTCTCTATACCCTTCCACCCTCTGCCACTTACTAAGTTCTCCTGGCCTAAATACGATTTCTTTTCTCCATAGATCCAAGACAGGACAAAAATGAAACCAAAGAAGGTTTCGGAAATTCCATATGTCCCCATACTCCCTTATCCCACCCTATAAACATTACCTCGTGGCAGACAGTCTCTCCTTTACTGCCCTGTCCACTGCTGTCCTGCAGTGTGATCAATAAACTTCTCTTTGTTCTGCCCTGGGTGTATTCTTTCACCCCCTAGGCTCTCTGGCAGCCTGCACATGAATCACCTAAGGGATCTTGTTAAAATACAGGTTCTAATGGAGAAGGTGAAAGGCAGGTACTGAGGTTCTGCTCTCTCACTCTCCATCTCTGACAAATAAATAAATAAAAGTACTTGTTTGTGGGGCACCTGGGTGGCTCAGCCGGTTAAGCATCCAACTCTTGATTTCAGCACAGGTCTTGATCTCAGGGTTATGTGAGTTCGAGACCTGCACTGGGCTCCACGCTGGGTGTGGCGCCCACTTAAAAAAAAAAGTACTTGTTTATAAAACTGGGTTTTATGAATGTGAGGTTTCATTGTTACTAACAAGCCATTTCTTATTCTTTCTAAAATCTAGCATCACCGCTCTTCTCTAAAATGTGAATTATGAAAAAACTAATGAGTATTGGTTAGGGATATGTAACAGAAAGAGAATATTGCCATTGAGTCGAAGCTGGTCTGACTGACCCCAGTTCCTTCTTGGCTAACACTCTGCACACCTATATGATGTCCACATTGTAGCACAACAATGATGATAAACCCTCAAAATCCTGAACTACCAGGGAATATAAGTCAACTGTATGTTACAGTATTTTGACTCTTGAAAAATTATTCAATATGGGCATATGATGGTACCTGCTTCTTAACCAGACAATATTATTAATCACATCTTTTTTTTTTTTATTAACCACATCTTCTTATTTCCCCAGTCATGCCAGCAAAAATGTGTTAAGTGCTATAGATGCCCACGTACATGGTGAGGTTCTCTCCAAAGTTATCCACCAGAAAGAGGGAGTTGCTTTATATTGGGGTCTTTACAAAGTCATATTAGAGTTCTCTCTCAAACACATAGCTTTGACAGCAAGGTACGGCCTGGAGGAAACAGCGTGGAAATCACCTCAATCAATGCTAGTTTGAAATGCTGGGAGAATTGCTTCAAGATAGCAAAGAAATTTAACATGAATTTAAGCACTTTTTCTTCCTTACTACCACTGGGGAGATCACTACAAACTTTAAAAAACAATACTGTATGTGATTACATTACAAAGATCAAGAGTAAACACCTGTAAGATGTACTATTACGCAAATGACATAATGAACATGACAATCTGGACAGCTGTTCTGGACTGAATTTTGTCCCCACCCCACCCCACCCCCCAATTTATATGTTGAAGTTTTCACTCCCACTGTGACTTATTTGGAGACAGGGCTTTTAAAGAGGTAATTAAGGTTAAATGAGACCGTAAGGGTGGAGCTCTAATCCAGTAGGTGTCGGGTCCTTCTAGAAAAGAAAGAGACATCAGGGATGCATGGGCTCAGAGTAAAAGGCCATGCTAGGACACGGCAAGAAGGCGGACATCTGCAAGTCAAGGAGGGAGATCTCAGGAGAAAACAAACCTGCCAACACCTTGATCTTGGACTTCCAGCCTCCAGGACTAAGAGAAAATAAATTGGTGTTGTTTAAGCCACCTCTGTGGCAGCCTGAGCAAGCTACTACAGCATCCTATATGAGTTTCCCAAAACAAAGTAGATGGAAATTCACATGACGTGCCCTGGAAACCTTGCTAGATGACTCAGAGTGGGTCCAGTCATGAGGAAGAAGTGAGTGGCAAGGATGTTTGTGAAGAGTTTGATTGAAGTTGTTTCATAAAATAAGCATGAAAAGAGTAATGTTTAAAAATGTTTTTAAATATCAAAAGCTAATGTTTAACTATTTCATCTATATCCCTTTAAGAATTTTCTCGAAGTTTTGCCAAAAAACTTTGTTTTCATGAGTTTTTATTGGGGGAAATGGAAGACTGCCTTGTAATTAAGATTTGTGCAAATATGGTTTTATTTTTTATTTTTTTTTAAAGATTTTATTTATTTATTTGACAGAGAGAGATCACAAGTAGGCAGAGAGGCAGGCAGAGAGAGAGAGGCGGAAGCAGGCTCCCTGCTGAGCAGAGAGCCCTATGTGGGGCTCCTTCCCAGGACCCTGAGATCATGACCTGAGCCGAAGACAGAGGCTTTAACCTTCTGAGCCACCCAGGTGCCCCACAAATATGGTTTTATTGTCATATTAGAATCAAGTATAGTTCTCCTATGAAGAGAGATTATTTAGTATGGCTGCTCAGCTCAAGTAACTGTGGAAAGAAAATGACATTGTGTATAGAATTCACTTTATTAAAGTGAGTTTCAAATAAGTGCTGTTTGGATAAGTTTGGTGGGGGTTGATCCTGTAGATATAAAGTATGAATAACTTACTTATTTTTCAATAATACATCAAATTAGAACCCTCTCTCTCATCCCATGCCCTGGCGAGAGGTGGCCACTGTTTTCTGGTTCACAGAAAATGTTGGCATTCACTAGGTATAACTGGAGATGTTCAGTGATGTCTTCCCATTTCTTTTTCTCTCTGGTGTTCTTTTTTTCTTCAGAAACCATGTATTTCTCATCCTAATAAGTAATAAGTAGTAGTCCCAAATGATGAGTTTTCTTGAAATGCTTATGAAGAAAACTGTCTACTCCCAATTTCCTCAGTGAAGATACCACACTCCTGAGAAAGGACTTCACTTTGAACTAGGACGTGCTCCAAGGTGGAACAACATGAAGCAGTGATTATGAAACAGGAAACCCTGAAACACAAGTTTTCTAGGCTAGTTATATCTATGACAGAACTGACAGAACGCATATGCATAGATCTTCTTCTTCATAGTTTCCCTACCAGGGAGACTCCCCCCATCCCCTCAAATCAGAAGCCATTGCACCAATCTAAAGAGTTTTGCTTCTGAAGAGATGAAACCTCAGGAACCGTAAGACAAATAAAAACAGGAAAATCATTGTATTAAAATAAACATGAGGAGACACATTGAAAAATAGGGAGTAGACTATGAAGTGAAGCATGAATTTTGGTCGAAGTGGGGATTTAGATGCATGTATGTTTCATGCAAGTGAACTTTCAGGGCTTCCCAATTCCACCTAGTCCAGAGAATATAATGACCTGCTCACAGAGGGCATCATTCATGTGAATAAGCACATAGGGTCTAAAAGAGGTTGAGCTACAGCGTGTCCACAACACGGGCAGTGTTCTCTTCCAGGGGACTCCAGTAACAACTATCACCAGTTGCTACGGGTATGCTATTCCTGGCAGCACTGAGTACAATGCTGTGAATACAACACAGGTGTAACCTCAGGTGGTTAATAAGTGCAAATTAAACCAGTAAGTAGCTCGTCCGTGTAGTTTTGGAAAGCAGGAGAAGGGTGGGTAGTGGGAACTTTAATTGCCTCTTTTTTTTTTTTTAACTTTAATTGCCTCTTAACCTTAAATTACTTCCATCACACAGGTATGTCTGTGGTACATACAGAAGAAAGTAAAATTTACAGAGTTACAGGCATTTATGAGAAAATAGACCAGTATATTAAATTGAATAAAATATATGCCGCTGGAAAAATTATCCTGGAGTATTTATCAATGGCATGGGTGTCGATCCTCATGCTCACGTAGCTGCTCCTCTGGTTTTTCCTCTGCGGGGAGCTCCTCTCCGAGGCCAAGGTCAGCTGCACCATCATCTTGTCCGGCTTCTCTCCGTTCTCGGGTATGTAGCTGCCCAGGTCATTAACCTCCCCGTCGCTGTAGCTGCCCTCCAGCATGACCCCACGCGGCTGGGGTATTCCACATGTGCAAGGAAGCTGCAAACACAGCAAACACACTGGGATGTGAGCTCAGCTCTGGCTCTCAGAAGAAACTGCATGCTGGTCGGGGTGGCCTTTTCTCATTTCTTTAATTCCCAGTTAGGGGGGTGGGGCACGGGGAAATAACAATGTTGGCATTGCGGATGTGCTAAAAGAGCAGGTGTTCATTTTTGTTCCAAGTCTACGGAGCAACTCTTAGAGAACATCACATCGTATCAGAGACCACCCTGAATGTTCACGATCCGATAATTGGCCTGTTCCCCTGAGATCAGAAACTGACAGGAGCCCTGATAAAAATGTTTTCTGATAACTTACGCGTGTGTAGTGTAGTGTGATGGGTTGGGGACTGAAAGGTGTAGCATTGTGGAGCTAGTTCACTACTACTTAGTTCTAGATTTCTGGAGGAAAGAACCATTTGACTGCGGACAGGAGGAAGAAAGAAAAGCCGGGTGGGAGGGAAGGTGATCCTGGAGATCACATATGAAAGGGAAGTTCCTAGAAGGGAGGATGTGCTTCCCTGGAAGTTTGTTGTTGTTGTTGTTGTTGTTGTTTTTTTTTTTACACGTCTGGGTTCACAAATAATTGTTTCACCATGTTGAACTGTCATCTGTTTTTGGCACTAAACAATGAACACCACCACGATTAAAAGGACTTTGTCTTAATTAACTTGCCAGTATGGGGCAGGCACTAAATAAATATTTGAATGACTGAAAGATGTAGCCCAGGGTAAATTTCACACTGTTTTCACATATTATTTTGTTTACTCTTCATACCAGCCAGTGAAGTACGTGGAGGAAGGGATGTCACCACCCCAATTTACAGAGAAGGCTTGACTTGCCCATGGTCCAGAGCTGGGCCAGGCTATCTATCCCTGAGCAGACACCTCACTCCTGTTAAGATCACCTTCTCGCGCAGCTTGCAGTCCTTGCGCTCCTGCACAGTGGTCAGGTAGTTGACAGCTGCGTACTCCAGCACCGACAGGAACACGAACACGAAGCTGACCCACAGGTAGATGTCCACTGCCTTGATGTAGGAGACGCGGGGCATGGAGGCATTCACGCCCGTGATGATGGTGGACATGGTCAGCACGGTGGTGATACCTGCGAACAGAGAGAGAAACCAGCAGGCGTTTGTCTTTGACCGAAGACCCTGGGTGGCTTCACGCCCCTGTTCTTTGTCCCTTCTGCTCCTTCTGCCTAGAGTATCTCCATCCCTGCCCCTCTGTCTAGCAAACACCTGCTCATCTTTCAAGATTCAGTGCTTTTTTTTCAAGATAGATTTATTTATTTATTTGAGAGAGGGAGAGCAAGAGAGAAGAGAGGGAGAGGGAGAAGCAGACTCCCCTCGGAGTAGAGAGCTCCTCACCGTGCTCAATCCCAGGATCCTGAGATCAGGGCCTGAGTCTAAGGCAGACTTGTGACCTGCTGAACCACCAAGGCACTCCTCAAGATTTGGCTTTTACGAAGCTTATTCTGTTCCTCCGCCTCTCATACTCATCCATCACCCCCCCACACACACACATTCTCGACAACACCTGTCTCACCTTGTCCTTCTGTAGAGAGCCCACCCTAGACATTGTGGCAGCAAGATGTTTATTTCCATTCAGTTGGTTAAAACAGAGATCTATAGGGGCGCCTGGCTGGCTCAGTCAATAGAGCCTGTGACTCTCGATCTTGAGGTGGTGAGTTCAAGCCCCACGTTAGGCATAGAAATTACTTTAAAAAACAAAATCTTAATAAAATCTTAAAAAATAATAAATCAATAAATCAGAGATTATATATAAGAGCAGGTATATATGTGTTTCTTGTAACTACTTCCGAAAGGGGGGAAAAGTGCATGAAGTATATTTCAGTACTGGTGTCCTTGTTGCTGGTGTAGGATCTTGCGGTCCTGGGCCTGTGTTATCAGCGGTCGGAGCAATTCTGACACGACCCCCATGCCGGACCTGGCTGCCCATTCAGCAGGGTTGACTTGAGGACGCAGAGAATGATGTTAGCCTCCTCTGGGGGGGCGGGGCGTTAGATTTTTGAAACTAGAATGTCCACTTAGCACAGGAACTGTTCAAGCTATGGGACAGCTGTTAAAGGACAGGGCATTTCTCAGGGGTGTTTGCCTGGGATTTCAAATGAAGCTCAGAATGTTTGCTTGGCAAACAACCGAATCACAGGGGCTGGGGTCACCTTAAGGGCCAGCTCCAACTCAGTGTCACTAAAACCTCAGCGGTCACCCTCCCTCTTGAAGCCTCGCAACCACTGAGCAATGGTGGTGTGACTGAGTGGGTGTGAGGTTTAAGGTGGGGGAGAGAGTTGATGGCAAAGAGCTATTCACGAAATGCTTACAGAGTCAGGATTTTCAGACCTGAGTATGGATCAGAATTACTAGGAGACCTTGTTCAAAATGTAGGTTCCGGTCCTTTCTCAGAGATTCTGATTCTATACTTGTAGATGAGACACAGGATTCTTCATTTTTAACAATTCCCCCCAGAGATGCCATTGCAAAGATCCCTTAGGCCACCTTCAGAGAAACCCTGTTCTAGAACGTGGTTTCCTTATGCAGGTGGGCAGAAAAAGCACCCACGCACCAGGACCACCGACCCCAGAACATGGTTCTAACAAAACTAAAGGTGGGTTGTTTGCATGGGCACTCGTGGGGCCCTGGAAACAGTTTTGCCTCATAGGTCCTTGATAATAGCATTTGACCCGTGAATCAATAACCTGGTATTTCCAAGTTACCATGCCAACAGGGGTGTAGAACCAAGTTGAAATGAATGGTTTCATCTGGAACAAATTACCTGTATTTTCAGATGCCTGAAACACTTAAGATGCTCCTTACCTAACACTTTCAGATGCACTGAACACTTAAGCTGTTCCTTACCTAAAGGGACTCTGGCGGGCACAGCTCTGCGGTCAATCCAGAAGGACACCCAGGACAGCATGACCATCAGGGTGGCGGGAAAGTAAGTTTGGAGCAAGAAGAAGAAGATGTGGCGTCGCAACGTGAAGTTAATGTACAGACGGTTGTACCAGCCTGGGGGACACAGGAAGAAAAGATCTCACACACCATGGCTGCTCAGCTCCTGCACACAGCCCGTTCTGTCTGGGGACTCGTAAATGCCTGAGGCACTTCCTGGAAACTTGCCACACCTTTACAGAGCGGAAGTGAGAAAAACCGTGGGATAGACTGATTATTTGATAACCTACACCACATGGGTGAGTCCCTCTCCAGACACCTTTGGCCACTGTCTTGTACATGAAGGAAACCCCTTGAGAAGGCCATTGAAGACTCCTGTTACTCATCGTTTGGGACAGAGCCCAGCAATGTCACCGTCACTTGGTTGCGTGTTAGAAATGCAGATTCTCAGCCCCAGCCCAAATCTACTGTATCAGAATCTCCTTTTAACAATACTCCCCACATGGCTTATCTGCACGATAAAGTTTGAGAAACATTTATTTAAGCAAGCCCCTTTGGATTTCTTTCTGGAGGAAAATGTCTTAAAGTTAAAATACCACGCTAACCTGAACACTGCATTTAGGAACAGTGAATGATCACGGGTTCAGCCATGCTTTAGCTCCGCTCTTGTGTTTTCTACGAGGAGACAATATGCATGGAGGCGTTCAAAGGAACAGGAGAAAGATGGAAGGAAAAGGAAAAGCGGGATAAACCCGGGATGACAAGGACCGAACACGAAATGAAGACTTGGCAACGTTAACTTGAAACCCTGGCATCTGGACAATTATAATGCAATGGTTGTCATTGTAGAGCAGTCCCAGAGAGACACTGTGGAGGCGCTGGAGACTGACTGTGTCCCCTCCCAAATCTGTATGTTGAAACCTAATCCTCTACGTAATGGTATTTGGAGGTGGGGCCTTCGGAAGTGATCGTGTCATAAGTGGGATTAGTGACCCTATAAAAGAGACCCCAGATTGCTCCCTTGAGCCTTCTCCCACGTGAGGACACAGCGAGAAGGTGGCTGTCTATGAACCAGGAAGCGGGCTCTCATCGGACACTGGCTCTGCCAGCATCTTGATCTTGGCCTTCCCAGCCTCCAGAACTGTGAGAAGTAAATTTCTATTTACTGAAGCCACCCGGTCTATGGTATTTTTGTGACAGCAGCCCAAACAGACTAAGAGAAGAAGAAATGGCAGAATGCTAAGGATGAAGCGGGGATCCCCTGAAGAACCAAGATTCCTGAGTGATGTATACAGAAGATGGGATATGCTGGATTGCCTTGATATGCTGGGAGTAAACCAGCGCCCTCTGCTACAGATTAGAAGACTTAAAAGATTGCACGTCCTGCGCAGTCGTGCAATGTTTTGGCAAAAGAAACTACATAAAGAGGGGCACTTGGGTGGCTCAGTTGGCTAAGCATCCAACTCTTGATCTCAGCTCAGGTCTTGATCTCAGGGTTGTGAGTTCAAGCCCTATGTTGGGCCCCATGCTGGGCATGGAGCCTACAAAAAAAAAAAAAAAAGAAACTACATAAAGATTTGAATAATATCATCCTGAAAGGTGATTAGTCAAGACGGAGGTAAGGGTTGGAGAGGGCTGTTTACCTCAGCTACCAGGAGCAAGAGCACAGAGCCTGCCCCCAGGCAAGGAGAGGGGACAAGCCCATTCACACCGAGCATGCAGGCTCCCAAGCTCATAAAGAGGGCCTGTGCAAGCAGTATGGTTAAGAGAGATTTCGTTCCAGAAAAAAAAAAGAGAGAGAAAGAGAAGATTAATTGAGTAGAGCAGGAAGAATAGAAATCAGGCAGAGCTAAAATTGAACAGTTTCTTGCCTACAGATGAGGGGGTTCTGGGAATCCTATTGGGGGTGAAATGTCAGCTGCTAAACTTGCAAAGTGATTGGCTCAAACAAACCTCCTCAACCGGGCTGATGTCTGAGTCTTTACTAACAGTCTCTAGATTATCACTTTGGATGCTTTGGTGGTATCCAAAAATCACCTCTCCCCCGTGCTTGCCACCCCCTGGACCTGATTTAGGATTTCTACCTTGGGCTTCAAATCCAGGTGGCACAGGCTCTGCTCCCTTGACAACCAATTCACACCTTTCCTGAAATAGAGGATGGCCCACCTAGCCAGGCTAGTGCCGACCCCTCAAGCACCCCCCCGGCCCCACCTGTACTGCTGTAGAAGGCCAGTTTAGTGGTGGTGTGGAATTCTTGAATGAGGAACTGGGAGAGCGAGATCCGCTCATCTGTCTTTAAGGAGTCGTTGCCCTTTTTCCAGTACAGCATGAGGTCATCCTCGGTGTAGGCATCTGAAAAGACGGGAGACAGCGTCAGGCACGTGGTGGTGGGAAGCCAGGACTGTCTGTGGGGCTCCGCGGAGGGCAGCTCCAGATATCCCACACGAACTATTGGGCTGGTAGTAAGAGAGTTTGAATAAACAAGCCACCGTCTAAAGGAAGCAAAACAACATTTAAAAAAAGAAAGGAATTCTCCCCAATCTTCCAGAAGTCATCAGAGCAAAGCTCTCAAGCCTCAATGCTCCTAATTCCTGCAAAAGCATTCACCCCACAATGCAGCCTGCCATTTATTAGGTTAACACGAATGAAATTGCTATACACTGGTAGAGCAGAAATGGTGAAATGTGGCAAAACTGCCTTACAAACCTAGGCTGATTTAGCCCTTTCTTTTCTCCTTCCAAAACGTGGTAATGCACCCATGGATGGCGAATATCTTTAGATACTCTCAAGGTAATAAGCGTTGTGTTCTAGCGAGAAAGGACCCATAAAGTGATGGCAGGAGAACACAAGTCACTTCTCTGCAGGCTTCCGGTTGCTCCTACCCAGGATGAAATCACAGGGATTCCCCCAGAAGGACCACGGCCTCTGTGCTGCCACGCCCTTGACCTTCACCTACTTCAGGTGGGCACACACGGGACTCCAGTTGATCAAACCTACTGGCAGCCTGGACAGACCTGAGGCAAAACCTAACAGTGGCCACTCTAGTCTGCTTACATGTTAAACGGTTCTTTCTGGAGCTCCCCGATGCCCTATTTCATTCCTCTGTTTTATTCTATGTCATACCCTTGACCTGTGTGATGGCTGGTTTCACGTATCCACTTGGCTGGGCTGGAGTACCCAGTTATTCAATCAAACACTAATCTAAGTGTTGCTCTGAAGATGCTTGGCAGACGGGATGCCTACAACCGGTTCACTTGAAGTGAAGGAGATGATCCTTTTTCTGATCGGATCAGTTGAAAAGCCTTAAGAGCAGATCTGAGGTTTCTCCAAAAAGAAGAAATTCTGCAAGTGGAGGGCAGGCTCAGGTCCCACCTGGGGGTTCCCAGCCTGCCCTTCCTGCCAGCACAGACTTGCCTTGCCAGCCCCCATGCTCGCACAAGCCAACTCCTTGAACCTAACGTCTCTTACTATGTATCTCCAATATTCTGCTTCTCTGTGCATCCTACCTGATGCAACCTGGAAGACGCATTCCCTATGGAGCTACCTGGGTGTACTAGGAAAGCAGGGTACTGGAGCCAATGAGTTAAGCCCTTAGTGCTATGTCCTCAGGCCAGTTATGTCCCTCCATGTAGAATGGAGATAACAGCAACCTTCTCCCAGGAGCTGCTGAGGGTGAAATGACAGCAGGTAGGAAGCCACCATCCGGTGGGTAGTTCCTCCCTTGGTCCTGGGATTTATTCCTCCCTTTTCCCATATTCAGTGCCCTATGGAGCTGTCCATTTGGCCTCTGCATCAACATCCCTGCCCTCCTCCACCCCGGATGACTGGGGCCAGGAGATCCCTGACTCACTGCCACAAATGCAGGTAGGCTTCAAAGGTGCCCTGTGCCAAAGAGATTCCCCCCGAGGGCCTGGTCACCAGCCAGGAAGGGCCAGTGGGCATGTGCTGATATTTGCTCGGGAGGAGCGGACCAGCTGGAGTTATGGGGGAGTCCAGACTGCGCCCACCAGAGGAAGCATTTGGGCAAAGATTGAAAAACCGTGCAGTTGTGTAGAGAGCTGGAGATGCAAGTGAGTAGTCCTTGACGCTGCCTCAGCCTTGCTCTTCCCAGGGCCTGGCTCTTAACCTGTGCAAGGCATCCGTGTGTGCAAGTGTCCTGAGGCCCCTCAGTTGTGCCTGAGGCTCTCAAGCACCACCTGCACTCACCTGGGCGGTTCCCGTGGGCGATTGTTACCAAACATGTTTTTGCCAAGAAATCTCTTCTTCAACAGAAATCTTTTCCAGAGGAACAGTAAAACAGATCAAAAACGAGCTCACACATTGGACACTGGGTATACATACTGCACATGGAGACCCACATTTACTGAGCCCTCTACCTGCCTCCCCAGCAGTTGCCCAGGTTCCCACGGAACCAAGTTTAAAACCATTGCCGTAGCGCCATTAAAAGGGTCTATTATGGGAACAGAGATTTTAGTCCCAAATTTGTTCCTGATTTTCAAAATTACCCTGCACTTAGCTTTAATCTAAAAAAAATCACTTGAAAAAATCACCAGCCATGAACGAGGAGCCTATGCCGTTCCTGCTACTGAGAGTTAGCGGTGTTGGGAATTACTCGGGATCTGTGGGCTGACGTCCGGGACAGTCTACTCACAGCTTTCAATCTCAAGGGAGCATGTTTGTGTGTCCAAGGGAAATCGGCTGAAGTCCATGTTGCACATTGCAGTCACTGTAACCCTACAAACAAAAAGACAAAATCCAAATTTTCAGAGGCTGCAAAATACAAGTGCAGAATGATAAACAGAAAAGGACTGTGCTTCCTTCCATTAGAACTGCCTCCTTATAATTCACAAGCAAGGTGTCAAGATTTAGATAAGTAGCTTAGGTATGATAAAGTCATCATAGTACTCAGGGTTTTATGTTTAACTCCAGAGTGTCTCTATCGACTTCTATCAGCTTCAAGCATATTAACGAAGCAACAGTCTCAATCGATATGAAAATGTGAAATTAAAAACTCATATATTGTTTCTTAAAAGAAACCATAGGAGCATATATTGTTCTCTGGTTTTAGATAAATTCAATTTTTTTGTTCTTTTATTGATTTTACCCATATTCAATATTTTATGCAACATATCAGAAATAATATGAATGAAACACTTCTGCCGGTGGCCAAATGGGGCACTTTTTTTTTTTTACAATGTTGCTATTTTTATATTGATAATATCTCCTAGTGGACATTGCTGTTTTTTGTGGATAATTCCATAGAGATCATAGTAATGAAAAAACCCTGAAACATTTTTTTTGTACCAGCATGCAAGCCCTTGCTGGCATCTGGTGGTTTTGTTTCAGAGTTTACATGGGAAAATGGGCTTCTGCATCAAAGGAAAAACAAACACAGATCATTAGTCATAGATGAAAGATCTCCCATCCTGTGGGGAATCTCATGGCAGGACGTGATTAACAGTTATTGGCTGATACTGAACAAATTTTTTTCCTTCAACCACAAAAAAAAATTGCTATGTATAAGTTGTAGAAACTGTCTGGATGATTCATGGCCAAAAGGAAAAAAATATCGCTTTTAATTAAAATGGAAATTTCAAGGGAAAGAGCTTCCTTGAAATTCAATTATCAAATATCTGCCTTTATTTTCCCCATTCCAGTTGAGTATGGAATAGTCGTATTCTCAAGGGGATTTTCTATTGCTGGCAGCTGGGTAGCCTTATCTCCTCTGGAAATCCTGATAAATAGGGTGTCTTGAGTGAGGAGGAGTCAGGATGGCAGCTGACTTGGAGCACCTAATGGGTGGGCTTCCATTTCTACTATGCCTAATGGCGTCCCCAGCAAGAAACAAACTAGAAACTAAGTTTGGTGACTTAGAGCTAATGAAATCTCAAATGCAGGAAGTTTTTGCTATCAACAAAAGGACTGAATATCTCTTCTCTTTGTATCAGGAACCCATAATTTTAGAATCACAGATATCAGACCCGTTCTTTGCACCCTGACTTGATGTTTTTCCAACTTGTAACTCACATACCACACATTAAACAAACACAGTTTATGGTTTAATCCATACTATGTTTATTTTTGTTTCCACGTGTTTCTTTAAATTGATTTATTGGGGGGCACCTGGGTGGCTCAGTCGGCTAAGTTCCGACTCGATTTCAGCACAGGTCCTGATCTTAGGGTAGTGAGATCGAGCCCCTCATTGGGCTCTGTACTGGGCATGGAGCCTGCTTAAGATTCTCTCTCTTTCCCTCTACTTCTGCCCCTGCCCCCCACTCTCTTTCTCACTCTCAAAAAAAAAAAAAAAAAATTTTTTTTTTTTTGATTCACTGCCTCCTCCCTTGTCTTGGATGGAAACTTGGCACACCCTGTGATTTTTTTGCTTATGTCTCATGTAATAGATAGTCAAAACCCTTGTAAGCAACAAAGCACATCTCAATTCAAAAATTAAAAGAATTTGGTCCAAGATATTAGGCAAGACTTCAAAGTTCATTCGCATTAAGACCTCCGCTCCTCCTCCTGGCTAAGTTATGACGTTGGCATTTGAGTGGTCAGTTCCTGCCCATCTCCGATCAGATCCTGCCCTGGGAAGTGACGGGAGAGAGGGAGGTGGGGGCAGGACAGTTCCTTGTAGGTGGCTTCATGCTCTCTGGTTGAAGCTCTTTGGTAACTATGCTATCTGGTTGAAGCTGATAATCTATCTTTCCTGGGTTCTTCATTCCCCCTGCTGGACACCTCCAGGCTTCAGTGCTCTCTTAACCAGCAGCAGCAACCCACCCTGGCTCGTGGTTTGCCCAGCCGCTATCCCTTCTACACACACCCAACTATTCCCAGCAACCCTGGGAGTACATTCTGGCCCCACCACACCCCCAAGGTGTTGAGATGGCTCTTCTCTTGCCCTCTGACTGCACAGTGTCCCCCACTGGTAGGCACACGTGTACCAAGCTCCTGGAGAAGAGCCAGTGAAGGCTCATGCCAAGCCCACAACTCTCTCCCAAGAGCAATCTCATAAATCTTTTCCTCTGCCCACAAGCAAGGCCTCTTTTTTTTTCTCTTCCACTTAAATCAAACAAACCCATGATTTTATTTGTGATGAAAAATCAAAGCATCTGTTTTTAGCCACAAGGAGGCTCACTGACAACTTTGATTTTGAACACACAGGAGGGGTTGCCACTTCCTTGTTTTTTATGTAGCACCTCTGTGATCACATTCAGCGGTGCTGGGCTAGACTGAAGGGGCGCCTAGGTGGTTCAGTGGGTTGAAGCCTCTGCCTTCGGCTCAGGTCATGATCTCAGGGTCCTGGGATCGAGCCCCGCATCAGGCTCTCTGCTCAGCAGGGAGCCTGCTTCCGTCTCTCTCTCTCTGCCTGCCTTTCTGCCTACTTGTGATCTCTCTCTCTCTGTCAAGTAAATAAATAATCTTCGAAAAAGACAAAACAAAACTGAAATGCACCATGAGCACAGCACAGGAGGAATAAATCACAATAAACAGAGCCCCTCTATTGTTTCCCAGAGCAGGGGACCAGGAGTTTCTAAAGCTGACCCAGCAGTGAAAGCCAGGCTGCAGCACCTGTGTGTAAGGAAAGCTTCTCCAGGTCCATGATAAATGAGCGCTTGAACATTTCTAAGGCATCTGAGCTCATAAGAAAAAAAGATCATATTCTTCCTATATTAAAAGTGATGCTCAGAATACCGTTTAAAGTCAAAAAGCAGCCCAGGATTTCCAGAGTTTCTCAGTAGGACATTGTGGTGAGAAAGGATAGCGAACATGCTGGTGGCTGGTCAGGTAAGCTAAGAGAATTTCTTTTAGCCCAATTTCTAAAATATACCTGAAAGATGGGAATTGAGACATCTAAGGAGGCAAGCCTTTCAGAAGAATACATTATCCATTTCGCTGCCCCCCACTAGAGGCTAAATAAATACAAATAAATAAAACTTTGATTCAAGGTTTTAAATTAAAATATAACCTATGGTGTAAGGCATAAATCATAAGCACCAGCTGGCGAAATTTCCACAAATGTGTTTTTGAGACTAAATAATTCCTTACAGCTTTTTCCCCCCATGTAAAATTGCTTTCCCTTAACATTGAAAAGGTAGTGCCTCCTGAGACGTTAGACACTAGCTATTGGGAGATGGGTATTAAGGAGGGCACGGATTGCATGGAGCACTGGGTGTTATATGTAAACAATGAATCGTGGAACACTACATCAAAAACTAATGATGTACTGTATGGTGACTAACAACACAATAAAAAATATATTAAAAAAAATAAAAAGAAGGAAAAAAATAAAAAGAAAAAAAACAAAAACAAAAACAAACTAGCTTTTCAAAGCCAAAAAGCAAAACTGCCGTTGTGGTTAGAGGAATGCTCTGCCTTCCCGCCCCTGCTTGGGGAGCGAGAGGACCTCCAGGAAAAGAGGCGGCGAGGGGCAGCCTTACCGCAGGCTGTAGAGCACTTTCCCGTCGGGCTGCACCCGCAGCATGACGTTGTCCGTGGTGGTGTCGTGGATGAAGGAGCGCTTGGAGTGCACGAAAAACATGTCGGGGACCCAGATCTTCTTCACTAGCCGGCCGTCAAACGTCATGCTGAGGTTGTTGGTGCTTGGGAAGGACAGCCTCTCGTCCTTCCAGTAGTGTCTCAGGTAGAGGGTCATCGTGAAATCCTGGAGGGGAGGGGCAGAGAGGGGAACCCCACACACTGAACCTACTGAGTGTCAGCAGGACCCTGGGCGCCCCATGGAGCTGTCACTCATCACCTGGCTGGGGATGAAACCGCAGAGACATTGAGGTCTTGAGTCCGGTCCTTGGGCTTTGCTGCGGTAGGAGGACTGCAGGGGAGGGACTCAGCCAGAGACTTCTAGCAAAACTGGTATCTCTGAGTCCCAGCCCATCCCTTGCCATCTGTCTCCACACTGACCAGGTGCTGCTGCCGGCACTGCTGACCCTTAGTGCGTTGGAGGGAGTGAGGGGTGGGGAGGGCTAGACCAGCGCCCCAGCTCCTTGGCCCCTCGGCTGAGATAACCCGGAGGTATATTCTTTGCTGACTCTGGAGTTCCCCTAATGGGACTGAGATTCACAGTAGTGACTGGTTTGAAGGCATGGGACTTTTTGCTTCCTCCCCGTCCCTGTCTCACCTCCCCCTACACTCTTCCCTCTTCGTGGGTTTTGGGGGATCACCTCCCAAATAAACTACTTGTGGTAGAATGTTTCCCTCAAGTCTGCTTTTGGAGACCCCAAGCTAAATGAGGCTGTAAACAGTCCTGTAAGTCAAGGAGTTGTAGAACATTCCATTTTCCCACCTAAACCCACTGAAAAGGAAAAAAAGGGACCCTTTTCAGCAGTTCTGCATTTCCATGGCCAGATACAGGATCTCCAGTTGTGGAACATCCGGCTACGTGACAGCTGCAACCTTGGACCTTACTGTTTCTGTTGGAGAGCCTTTGCCCAGAGAACACATGCCGGGGCAAGAGCCTAGGCACTGGAGGGAGATCAGCTTTGCCAGCCAGCTCTATCTCATACCAATTGGGTGGCTTTCGGCAAGCGTTTTAACCTTCCTTACCCACCTGTAAAATGAGTGTGGGCATTCCCACGGCCTGGGGTGTTGTGAGACCCAGTGAATTCGGGTGTGTGGACCTCCTGGCCCAGCACAGACCCTGTGTGACTCCACCTGCCCACAGCCCAGCAACAGAAGCGCTTACCATGTCGACCTCTGAGATGCTGTCCAAGCTCTCCACCTGCACATCCACACCCACAGGAATGGCCGGACCTGCAAACGGGACATGGCAAGAACATCTGTTCTTTTTTACTTGCATTTTTACTACAGGCATGAAGAGCATCCCCCGTGGAACCCGTTTCTTCAGCTTTCTTCCAGATTTGAAGGTTTGGTGTCCCCACGTGGCAAGCTGAAGCGAAACCGGAAATCAAAGGGGGGAATCGTGGGGCTGGCTCCCTGGAATATTCCAACAAAGGGTTTTTTGTTTGTTTGTTTGTTTGTTTGTTTGTAAGTTTTTTGTCTGAATCATTCAGGTGATTCTGAAACGATGAGGTTACTATGAAGCTTTCTTCTCTGGTTACACGTGCTCATCGAAAGCTAGAGCAAAGACCTAGCTCAAAGCTGGGTCTGATCGAAGGAGTTACTCCGCAGCACGAGGCCATCCACTTTATTCTTTATATTTGCCTCCTGATTTTGTCGTGGAAGCCAATGTCTCTGTCTGGCCCTGAGGCACCCAGAACCAAAGCCACAGTCAGGCCATTTGCCAAGCCCACAGATCTGTATCTTCACCACGTGACGGAGTTGCTTGCAAGGGGGACATGAGGCGCCAGGATGGCCTGGAAACATTAGAATTTTTTTTGGCATTTCTAGGCCATGAAAACTTAATATTCATCAAGAGAAGGAAAGCATTATCAAGGGAATAGATTGCTGCCCCTTTCCCCCTTGGATGTGGGGCAGGCCTGGGACACACTTGGATTATCCTGGATGGAGGTAGGTTTGGATCCAACAGCGGCAGGTTATGGATTGGATAGAGATGCCCTTCCAGAACCTGTTTATTCTGTGGGTGAAGGTGGCCAGGAGAAATAAAAACATGAGGATGATTTCTAAAGTAAATATTTTATTCCAGGAAGAAACCCATATGGATGAAAACCCTTTTTGACACAGAAGGGGCTGAAATCTGCCAGCTGCAGGCTAAGCTTCAAAGGGCTGTGACCAGTCCTCTGCACTAGATCATTATTTTCTCAAGCTATTTTCATTTAATTAAACCCAGCTGACCGCACTCTGCCCTCAGATTGACACCCACAGTTCCGTCTGCCAGCTTCCAGATGAGCAGGAATTTTGTCCAAGGTTTTTATTTCAGAGCGTTTTCAGGAGGCAGCTTTGGGCTGCGGCTGCCCGGTCTTCCCCTGGCCCTTCCCACAGACAGCTGCTAGCCTCACTGATCCCCAGCCTTCCTTGTCAGGAGCAGCGGCCTGAGGACAGCTCAGCTTAGCCAGCCTGGGAATGTGCTTAGCAGCGTCTGGGCGGGGCTGGGCAGGGGCGATGCTCAGAGGACGCTGTGGGCTCCATCTTGGCCCCCAAGCATAATGGAGGCAGACCTGATTGGGGGAAAGCAAAGCGTGCGTGGTCCCTTGATTTGACCCCTGCCCGTGGACGGGTGGACAGAACCCACCACCAGTGCTTGTCTCATACCTCCGAAGCCGGGCCTCATGCTGAAATCGTGGTCGTCTATCCTCAGAAGCTGTTCTGACTTGGTCAGTGGAGATTTGGTGATATCAGGGCTTCGCCTCAGAATTGGGCTGCCAAGGGGAGAGAAAGAGGTTCATCACAGATTCCAATCAAGACAGATAAAAAAATTTTTTTTTCAGTCAGATTTGATCATGACAGGTTCGATGGAATGTGTTATTTCTTCTTTTAAGCTACTGGATATCCTCTTCTCCTCTCTCCAGCTTTCTGGATAAACGAGCTGACCCGGAAGGTCCAAGACAGTGGTTTAGAATCATAACTGAGGAGCTTTAAGGTGCCAATGCCCAGACCCCACCTCAGAGATTTGGATTTGGGTGCTCTGGGAATGGGGCCTGGCAGCTGGCATTTTAAAAAGCTTCCCAGATGATTTTCTTTTTTCTATACTTATTTTAAGATTTTTATTTATTTATTTGAGAGAGAGAATGAGAGAGAGAGCATGAGTGGGATTCGGGGGAGAGGAAGAAGCAGGCTCCCCGACGAGCAGGGAGCCCGATGTAGGTGGGACTCAATCTCAGGATCCCGGGATCATGACCTGAGTCTAAGGCAGACACTTAACCCACTGAGCCACCCAGGCTCCCATAAACTTCCCAGATGATTTTAATGTGTAGCTAAGGCTGAGAACTCCTGGTCCTGGCCTTATTAAGAAGTCTGAACTCCCCCAAAGCGCTTCAGCCATTTGGGAGAGTTTGAGCTGGAGGGGAGAGACAGGCACAAGGTACAAGGCAGACCTTGGTACCCTTGACCTCTGTTGGCCCACTCTGTGGAAAGAGGAAGGACTTGCCCTTGGAAATGCCCACCATCCTTGCTCCACGGGAGGCAGCTTCTTGTTCTTGTGCTGCCAAATTTCACCAATGGCCGTTTTTATTTATTTTTTATTTTTTCTGAAGAGGTGATCTATTTACAGGGGTGGACAATTTTAGGAAAGAAAATGCAGTGGAAAGTTGACATCCTGTCTTTGCTTCCATCTACCCTATTCCCCCATCCACAGGTACCTCTCTGAATAACCTCTTGTCTCTGTCCAGAGTTTCTTGGAGGTACAAGTAAACACAAATGTATGTTCTTAGTTCTCCCCTTTTTAAAATCCAAAGTTAACATATTCTATAAACTCTTCTACTTTTTCTTCTTTTATTTAAATATACTTTGCCTTTTTTTTTTTCCGTATCTAAATATCCCCAGCCTCTTATTCTGTTTTATACTGTGTAGTGTTCCAGGACATGGATACACCATAATTCACATGACCATCACCTACTGGTGGACATTTGGGTTGTTTCTAGTCTTCTGCTATTACAAACGAAGCTGCAGTGGCCTTGAACGGTCTTCATTCACCCATCAACACCAGCTCTAGAATCCACGGAAATCACTGACGACCTTCCCAGCTCCTCTTTGTGCTACAGTGTCCTCTCACCACACACACCTCCTTTCCCCTGACTCAATGGCTCCCAAACTTTGGCCTGCATCAGTATCTCCTGGAGGGCTTGTTCAAACCTAAGTTCCTGAGCTTCCCTTTTCCTCTGATGTTTCTGATTCGGTAGGTCTGGGCTGTGGTTCAAGAATCTGCACCTCTAAGACATTCCCAGATGCCACCAACACCACTGGTCTGGAGACAACACTTTGAGTGTCACTACCCTGGTTCATTTTATCCTCAATGTACACGGTTTCCTCCTTTATAACTACCTCAGTCTACCTTTACGTCCTCTGCTATCTTATTTCTTGAAGAAATCTTTCAGCATTTTGGTGGAGGGTGGGGAGAATATGGCTGAGAGACAGAGAAGCTCTGACTCTGCTTGTTCCGTGCCTTCGGGCAGCTTATTCCCCGAGACTCGGTTTCCTCAACCAATGGAAGGTAAAGCTCTGTGACCTGACAAGGGGTGTGAGGAGGAAATGAGATAATGTGTGTGGAAGTACTCTTCAGATTCTAATGGGTACACAAATGGAAGGAGCCACTGTTATTACTGAGCTGACAAGGACGTTTCCTTCTGAGGTAAGGAAATTATTGCAAAGGAAGCAGTCCAGGGAAAGAATCTGAACAAGTGAACCAGGACCAAGCTATGCTGCTTATGGATGTAAGGGAGGAAGACGCTGGGGACTCGGAGAGGAGGAAAACTGGTTCCCGTCTCCTCCCTCATCCTCTCTCACCCAGTTGGAGCTGGGAGCCCCGCCATCTTTTCCTTTCCAGTTCTCCCTTCCTCTGGTCCCCCACATTTTGCCTCCTGCTCCCTCCCAGGGGTGGGGGTTGCTGCTGAAAGTCACCACAGCTGAGGTGTGGGGAAGAGAAATCTTTAGAATGGTGCTCATGCGTTTACGGCCATGCCTGTCTGACTTGTTGGCTTCTTTGTGTACTTCTGGTTGTTGTCTCTGTCCACGATGAAAATTAAAAAGAGGCGTGCTAGAGACAGTCTAGGTACTCAAATCAACAAAGCACCCTTCACCCTTCAGATCTCCTTCCAATATAGTCAGAATAAAACGTGAAAGAGAAAAACAAAACCATGAAGCTTCAGTGCATTAATTTAGCCTTTTGATGAGCATTTTCCCAGTACCCACAGGAGCAGTGACTGGAAAATTAATTACTGAGAACCACTGGTCTGAGGAGGTCTGCCTTAAAATATCTGTGCCATTAGTTCACCCCGACCTGAAACTGATGCCATTCTTAACCTGGATTTGCCACGAACCTGTTACTACAGAGAGTGACACATTGCCAGGTGGACTGCACCACTTGGGTGTCCTTGCTCTCTGGCTTGTGGACTCAGCCAAATGGGCACTGACAGGAGATGACAGAGCAGGGCATTTATTCCTCATTCTCTTCCTGCTTCAGTGCCCGGGACTAGCAATGTCTGTGTCGCTCTGTGATTACAGATAATCACAGTATCTTCAATGGGCTCCAACAACACCGTTTCCCCTCCAGAACTGTGGGTAGTCATGGCTTCCCACTGGTCCTCGTCCTTGAGGACACCGGCATGCCTGGTTGGTTCCCTGAGCCTTGCCCACAGCTCTACGAGTAGTCCCTTTATTCAATTATTGGTTAAGCCCTTTTGAGTGCAATGCTATTTTCTGTCAGGACTTGACTGATGGACAGGCATCAGGACTGATGCATAGGGATGACGTCATCTGTAGCAAAGTGGAGCAGAGACGGGAGCTCGGCAGAAGCAGATCCCAGGAATGGGTCCCAGGAGTGGGGAAGAGTTAAGATTGCAGGGAGCACTGTCTTTGGGCTACAGGCCATCACAACTGATGGCCGGCCGGGTAGGATGAAATCACAGGCCACTGAGGGCAGAGTCTTGTTCATCTTTAGCCCCTCTGACAGTGCTGGGCCCCTGTGGGCTCTCAACACATGTTAGTGGAATGAAAGAAAGAATCAGCCCCCTTGATGGGCATCTGAAAAGGGAAGCAGGAGAAATCGAAAGAAGGGCTTGGGATGGAAATTGAACTTGACCCAGTTCTTTCTTTGGCTTTGGGCCAGCCTGAAACAGAGACGGGCTCTGAGATACCACTGCCTCTCCCATCGTGACACTTAGATTGTAGCCTAGAAAAGACTAACAGGATCCTTAAAGTCTTTCTCACTGATGTTGTTTAATATTTTTAAATAACTTTTTTTTCCACTTATATGCCCATGTTAAATTTATAAAATAGATTTAAACATACAGGAGAAAGTAAAAACCACTCAAAAATAATCTTTGCTATCTGCATATACCCTTATCCTCTGAGAGAGAGAGAAGGAGAGAAAGAGGAGACACTGTAACCTGGTTTTAAACTCAAGTTACAATATATCATGAAATATTTTACATGGCACTGGCATCTTTTTACCAACCAGGCATATGATAATTAATTTTTTTAAAGTAGGCTCTGCACTCAATGTGGGGCTCGAACTCACAACCCCCAGATCAAGGGTTGCGTGCTCTACCCACTGAGCCAGCCAGGTGCCCCTGATTGTTAGTCTTGAAATGAAGTGTGACACACAGCAGATGATAGGAATGACTAACTCTGCTTGAGTCCTTACTATCTTCCAGGTACTATGCTAACTTATATTACATGCATTATATTACACGGTAGGCTTTATCGTTATCCCCATTTTATACACGAGGAAACTAAGACAAAGGGGGTCTGAATAACTTGTAACCATGGTGGATTCGGGAGTCAAATCCAGAGGGTCTGGCTCCAAGCGTTGGAAGCAAGGTTGGCCACGGTGCCTCGTTGAAAGATTAGGTTCCCGTTGCCTGGAATTTGGGTTACATATAGAAGGTCCAAGCTTATCTTTCCCCTCACACAGGAGCTAGCATGAACCCTACACAAAACAGATGCCCACTTATTTATCAAATGAGCCCCTGAGAAGTTATGAAGAAAATGTTGACATTGACATCCCAAGTTATGACGATATAGGATGACATCTGAGACAGCTTTTTGGACTGAACAGAGGGTGTACCCATGTCCTTCCCTCTTGGACAGAATGAAAAGTTCTGACCTATGGTGCATCTTGATGTTTCCCTGTTACAGTTTCCGGTCAGCTTGTATGTGGATGATGTTTTCCCAAAGCACCTCTCAGAACTCCCTCAGAGGTTGGATAGAGCAGGGACGGGAACCTGAGATGAGCAAGGGGTCTGCTGGCAGTCTCCCTCACTTAGCTGATAGCAGAGCACCTGATAAGTTATACTTCACTTTGCTGATTATGTCATCTCTGAGAAGATAGAGAACTTAATTTTGATGAGGAAGGAATTTTTTCAACCAGCTAATGAAGACAATGTTGTTCTCATGGCATTTGTAATAGTTACATATACATAAAGTCTCCTTCCCAGCCTCAGCCCCCACTCTGTCCCCCACTTCTTGCAGTTGCCCATTACCCCTCTATGCTTTTGTTCCCGCTGTCCCATCTGTCTGGAAAGTCTTTGCCACCATTCTTCATACTTCTTCTTACCCAGACAATGCCTTGCATGCCCAGATCAAATATCACCTCCTCCTGGAAGAATTCCCAGGTTTTCCCCCTTCCCACCAAAGTCAATGCTTCTCCTCTGCCTTTATTAGAATGTGCTCCTGTGTGTGTGTTGGGGGGTGGGGGGTTTCTGATCACTCACTTCACCGTGAACTCTGTCGGGGAGGGACTCTATCTCATATCCCTCTGTAGCCCCAGCTCCTCGCCGTGTGCAGAACTCAGATTTCACAAAAACACGTACAAAATATGGAAGGAAAAGCATAAACCCAAAGGTACATTCCAAAGAGTCAAATGGTCCTGTGAGAAATGTGCCAAGGACGTCAAGGCTTGAATGAAGTGATACGAAGAAAGGTGCTAGAGACAAGCAGCTTTCCTTAAAGTTGTATTCTGAGTCAGGAGAGTGTGCAGAGGGAAATACTCTGTTTGGAGGAGAGGGGGCAATGTTAGCCAACGAGTAAGGTATGGCTGAGATTCTGCTAAACAGAATCGAGTCTCTATCAAAGAGACTGGCCTCTGCATTGGGAAGGGAGCAGTGAAAAGAATGAGTTACTGCCCAGAATAGTGAAAATGCTGGCATGAGATCACCTAACTCACAGTTTCTCAGCCCGACTACACTTTGGGGTCACCCGAGGAACTTAAAACCTCCCAAGCCATACCCCACACCGGAGTGGGACCCAGTCATCAAGAGCTTTCAAACCTCCTCGGTCAATGTTGAAAACCACTGTTCTAATTTTTATTTCAATGGAGCCCAAGCCTACAGATCCAGATGAATGATAGCTCAGCAAACTTAAAGATTCTGCAGCAGAGAAAATCTGGAAAATAAGAGAGGCCAGAGAACTGGGGACGAGAAAATGCTTTCTTGAGATTACAAAGAAGAAAAAAGGGTATCATGAAAGCTGCTGAATTAAGCTCCAGGATGATTCCTGCCACGTGCTAGAACTTTGATTACAAAGACAACTTAGGAACTTGCTGTGTCCCATCGTGTTGATGGCATGAAACCAGTGAGGGCGCAGACAGAGCAAGACATCCTACACTGATCTCCTTTCCCTGGCAGATCTGAGGTGTGTCCCCGGGTGGTATGCATGGGGTAACTGTCCTGCAGGTGGAGGCGAGCCCTAAGGGGTGCCTGGTGGGATGAGGGTCTGCGCGGGAGTTTCTTATCCGTGCCCATGACAAGATGGCAGAGGTGAGGCCCAGGGTCTTTAGGAGTTCACTGAGCTTTACGGTAGTTAAGCCCTTTCCCGTACTTTGGCTCACACAGTCCTTACAGTAACCCTCAGGTGACAGACCTAACTGACTCCATTTTACAGAAGAAACAGACTTGAGGACGTCCAGTGACTTTTCCCAAGTCAGGGAGTCTGTGGTAGCTCCAGGTCCGAAAACCAGGCCTCCTTACTGTTTGGAACTAGTCTTCCCACCACCGTCCCATTGAGCTCAGGAGCTTCGGTGATGGATTCCTGGGGTTGCCTATCACTGTTCTTGCCCAAGCCAAAACGTCCACGGAATCCCTCAGGGACACATGCCCAGGGCTCCATCTTGCCTTATGGGAACATACATTTAGGGCTAGGATGGCAAGCCGAGTGAGGGTTTGGGGGTGGGGGTTCTACATGGATGCTGGGTGTTCTACATGGGTGGCCAGGGAACACGTCCCTGGAAGTGACGATCAGGCAGAGGCCTGAGGAAGATGAGGGAACCACATGCTGAGGCTAGCTAAGGGTGCCCCCCTTCCACCCACTGCGCCCCCCCCCCCCCGCCCGGCAGAGTCTCAGGAGGGACAGAGGCCAGGAGGGGGCAGTGTGCAGCAGGTGCAGCAAGGCGGCCAGTGTGGCAATGGAAGGGAGGTCGGAGAGGAGACGTGGGCCAGACCAGCTGAGTCTGCTCTGCTGCCCACCTAAGACTGAACATGAGGCTACTCTCCAGTGTGCACCCTGAGTCGGGCTGCTATGATATTTTGTACATTTTATATTTTTTCAAATATTTTTTATATTTCGTATATTTTGTATACTTATGATATTTTGTGTATTTGAGGCAATGACCTGATATAGCAGGAAAGACACCAGCCAGTGAGGAAGCCGTCGCACTGCCTCAAGCCCTAGCTTTCCTAGCTGATGAGAGAACACAACACATTTCCGCTTCCTTTCCTTTATTTTTTTAAACCTTTTTTTCTTTTTTATAAGATTTAGTTTATTTATCTGACAGAGAGAGAGACAGCATAAGCAGGGGGAGTGGTAGGCAGAGGGAGAGGGCAAAACAGGCTCCCTGATGAGCTGGGAGCCCTATGCAGGGCTTGATCCCAGGACGCTGGGATCACGACACCTGAGTGGTGTCGCTTAACCATCTGAGCTACCCCGGCGCCCCAACACGTTTCTGCTTTCTGTCTGTTTCTGATTACTCTGCTGTGAAATAAGGGGTTGGGCCGTGGGGGAGCTTGGAGACCTTTCAAGCCTATTCCGGAAGGCATCCTCCCTACGGTACTAGAGGTACCTTACAGCTCTCGCCCTATGGGTGGATGGCAGTGTGGGAAGGGTCCGTCCACTGGCAGAGCCCCACGAATGTGGTTTCGGTTTCCTCCAGACCCACCAGCACAGGCTGTGTGAGTGAATGTGTGTGCATGTGTGCATTTAATTTTTATTTATCCAATAAGGGCGTTACCATAAAGTTATTTATATTATATTTTTTTTATATTTCTTGAATTGCTACAGAGGTTGTGCACTTTTCCACATAGTGAATAAGTATCCCGTATTTTCCCTCGGGTGTAAATAGTTCATTTCTTTTGATTTCTTACTAAGTTGGATTTTTGAATAAGTAACCAATAATCTGCTTTTCAAACCACAATGCTGGGTTTGGTTTGTATGTAATGGGTAATTTTATGTGTCAACTTCGCTAGGCCATGGTACCCAGTTTTTGGTTCAACACCAGCCTGTTTAAACAAGATGTTGCAGTGAAGGTTTTTTTGCTTTGTTTTGGTTTTTTTCCTTTTGTTTTTATTGAGAGAGAGAGAAAGAGAGCAGCAGGGGAAGGGGCAGCAGGAGAGGGGGAGAGAGAATCTTAAGCAGGGTCCATGTCCAATGTGGAGCCTGATGTGGGCTCGATCTCATGACCCTAAGATCATGACCTGAGCCAAAATCAAGAGTCAGATGCTTAACAGACTGAGTCAACCATGTGCCCTGATGTGAGATATTTTTAAAGATGTGATTAACATTTACATTAGTAGACTTTAAGCAAAGCAGATTGCTTTTCATGGTGTGGGTGGGTCTCATGCAATCAGTTGAAGGCCTTAAGAAAAAAGGCTGAGATCCTCTGAGGAAGACAGAATTCTGCCACCAGACTGCCTTCAGACTTGAGCTACAGACTCAATTCCTGTTGTCGCATAAAAAATCTTCCCTCCTCTCTCTCCATACATATATATTACACTACATCTGTGTCACACAATATATCTATGCAACACCGTATGTACGATAGGTAGATACATATTACATGCATCCTAGTGGTTCTGTTTCTCTGGAGAACCCTGACACAGAGTGTGAGCACTCCTTGACACTGGAGGTCAGCACACCTGTGGGGGACCTGAGCTGTCTGGAATCAAAAGACACCAGGGATTGTGTCTGGTGTGGTGGGACCAGCCCAACTTCAATGTGGCTTCGGATGCTATCTCCAAGTCCTATCTCGGGCTCATTTGATCAAGCCTTCTTCTTGCCGCCATGACTGACCCCTGTTCCCACCAACCTGGGGGATCCTTAGCACAAACACCTAGGATGCTATCGTCCTTGGTGGGGGCAAAAGGGCACAGCGAGATCATGTTCGTTCCCTTACTTCTCCGGTAAAATCTTGACCTAGATCATTTATCTTCTACATATGTCCCAACATAAATTCCCCATGCCTTCCCATTTGAAGACGCTGGATCACTTTCTTTTAATTTAAAGCTCTGATTTTTTCCCACCTATTCTTTTCAGCAGAATTCTCAGGTTGTATTTTTCCCATTTATTATAGTTCTTTAACTACTTTCTGTATATTACTTTCTTTTTTTTTTTAAGATTTATTTTATTTAATTGAGACAGAGAGAGAGAGAGAGAGCTTGAGAGGGGAGAGGTCAGAGGGAGAAGCAGGCACCCCGCGGAGCAGGGAGCCCAATGTGGGACTCGATCCTGGGACTCCAGGATCATGACCTGAGCCAAAGGCAGTCGCTTAACCAACTGAGCCACCCAGGCGCCCTGTATACTACTTTCTAACTCATAGAAATCTGTCTCTAATTCCAATACTGCCCAATTTATGAGCACCCTTTGCTTACTGATCATATTCTATTCACTATATACGTACGTGCCTTTGAACACATTAGACTCTGGGTAAATGTCTTTTGAGTTCCCATCACTAATTAAATATACCAGCTGTTAAAAAAAACAAAACCAAAAAAAGCAAGCAAACAAAGATGTTTGTCAAGGAGAGAGCCCGTAACATATTTTGGTAAGTGAAGTTACAGAATGAACTTCTCTACCTTCCCCCACTTCCTGCCCTCTCACCTGGAAACGGAAAAGGACCAGGCCCAGAAGAGCGGGTAGACCTGATGTCACAGTAATCACAAGTCACAGTCAGTTGTCTGAAGCTAGGTTTTCTCAATGAGGCAGCTTACAGTATGGGAAGGGGCTCACATTTGGCACCCGTCAGACTTCATTGTGAATCCCAGGGTGGCCCCAAGCTAGCTGTAGACTTTGGGCAGGTTACTTGATCTTTCTGTGCCTCAGTTTTCTATAAAATGGGGAAATGATAATAATTTTATAGGATTGCTATAAGGATTAAGCAAGAAAATGTTTGAACCACATAAAATGGCTGACATTCAGCTGGTTTTGACCTAGAAGAACATTTTCATGTGGTTCAGCCTGAATCTGACATCCGTTAAGGTCCTGTTTTCCCTTTGTGATGGTGAGGGGAGGGCCCTGGATGTGGAGAAATGAGAGGTTGGAATTCTGAGGGGATGTTGCATAATCTTGGCATAAGTGTTGTATATTTGGGGGCCCTTCTCTTCTCATCTTTAAGTGACGGAATTTCTTAGGTCCTTGAAATTCTGACATTCCCTAAAAATTATTTCATTAATGTTTGTCACCCCCATAAACTATCAACACCTCAAGGGATTGCCATCGCCTCTCAAGCCCTGGGCACAGTGCTGGAACATAATGTAGTGAATACATATCTGTTGGATGAATGAAGTACAGGAACAGCGAGAATTAGGACTCACTCATTTATTTATGTTTAACATTTCTTGAGTATCTGCCATGTATCAGATATTGTACTTGAACTTGGGGTGACAAGGATAAGGGTACAAGTTGAGCCCTTGTTATGGACTGGACTGTGCCCCCCCAGTTCATATGTTAAAGCCCTAACTCACAGTGTGACTGTTTTTAGTGATTGTTCGTTAAGGAGGTTAATTAAGTTTAAATGAGATCATAAAGGGACACCTGGGTGGCTCAGTCGGTTAAGCATCTGCCTTTGGCTCCGGTCATGATCCCGGGGCCTTGGGATCAAGTCCTGCATCAGACTCCCTGCTCAGCGGGGAGCCTGCTTCTCCCTCTGCCTGCCACACCCCCTGTTTGTGCTCACTCACTCTCTCACTCTCGCTCTCTCTCTGACACATAAATAAATAGAATCTTTAAAATAAATAAATAAATAAATAAAATCATAAGAATGTGGCTCTGATCCAATAGGACTGGTGTCCTTACAAGAAGAGGAAGAGACACCAGAAATGCCCGCTTTACCCCTCTTGGCAAGCACCTAGGAAAGGCCATTTGAGGACCCAGCAAGAAGGGAGTTGTCTGCAAGCCAGGAAGAGAGCCTTCACCAGAAACCGAATTTGCCCGCACCTTGATCATGGACTTCTAGCCTCCATACCTGTGAGAGAATCACTGTCTATTGCTTAAGGCACCCAGTCTGTGGTAATTTGTCATGGCAGCCCGAGCAGGAGCCTCAAGGAGCTCATAGTCTAGAAACTGCAGCAGACGAGGAGTGAGCACTAATGCGGAGAGATTAGTCCTCTGAGACGGGATGGATTGGGTCTGTGGAAGCTCAGAAGTAAGTTGCCCAGTTGAGACTGAGAGGCAGGGGTGGAGGGGGGCCAATGAAGGCTCCTCAGAGAATGTGACGTCTCTGGGAAGCACTGGAGCACCAAAAGAAATGAGCAGGAGAAAGAGGAAAGGGAAGGATGTCATGAGCATGGGGAGCTGCCTAAGTACAGGCCTCAGCAAACTGTCAGGCTGAGTGGCAGGTCATAACTGGACAAGAACCAGCAGCCTAAAGAAAAGGGTAAAAGTTCAAGCAAACCATCTGGAGAATGAAGGGACAAGATGAAGAGAGAACACTACTTACTCAGGAGAATATCAAATTCCAAGATACTTCAAGCAGTCAGAGACTGTTCATAATCCAGTGGCTTGTGCTTAGTCAGGATAGGAATTCGACAGCAAGTATCTCATGCATCATCATCATCATTGCCTTTCGACTGCCTTCCCCCTTCAGCACGTGAACCCGCTGGGTCTCTGGGGGTCTGAGAACTCTTGCCCGGCTTTCTCTCTCACTCTCACCAGTCATAGCCTTTCCATTCGCAGCTGAGTTTCTTGTACGAGTTACCTATACCCACCCCATCTTCTCCCCGCTCTTCAACCCATTGACACTCTTCTCTTCTCTGAGGTCCTCAGTGGCTCTTAGCTGCTGTGTCTTTGTGTGATCTGACCCTATTGTTCACTCCTTCCCCCTGGAAACCCTTGACGCTTCTCGGGAATGCCTCTCTAGTCTGTAAGTCTCTTGAGGGCAAAACCTGTATTTGCTTTAGTCATTGATGAAGCGCCCATTGCCGGTGTGGTGCCGGCCCTCAGACAAGCATTTGACAACTGTCGAATAAATAACTCTCTTGGCATCTTTGACACCTCTCCGTTCCAGTCATACACCTATTTCTCTGGTCCTTCTTTTCCAGCATCCTTCACCGAGGAAGGCTTCTTCCGCCATCCTCTCCTTAAATGTTTCTCTTCCCTAAGGTTCTGTCCTTGATCCTATTCTTTTATGCGACATGCTGTCTTTGGGTCACCTCATCCACCACCACCTATGACGACTTCTGTTAAATCTACGTCCTCCAAGCCCAATTTCCCTCCTGAGCTGCAGACCTATAGGCCTCCAACTGGACAGCTATCTCTTAGCGTCTTGGGAAAGCACCTTCAGGTCCACGTGTTCAGAATGAATGCCTTCTTCCCCCCACATCTGCTCCTCATCCTTCCCTGCTTTCCCTGGCACCATTTTCTACGAGGTCACACAATCCAAATACCTGCCCGTCTTCCACCCGATCGAATTCTGACAATTCCAGCTCCTTAAAGCTCTTAGATCCATCTCCCCCAGCCCTGTTCTTTCCACTAATACCCCACTTCAGGCTTTCACTGTCTCTCACCTGGGCTAAGGCATAGACTCTGCATGACTTTCTCTGTCTCCCCTCTAGCAGCCTTCCCATCCTTCTACCCTACTGCCACCAGTGTGAGCTCTCCAAACTGGACACTGGCTGAAGCTATTCAGACCCACTTCACCTTCCGAATAAACTGGAAATCTTTAGCATACCAAAGCAAGTATGAGAACAGTACTTGCGGCTTCTGGTAGACAAGTTTGCCCTCCCAGAGCAGGAGCTGGCATTTGTCCCAGGGCCTGTGGTGTAGACAGGTTATGCCTCCATTCTTCAAGGGAGGAGGGAGAGACAATAACTATTGATCCATTCTAGAAACCTTGCCCAGTGCTCTTGCATTCTGATACTTACCAAGCATGATTTGTGAGGAGGAGCCCACCTGATATGCCTCCCATGGAGAGCTTGGGAAACAGCCCTTGAGTTACTTGCCAGGGTGGAGACTAGAGTGAGACAAGTGAGGAACAAAACCTAGGGAGGCATCCCCTTGGGACCAGGCACACATCTTCTTAAATTCTGCACCTTGGGCACCTCATGGGCCTCACCCTGTTGTGTGCACGTGTTCACCTTGCTTCCCATTCCACTAGTAGAAACTATGAAAAGAAGCCTGCATACAAATTACCAGCAGTTTATGAGTTGAGAATCTGGAGGAAATTAAGCGAGCCCTTGAAAAATGTAAGCTACATAAAAATAAAACTTAACCTGGCGGGTGGATGTGTAAGTTGGGTCCACCATTCTGGAAAGCCACTTGGCCAACTATATCTGGAGCTTTAAAGTTCTTATTCCATTTGACCCAGTATACTTCCAGGAGTCTATTCTAATTTAAAAAATCACGTATGTAAGGGTGCCTGGCTGGCTCAGTCAGTAGAGCATGTGACTCTTGACCTCAAGGTTGTGAGTTCAAGCCCTGCATGGGGGCATAGAGCTTATTTAAAAAAAGAAAATCCTGTATGTAGACAACTATTCTCATGCACAAAGATATTCATGTATAATATGTATAATAACAAAGGAAGCAACTAAATGTCTATAATACAGAGGAAACTGCTTAAATGGTGGTAAATTATGCATTATTATGCATCATAATGCAGTCATTCAAATGATAATTATGTTGGCTATAAATAAGTAAACACACAGACAAAATCATATTAAATAACTTATGGTTATAAATGTAACTATATATATAGAACAATCCCAAACTAGTTAATACTCAGTGTGTGCTTAGAAAAAAAAAAGAGTGAAAAAAAAAAGAGTGAAAAAAAAAAGAGTGAAAGAAAATACACAACAATGTTAACAACACTAACACCCATAAATTTCTGGGTTTGGGGATTATGGGTGATTTTTGTGTTTTTAAAACACTTATCCCATTTTTTAAAATGTTAAATAATAGTCATATATGACTTTCGCCATAAAAAATGAAAGTTCTTTTAAGTAATTTTTTAATTTAATTTTTTAAAGATTTATTTATTTGAGAGAGAGAGAGAGGGGAGGGGGGAGAAGCGGAGGGAGAGGGAGAGAATCTTTAAGCAGATTCCTCTCTGAGCGTGGAGCCCTACCTGGGGCTTGATCCCCCCTGGGCTGATCCGGGGACCCTGAGATCATGACCCTGAGATCACGACCTGAGCCAAAACCAAGAGTCAGATGCTTAACCGACCACACCGCCCAGGTACTCCAAATAATTTTTTTTTTTTTTTTTTTTAAGAAAATCTATTTCATTCTCTGGGACTTCTCTTCATCATTGGTATTCACCAATTGGTCGCCACTCCAGCTCTGGTTTAGGAGAGAGGCTGAGAAGTTTTTGATGACAACCAACAGAGTTTGTCGCTGTGGTTGCTTTTAACCCTCCTGAGCACATTTGGTTCAGATAATCTCTGTGGCTGTACCGCTCCACAAATTCCCCCGTTTGCCCAAGCAACCTGTGAGTCTGGCAGAACCAGGGCATGTGGCTTGTACACAGCAGTCCCCCTCCATTCCCAGGACTTCCGACAATCCCCGGATATTTCAGCTCCTGGTTTTGTGATATGGTGAAAACATCCTGGAGTGCTGTGCTCCGTCGCTGGCTGTCCGGGAGCCCATGTATGGAGGGCCCTTAAAACCCAGGAGGGGGACACCGAAGAGTCAGACACCCGGCCCTGTCACGAGCCCCTATCGGCAGAAAGCTGCACTTCCGTTCACACTAATTCATATTTCGGACCTCTGTTCGTATTTCCGTCCAGAGATAACAAGACCTGAAGCTGAATTTGGACCTAAGGCTGATAAAGAACTGAGAGTCAAGAATGCCCTGACTGCCTCTCTTTCCTCATCAGTAAAGAGGGAGAGCAGGATCAGGTTTCCTCCGACGGTGCTGATGAACGTGGGGCAAGCAAGCAGGTGTGCGGCTGTGCGCTGCCATCACTTAGTGACCGGGGCTGCCATCAGAGCCACCTGAGTGAGTCCAGGTGCTGAAGGGGCCGTCTGCCTCTGCCCCAGCTGCCGCCGCAGACGCTGGTACGGCCGGGGCAGCAGGTACCCTTGCAACCAGCAAGCAGCTGGTCTGCAGGCAGGTCCGTCCCTGCACCCTCCCTATTTACTAGTAAGGGACATTCTAATGATCCCATCTAGCCATACAGCTTGAAGAAAGCTGCCTTGTTTTCCTTTAAAAGACATTAAAAGAGATTCACAAATCTAGCAGAAATAGTTAGAACTAACAAAATCATTTTCGCTAATCAGAGACCGCATTGGTTATCTGAGAATTTGCAGATTTGTCCCAACCTAAGAGGCAGACATCAAATAATTGCCCTTAATTTTTTCAAACAAGGTGCATATATTCTTTTTTCCAGAGTCTATCTTTCGCCTAGGACGATTCATAAGAGATTGAGGAATAGGCAATGATAACACTGTATCTGATCTATCATCATTAGAAAACAACAACGTAATTCCAACTTCCTAAAAGGGAGGGAGCAGGAGAACAAAGGGCAAAGGTGGGGAAAGGCATCCACATAAAACACCATATGCTGGAAATGCCTCGGAGCAGTATCGTGAGCTCTACCCCCCGAAGTCCACTCACCTGCCTTTCTTAGACATCTCGTGTACTTCTCCTCCTCGCCCGTGCACTCTGCTTTCAGTGACCCAAACCCATCCCCACCACAAAACGAAGACGCCAACTTTCATATTCTGGACAGCCAACGTGGGTTTCCAAATGCAAATGGTTCTCTCAAAAAATAGCAAAAAGGAAAAGGATGTTCTTTTTCTCTTTTAAGACATTATCGGTCTGTTCATTAATTCCAAGGATGTTTACTCATGCAAAAAAAAAAAAAAAAAAAAATCAACCCACAGTATGTAATCTGGAGAGCAGGAGAAAGCAATTTCCACTAAACCTACAAATCCTCCTACGTCAGATGTCAGGGATTTTCTGAACTGAGGTTGAAGTCCTATGTTCCTGTTGAACAATTATTTCGGCTGGTCTAAATTAGCTCATCATCGGATGTGGTGAATATGTTAGTAAAGATCTGTATTTTCTGGTCCAATGAATAGAAGGAAAATGGACCAAAGCAATTTCCAAAATGAGAAATGCCAGAGGTACTGACTGCTTCCTATGCCAAGTTAATGAGCTCCTCCCTGGATCTATTTTAAGCTTCCAGCCATTATTATTTGCTTTAGCTGAGGGCTGGATTTGCACAGCTCCCTGCCCCCACTCCCGCCTCTGCTGAATCCACAGAAGCTCGGGGCTTCCTACCTGGGCAGGTTGTCTATATGGCTGAAGTTGGAAGGGCTGGGGGGAAGAGGATTTTTTGTCTTTGTTCTGCACAGAAAGAAACAAATTTCCTTCTCAGCTGTGTTATTTGTATTATAAACTTGATCAGACTTTTCACGTTTAAAAATACCAGTAATAAATTAGCAATAGTCGTTAAGTTTGTGTTATCTATTGTTAAAAGAACAGGCCCAAAATGGAGTCACTTATGCTAAGCTCCATGTCACCAAACCAAGACTTAGTTTCAGCCCCGCCAGAAATGGAATCTTAAACCAGTCGATCAGAAGTCACCAGTTGATCAGAAGTCACCTATTCAGAAGTCACTAGTTAATAATCTGCCTGATAGAGACTTGCCACCCTCTAAAGGAAAGTAACCTTGCAGTAACGAGTCTACTTTTTAGTCTAGTATAACTTCCTTGTCCCACCCCTTCTAGTTATACAAATCTTTCATTTTATATAGCTCCTCAGAGCTCCTTTCTATCTGCTAGATTAGATGCTGCCTGATTGGTGAATCATTGAATAAAGCCAATAAGAGCCTCAAAATTTACTTGGTTGAATTTTTTAAACATCGTAGATAGTTTTTCTTTTTCTTTGATGCTTATTCAAAGACTGCTATAAGCAATAGGCCAGAGTTTGTGTCTTCAGCAAAGAAGGGCACTCCCAGAACCTTGTGGACGAGGATAGCACAAGATCCTTCAAACCATTGACTCTTCAAATCTCACCTGACATGGCTTGGATTACTTTCAGAGTATATCAGTAGAACTTAGGATTTCCAAGACTCTTTATAGTTGAAAAACAGTTTCATGAAACTGCTAACCTAACATCCATAAGAACAAGAATTAATTACGTAAGACTGAACAAATTGGTGCAGGAAATTTTATTGAGGTTATTTGGAATACTGTTGACTTGTTTTAATGTCCTATTTATTGGATGTGTAAGGAAGCCTTTCCTTTTTCTTCTTATGCTATATGTAATTCACAATAATTTTGTAAATTCTACTGTTGTAAACTAAAGCAAAACGTTTAAAGAAGACACGTGGTTCTCACTGACACAACTAATTACCTTCCTCAGATAACGCAGAAACTTACTTAGTCTTTTCAATATAATTGTTTACATATGTTCAGTAAGAACCTTTCCTCCTTTGTGCCAAGACATAATTAGAAGATTCCATTATGCAAGCAATGCATTGCCTGGAATATTATAGTTGAGAACAATGCTCAGTTGAATAGATGTGACAAGCCATTTTAAAGAACAAAGTGTGGCTTTATACTGAGCCCTGGCTGGCTCAGTAGATAGAGCATGCAACTCTCGATCCAGGGATTGAAAGTTCGAGCCCCAAGTTGGGTGTAGAGGTCTTTTAAAAAAAATTTAAAAAGAATAAATAACAAAAGTTGGCTGTAATTATGGAGTCAAAGCTTACAAAGTCCTCCCAGGAAAACTGACCTGAACGAGTTCATAGGGTCCAGCCTGATAGGTAGTAAGGAAGGTCACTTCAAAGGCAAGTCATTGGGATATTTTTTCAAAACCTCTAGAAGAGAGGAATTTGCCCAAATGTAGGTATTGCAGCTAAAGTCTGGTGGAGTATCTCGGGACAACAAATAAGACGTGTTTTTCACAGTCCAGTCTAAGATTCTTTATGAACACTTACAGAGAGAAATTAATTTGGGACCATTCAATACTGTATGACTCTAGATTTCTCAAAGCAGGCTGAAAGGAGGCTTCTCTGATCAATCAACAATTTTGATGCACCTATCTAATTAATCAGCCAAACCTAAGGAGACCAGCTTTTTTTGATGACCAAGAATAATCTTTAAATTATGTATGATCACAGGGGGAAGGAAGTCTGCCAGGAAAAACTGTCAGATACTGAAACGGACAAAAGAGATTTTTGGGTGTCCTTACAATAGAATGTAAACCTTGTCCAGTGAACCCTCCTGGGATTATCTCATCCTCTAGGGATGTAGCCTTTGATTGTCTTTGACCAGGCTATTTTACAACTCTGTACAAGTAGACATCAAGTGTTGAAAGCTGATAGTAATATATCTTTTCTATCCATAGCTATGCAAAGTATTCCTTTTGTTCAGTACAGAATATAAATCTCTGTAAATCAAATCCTCCCATGAACTAGTTGTAATAGCTTACTAGTCCACTTGCTAATTAATGAGTTAAATAAAAACTCTGACATGTGTTCATTTTTATAGTTAGATGAGAGTTATGACTATCCTTTAACAGCAGTCAATAAACAGACGTTGACAATAATTCACCATATAGAAATAAAGGCAGAATATGTGATGTCTCCAGAAGCCAGCACAAGCCAAGCATGATTAGATACTCAATTGGTAGTGATTTGCCGACCTGAAGAATCAAAGGGGAGGGATCCTGGGGCTGAGTACACAAAAACCTCTAGGCCAAGAAGGCATCGAGGCGGCCATTAAATGGCTCTTTGGTGCTCATGTTGTAATATTGGAAAATGCATTTCTTTCTAGTTTGGAGGACCCTGGACATAACCAAAGAGGGTAAATCCAGATGGCCTCAAATATGCATTTCCTACCTTCTCTCAGTAGTTTAGCAGAGAGCCGGCTCAACACGTCTGAGTTAGCTCAATGCAAGGACAGGCTGATGCTAGATGCCTAGCCTTCCCAACAAGGCCACTTCTCCCACCAGGAAGCTCCAATGGCAGAACCCTATGGGAAGGGGCCCTATCTTGGAGACCTTTCTGCATTTGGCCCTGGCCAACATACCATAACCAATTGGGGCTAGCATCCAGAGTCAGGAAGGCAGAGAAGTTGGAAATCATGATCCAAGGCTTACTGAGGACCCAGACTGACTTACTCAAGTATGGGATTTCCAGACCAATTTTAAAAACCACTGTTTTTGACCAAATTCTCCTTTTCCTTCATTTGGCACACCAGTTTCCTCTATTTCTAACTTCTTCTCTCTCTCTCTCTCTCCATTTTTTAGATTTATTTATTTATGTGAGAAAGAAAGAGTGTGCATGCCAGCAGGAGGAGAGACAGAGGGAGAGAGAGAAACTCAAGCAGACTCCCCGCTGAGCAAAGAGCCTGATGTGGGGCTCAATCTCATGATCCTGAGATCGTGACCTGAGCCGAAATCAAGAGTCAGACGCTCGACCAATTGAGCCACCCAGGCACCCCTCTAACTTCTTTTTTCAATTCCTCGCTCATCGTGGCCTTCTCTATATCAATGCAGGACCTCCAGGGTAGTATTTCTTCAGTGGAGAAGGGACCAGGTAGTAGTTAAGGCTAGCTTGCTTTCTCCTTGCCACTTCTAGGCTCCTCAGGTGTCCCCTTGCCTCCAGCCCTCAGAACCAGCCCAACACTCACTGACCAAGAAGGTCAACTTCAGACACCACACTCCTGGATGCTCCAAGACAATGGCCCTAGGTTTTCATCAATTGTTTTCAAGTTACTCACTCTAGAACATTCTCTTGCTACATGCACTCCAGTCTTGCTCTGGCTCTGAATTCAATGCCTAAATGTGGTTTCCTGGCATTGGACTGAAACTTTCCAGGTAGGTAATTAGAGATAAGAGAAAGAGCAAAGAAAATTAATTGGATGAAACAATCACCAGAAGAGTCATTTTTCAGTTCCTGATGCAGGTACTTATTTACTCACTGTATTGCTTAATCTACAACTTAAACTACTGTATAATTGAGACATTCAAAGACCAACGATAAGATAGAATATTGTTTCTTTCTCACATAACAGTTCAGAGGTGAGCGGTCCAGGTTGATGGGGAAGTCTGCTCTATACAATGTTTGTTCCATCTTGTTGCCTCTTCTTAGGCTGCAGTCCTTATATGCATGGTTAAAGTTGGGCTGCCCAGGTCATGGCAAGAGGCAAAGAGAAGAAACAAAAGGCAGGCAATTTCCTTTTAAGAAAGTGACACAAGAGCTGAACTCATCACTTCTATTCACATTCTCCTGGCAAGAAGTAGGCCATTTCCCAACTGTGAGGAGTCTGAGAAGGGCACTTTCTTGATGAGTCACCTTATGCCTAGCTAAAACTCCTTCATTACGTAAAAACAGGAGAATACATTTGGGCGAACAATCAGCAGTCTACCAAACTCTAGTTTTTCTCTCCAACCCAGGAGTCACGTAGCAGTGACTTGAATCCCAACCTTTATTTCTATAAACCCTCTTTGTTGGGCTCTTTTTCCCATGGCCCCTTCACATCTGGAGCTAACCACTCCAGATCTGTCAGAGCACCCAACCAAAACAAAGAGGGGACAAAATGTCCGTCAGACCATTAATATCAGGCACGCCAAAAAGGCTGTGGTATTTACAGCGGGCGTCGACAGCCATCACCCTTGTTCTGCATCTGCTATTTTAGTTCAGTCCCATTCCCTGATCTCTAGGTCTTTTCAAGCCCATCTATAATGTAATGTGTCATTTTCCTGTTGAATTACTAATCCATAAACCAGCTGGTATTGATGTCACACGAAAACCACTTAAATTACTTAAGTATTTAACATGGTGGTGACAAGAGGCTATTTGGAGACTGCCCATCATCTATTTTACAATTTTTATGATGGATGGGATGTCTAGATTAATAAGAAGCCTCAGTAAGGGATGCCTGGGTGGCTCTGGCTGTTGGGCTTCTGCCTTTGGCTCAGGTCATGATCCCAGAGTCCTGGGATCAAGTCCTGCATCAGGCTCCTTGCTTGGTGGAGAGCCTGCTTCTCCCTCTGCCTCTGCTTTCCCCCCGCTGGTGCTCTCTCTCTGACAAATAAATAAATAAATTTTATATATATATACACACACACACACACACACACACATATATATATATATATTTTTTTTTTTTTAAAAGAAGCCTCAGTTAACTGGATTGAGCTTTCTACTGTCTAAGTCTTTGGGTCTGAACAAACCCAGCTGAGAGTTCCACAACTGCTCCAGCCACAACTACAGTGCTAAGGATCAACAGACCATCAGAATATAACCCTTTGATAGCAGAGTCTGAATTTTATCCACACATATTTTTTCATCATGAGAATCATTGCAAGCTTGGTGCCTGACCCTTGGTAGAAATCAATAAATATCTACTGCATGAGTAGATGTCTTTGTCTAGATTCACTTTTTTCTTTTCTTTCTTCTCTCTCTCTTTGTGTGTGTGTGTATGTGTGTGTGTCTGTGTCTGTGTCTGTGTGTGCGTGTGTGTGTCTGTGTGTGCATGTGTGTGTGTGTCTGTGTCTGTGTGTCTGTGTCTGTGTGTGCGTGTGTGTGTCTGTGTCTGTGTGTGCGTGTGAGTGTGTCTGTGTCTGTGTGTGCTTGTGCATGTCTGTGTCTGTGTGTGCATGGGGATACACAGTTGTTCCAGAACCATTTGGTGAAAAGACTTCTCCATCAAATGGCTTTTGCTCCTTTGTCGGAAATCAGGTGACTATATTTGTATGGGTCTATTTCTGTCTCTCTGTTCTGTTCCATCAATCTGTGGTTTACTCTTTCACAAATACCACACTGTCATGATTATTGTAGCCGTAAAGTAGATCTTGGAGTTGGGTAGAATTAGTCCTCTAACTTTGTTTTTCTTCAATATTTTAATGGTTATTTGGGATCTTTTGCCTTTCCATATAAACTTTAGAATCACTTTCCTTCTATGGTTTCCTGATGTACTTCGAATAAAAGCTAAACTCTGTATCCTGGCCTTGAGACTCCTGCCCAGAGTCCCAAGTTTATCGAGTTACCTTCTCTCATCTCACCATGCTCCGGACATTGTGTTAGATGTGACAGTTTCCTGCTATGATGTTTTATGTGTCATCTTGGCAAGGCCATACAACCCAGTTATTTAATCACACATTATTCTAGGTCTTGCTGGGAAGGCATTCTGTAGATGTGCTTCACCTCTACCGTCAGTTGACTTTAAGTAAAGGAGATTATATTTGATAATGTGGGTGGGCCCCATCCAAGAAGTTGAAAGAACTTAAGAGTAAACCTGAGCTTTCCCAGAAGAAGAAATCTTGCCTTACAACTACAGCATCATCTCCTGCCTGAGAGCTCCAGCTTACCAGCCTGCCCTGTAAATTCTGGACTTCCTGCTCCAATAATCACATAAGCCCATTCCTTGAAATAAATAAAGTAGGAGATATATAGTTAGATAAATACAAATACATAGAAACATAGATCTGTATCCTATAGATTCTGCTTCTCGAGAACCCTGGCTGATACACATGGGCGGCTCAAACTCAGCCTCAGGGACTGCCTGGAGCTCTGCTGCCCTCTTGGCAGGGCTGGCTGGCTCTTCTCATTCTTAAATCGTAACTGAACATTGCCTTTTCAGAGAAGTTCCCCAACCACCCTACCTAATTAGATTTTGTGTGCTTCCCTTTCTAGTTATTCTGAACAAGATTTCGATCATCAATGAGGCATACCTCTTTTGCTCATCACTTAGAATCTTTGCTGGCTCACAGTAGGTGCTCAATAAATATTTAGTGAATGAATAATGAACCTATTCAATGCCCAGTGCTTTTATTTCCTAAGGAAGAAAGTACATAAATATATTGACATTGTTTTCTAGTTTAATTTTGAAGCTTTCCAAAAAATAGGAAACAATTTCAGATGTTCATGTAGTGATGCATTCTAGGAAACCATTCAACAATGTTTGAAATGAAAATAATTTTTGATTAACATTGATTTAGTTTTTTAAACACAATACCATAATTGCCCCCAATTTTCTCACCTTGAAAATTCATCCAAATCCAAACCATCCTGCGTAGCTCATCTTTTTTTATAAAATAACCTCTCATGACACAATAGCTCATCTTGAGCTCTATTTCTCTGTGTACCGATAGCACTTACTCTGTACCACAAACTTTAGCATTTCATTATCTGCCGCCTAAAATGGTTGGCTACTTGTTTCACATACACTGTGTTAACCTTTTTTCTCTAAGGACAATATAAAATGTCATCGACTGTATCTTATTCATCTTTTTATCACACAAGCACCCAGCACAAGAGTTTGTACACTGTTGGTTGAAAAATCACTTTCCTTTTTGATTCTTTGTTTCTCAAAATTATGGTAAAATAATAAGTGTTTCATGAATGCTTAGACAGATTATCTGGTGATTCTCTGAACAATCCCTCGAACACTAGGCCCAAATCCTTGGGACGTTGGGCATTTGGTCTCCTTCCTGTGAGGCAACCCCTACTTCCTGCTTTGGCAAGTTCTTTCCAGTAGGAGCCACAAGTAAGTTTTTTTTTTAAATGTGATTTTTTTTAGTTTAAATTGATTAGAGGTTATGAACATAAACTAGCAAAAAAGGGTAGTAAGAAAAACACATATGTAATCCCCCACCCTTGAAAAAGAGAATGAAGAAAGGCAGCAGTAAAGATTCCTATTTTTTTTAACTACTATGGTTTGCTATTTTACATGATTTGAGTTTTTCCCTCCATCAGGTGAGAACTAGTAATGAGAGGAGGCCTTACTATATACAGAGTATTTCCAGCACAGTAATGGACATCTTCAGTGACTCTGGATATTTTTTTACTTGTTGTACTGTAATTTCTCATTTGGAATAATCCCTCTAAGTTATAGCTCCATCTAGGACTAACAATAAATAATAAGTATCCACAAAATACTATGTCAATGGAAAGAATAATATCACAGAAATAATTTGCAACAACCTCCAATAAGTGACCCATGGAAAACCAATAGATAGTTTAAAATAAAAAGTAATCAAGGGGCCCAGTTGGTTAAGAGTCCGACTCTTGATCTCAGCTCAGGTCTTGATCTCAGGGTTGTGAGTTCAAGCCCTGAGAAAAGTAGTCAAAAATAGTGGCTCTCAAGAAACAGACTCTTAACTATAGAGAACAAACTGATGGTTATCAGAGGGGAGGTGGATGGGGGGTTGGGTGAAATAAGAAGGGGATTAAAGAGGGCACTTATCATGATGAGCACTCAGTAATATATGTAAGTGTCGAGTCACTATATTGTGCACCCAAAACTAACATAGCACTGTATATTAACTATACTGGAATTCTAAATAAATAAATAAATAAATAAATAGTGTCTCTCAATCACTATTTCAGCCCACCCAATGGACTGAAGGCCACTGGGTGCCCTTGGGGAAAGCAAAGGGAGTCCATCAATCTATACAGCTACTGTATCTGCAAAGAATAGAGGCTTGACTCAGGCAGGCTTAAAAAGAAATGTACTATCTCACAATAACAAGAAACCCAGGCCGCAGGGTTGTTTGATTTAGTGGTGTCATCTAAAACTCAGGTTCTTAAAGAACAACCACAACAACTCAGTGTCTTTCCTGCCGTCCTTTCACATGTCTTCTATTTCCTTTCCCATGGTTGGGTATGGGTGCCAACAGCAACACATTTCCTCATTCATACCCAATGGGAGAGAAAGAGAGAAACCCTCTTTCCAGAGTATGGAAGAGAAGTCTTTCCCTTCGGTGTGCCTGGGCCAACCGAGTAAGGTCATAAGTTCACCCCTAGACCATTTACCTTCTTCAGGGGGAAACGTGATCTGAATGACTCAGACAAATCAGGATCCCCCTCTGGACTGGGAAGGGGCGGTCACTTGAACAAATCTGGGGCTGTGATTCAGGAAGGAAGAAAACAGGGTGACAGCTGGCTCAGCCTCCAGTGGTGCCCACCACAGGTGTGAAGCCTCGGGGGACAGAATGTACAACCTGTCTTGGCCACTATTTCCCAAATGCCCTAGTGGCTCCTGTGATCAATAAAATGCAAACCCATTTTGAAAGTGTTTTGGAAGTGCGGCTGAATTCATAAGGGCCTTTAAAGATTTTATTTATTTATTTCAGAGAGAGAGTGAGAGAGAGCACGAGAGCAGGGTGAGGGGCAGAGGGAGAAGCAGACACCCCACTGAGCAGGGACCCTGATGCGGAGCTCGATCCCAGTCATGACCTGAGCTGAAGGCAGACGCTTAACCGACTGAGCCACTCAGGCCCTCATAAGGTCCTTTAGCTGTATACTTCCTGTGTGTGATGTAAACCTGTGAATTCCATCGCTAGTCCTGTGGACACTCAGTGCAGGCCTGTCTCCCTCTGCTGGAATCATGATCAAATTGTTCCAGCAACTTTTCATCATTTCCAAGCCCGTCTCTAACTGAAATACACAGGCTTCTAGGTTCCAGTATAACTTCACAAAAAGTCCCCTAGTTTCTTGTTGATGGAGTTTGATATGCTGGTCACAGCTCTAGGGGAGTCATCGTGGAGAAAAAAGGAAATACTGTGAGATCAGTCTATGCCTAAAGCCACAGTGACCTTTCGGAGCCCTTCACGGGGTGTGCTAGGATGAAAGAGGGGTGTTGATGTGGGGTCCCTTCAGTGCCATTTTGTGGTCTGAGGGCTGAATGCAAAACACAAAGACTTCTTTCATTGGCCCAAAGCAACCCAACCACTAAATAACTCGTTTGCCACTGAATGGTCCTGTGGCATTTACGAAACATTTTTTACCTCCGTGGTTCCATTTGGCCCCAAGAACCGGCCCCAGAAGTAGGCACAGAAGATTACTATGTCTACTTCATGACTGAGGAAGCTGAGGCTCCAACACATTCAGTTATTTTCCGCAGGACATGTGGTTAATAAACAGGAAAACTTGGGCTTTCGATCCCAGGGCCTGTGCTTTTCCATTGACTCTAACTCCTCCCTCTTCCTGAAATGGCTAGTGTGCAAAATGTCACACGAGCCTTATTTGTCACACAGTCTTCTTATCTAACATGCTGCCCAAGGCATTTTGAAGACACCTTAGATTTTTTAGTTAATTAATTAGTTCCAGATTATTCCCTGCTAATTAGGGGACATGATTCATTTAAATGAAAGAAGGCCTTTTGGCCATGGTAAGAATGAATTCTTTGAAGGAGAAGCCACATTTGGAGCTACTCAACTCTTAAAGGAAAGAAAGAATGTAATTTAATCTTACCACAAAATAAACAACAGGCGTAGGCTGAACTCAGCGGCAGAAAAGAAGGACATAATAGTTGTGCAATGTAATGTATGACTATTTGACTTTTTTTAGCATGTGACTGTCTTGACTCACAGATTAACTTTGGTTGCATATAATTCCTTAAAAATAAGCAGACACAAATTCCACTCTCTTTAAATCTGTGGAAAAATCAAAACAAAATAGCTAGCCTCACCGTGTATTCCTTTGTCTCCACTTTTTCCAATGACTTGGTTCTTTGCTTTAAGGAGAGAGAAAACACTGGGGACTCCTTAAAAGTCAGTGAAATGAACGCTTTTTGTAGATTTGTGTCCGCTTTCTACCCTCTGACTGTCAGGGTTGGGCTTTCCTTAGGGCCTTCTTTTTTTTTTTTTTAATTTTTTAATAAAGATTTTGTTTATTTGTCAGAAAGAGAGCGCAAAAGCAAGGGGAGCAGCAGGCTTCCCGCTGAGCAAGGAGCAAAACGCAGGGGCTCAATCCCAGGACTCTGGGATCATGACCTTAGCCGAAGACAGACGCTTAACCCACTGAGCCACCCAGGTGCCCTGCTTTAGGGGCTTCTGAAATCACACTGAATCTTGCTCCACACCCTGCTATCCCACCAGGAGACCATCCAGGACAGCTCCAACGTGAACATAAAGGACAGGTTTGTGGAGGACTGCCGTCCTTAACCTTTGGTGGCATCTCCTAGAATCACGACGCTCCCAGCTGGAGGAGGTGTTAGTGCTCTCCAAGTTAATTGACCTCATTTAGGAACAGAAAACCGGTCCAGGACACCTGGGTGGCTCAGTCATTGAGCGTCTGCCTTCGGCTCAGGTCATGATTCCAGGGTCCTGGGATCAAGTCCCGTGTTGGGCTCCCTGCTCTGCGGGAAGCCTGCTTTCCCTCTCCCACTCCCCCTGCTTGTGTTCCCTCTTGCTGTGTCTCTCTGTGAAATAAATAAATAAAATCTTTTAAAAAAGAAAGAAAGAAAATAGGTCCATATGGGTAATTTGGTTTGGGTTGCTTTTCCCAAGTGGCTACGAAATTGTAGGAGGTTCTTGTTCTTATTAGCTCCCTTTAGTTACACCTGGTAATTTCCTGTTTTAGTCAATGCTGAAGATGCAGCCAGCCAATCCCTGGTGATGTGGTTTTGGAGCTCACGACTCCCGCTTCTAATTATTCTGCAGAAAATGCTAAAGAAAGCAGCACAGGTGGTTTTCTTAGCGGGGTCTTCTAGAGTTGAATATTCAGTTTCAGGAGTTGCTGAGTTAAGCTTCACCCAACTTTAGAATTTCCATAGCTGACATTCTGAAACCTCAGTGTTAGGGACATGCAATATTTTAGACAACCATGATTATTTTGCTTAAAAACTGAACTTTACTTTTGGGTCCATTTGAAGGTATTAATTGGTATTAATTAGTAATTTTATTGTATTTAATTTATTTTGTTTTATTTTATTTTTAAAGTTTTTATATATTCATTCATTTAAGCAATCTCTACACCCAACAAAGGGCTCAAACTCGTGACCCTGAGATCAAAAGTCCCGTGTTCCTTGGACTGAGCCACCTAGGTGCCCCCCACTTTTTAAAGAGTGGTCCTGTTGCATGGAGCACTAGGTGTAGTGCATGAACAATGAATCTTGGAACACTGAAAAAATAAAATAAAATTTAATAAATAAATAAATAAATAAAATAATAATAAAAGAAATGGTGTAAACTGAAAAAAATAAAGAGTGGTCCCTGGTACTTTTAGAAGAAAAAAGAAAAAGAAATGCTATTGCTGCCCTCCCACCCCCCCCACCCCCCCGATCCCCACCCAGTCATGCAAGGTGCCTTCCAACTCAGTTATGCACAGCCTCGGACAAAAGGGGGTGTAACCTAAGGGGCAAGAGCGGTCTATGAGAAACAAGGCCAAATGTCCAGGTGAGGACAGAGACATTCCAGTAAATGACCAAATGGCCTTGGACATGGGGATGCTCCCTTCTCAGCATTCGGTGCTACGGCGTGTTTCCCAGCCCAGCTGGACACCATACTGTGTGTCCTGGGAAAGACGACCTCAAGTAGGAGCTCCCAGGATCTGTTTCATCCTGAGGGTGGCTCTGATTGTCTTATAAACACAGAGTATTTGCTGAGAGCACGGCTGACCTGGCAGTCTCCCTGCACACCTCCAGGAAGACCAAAATGGGAAATCACTGAGATTTTAGGCAAGCTTTCAGCTTCCTTCTCATATCTTATAGACAGCAGGCCGACGAATCTGAATATAGCAACCCTCCCACAAGGAAATAAGGGCTGTGGATGAAGACAATTACTGTAAAGTGAGCTTTCGGGAGGAGGTATAATGACATCTTTTTAGAAAAGCAGATGGTACAATAGTAACAGCTCAGATTCGAGCCAGTTCCATGGATTAAAATCCCACTTACTCCATTTATACCTGTGTGGCCTCTGGGCCTCAAGCTCTTCATCTGTGAAATGGGAATGATAGCAACAGCATTTACCTCTTAGGTAATTGAATTAATAAACAAACAAACAAAAAAAATGCATGACACATGTGAAATACTCCACTGTCGTCTTTCGAGGGAAACCTGTGGGAATTTGTCACTGACAACACTACCACTTTGCACTTTCACGGAGCTTTAAGCTGATACTTTGCATGCATTGTCTCATTTGCTTCTCAAAAAAACAAAAACAAAAAACTTGCGAGGTAGGAACTAGTGTCTGCATTTTACATATAAGAAAACAAAAGAGTCCAAGAATTTTCTCCACTGTAAAATGGAACCATTAATAGCCCATCACGAGTGACTTGTCTCTAAATTATAAAATGTGTTTTCAAACCAAGCCTACTTTCTTCATTTGATGGCAATTGGCAGATAACAACTTTTTTAAAGTGCATGGATTGGTAATGTTTTGCTTTGTCCCACCATCTTCCACGATTCCTCACTCACTCCAGGATCCACGCGAGGCACGGTTCCGGTTGCGACTTCGCCACCTCTGAGCTTTAGTGGAGTGTCTTTGAGGCACATGTTTCTATGATAAGTCAGGCACATACTCACACATCCCTGTTAGCTCCTTTATTTATAATTTATACATTTATTATTTATATACTTAGTTAAATTACTTATTATAACTATAATAAAAAGCTTTACTTCTCCAAACTGAAAACGATCTAAATGTTTATCAACAGGAGAATGGATCCAGAAATTACGGTTTATTCATACCATGGAATACTACTCAGCAGCAAATAGGATTGAGCTATAGACACTTGCCACACCATGAAGGAATCTCAAAAATGGCCGCTGAATGGAAAAAGCCAGACACAAAAGACAACATGCCTTATGATTCCATTTACACGAAGTTTTCAAATTGACAAAACAGATCTAATGGTAATAGATCCCAGAACAGTGCTGTGAGGTCAGGGGGAGGCGGACATGAGGGAATGACTGGCAAGAAGGCACTAGAGAACTCTGCGAGGTGCCAGAAATTCTCCGTCTCTTGACAGGAAGACAGGTTACTGGGTATACACGGGTGTATACCCATGTATAGATGGGTGCATTCATACTGTAGTGACCTCAATAAAAGCTGTGGGCTATAGGTAATTTATACAGTTAACCAATAATAAATAATTAAAAGGTAGCTTTTTGAATTAAAATAAAAATTAAACATTTTTAATTAAACATAATTAAACATAAAATTTTAAAATTTTATAAAACATAAAAATTAAACATAAAAAAATAAATAAAAATAAATAAAAGGTAGCTTTTCCAGAAATAAAGATATGACTAGCCATGCCCACCATTTAGATGCCCATATCCGCATGGACTATTGATTAACGTTAGGGAGACAAGAACAGAAGAGTATTGTAGAAAATGAAAGACGCCTTTGTTTTTGGACATTATGACCTCAAGGTAAGCAGTAACTTGAAGCACAGGCACACCAATGGTCCAGATTACTAAACCATTAACTAATAACACACTGTGATTCACAATATGTGGTTTTTAAATGTAGTCTTGTTTCTTTTATTAAGAAAGAGCCTCCAGGGGCTCCTGGGTGGCTCAGTCGGTTAAGCGGCTGCGTCCAGCTCAGGTCATGATCTCAGGGTCCTGGGACTGAGCCCCGCATTGGGCTCCCTGCTTCTCCCTCTCTCTCTGCCTGCTGCTCTGCCTATTTGTGCTCTCTCTCTCTCTGTCAAATAAATAAATAAAATCTTAAAAAAAAGAAAAGAGCCTCCAAAACAATAAGCCCCAGCTCCTCACCTCACTCTGGCATTATTCTTATTTCTAATACACATATGTCATATTTGCTTATCAAGTCAATGTCTAAAGCTATCCCAACTCAGAAGAAGCTCTCCTCTGTGTCCCCTTTACATCCTTTAGACAAGAGGGAGGTCTCAAAGCAACGTCCTACTGTTAACTCAGAGGATGGGGGTGACTCCAGGCAAACCCTTCATTATTCCTGGGAAAACAACCCCAGACTGAGAATCACCTCAGAGGCTTAGTTTTGTTCTCTTGCCTCTAGTAATCGAGGCCCCCTTAGCGTGTGGGAAGAACAAGCCGGCACAGCCTCTGGAGAGAGAAGTCACATAGGTGGGGGTGCGGGGTGGGGGAGAGCAGTGAGTGGGAGGAGGGGCTTAAGGCCTTTGCAGTCTCCTCCAAGGAGAATTACCTTAGATTTGCTGACCCCATTTGCTTGTCTCTAAAATTGGCAGAGTTGGGGGAGAGGAAAACTCTTGCCCTCTTTCAAAATAAATGATGGCAGGGAGTCAGTGCCCAGGTCCTATTTCTGGGCTTAGAAACATTCCAAGTCTCTGAGCTCAGGAGTAACAGAAGCTTCTGGCATTCACACAATTCTTTAGAAAGACCCATGTATCTCTGCCCTGCTTCACATTTGAGATAGTAACAAGAGGTATCTGGGTGAGGAGAAAGGAAGGAGGAGGGCAATGGCTGAACATTTTGTCCTTACTTATGACCTTCCTAACTCCTCAGCGGGGGCTTCATGGAGACAAGTGGGTGTGTTCTTGGGTGGTACGGCAGGAACTGCTCTTTCCTACACTGTATGTTTTTCCTTTTCTTCCATAATTCCCTGTTTTTAGTTAGGCATATGCCTACTTAGAGTAAATACATTTCCCAGCATTCTTTGCAGCTAGATGTGGCCATGGGACCAAGTTCTAGCCAATGGGGAAGTGTGTGACAGCCTCCTGGAACTTTCCTTGAAAGATAGCTTTCATTGAAAGGATGCTCCATTTTTCCTTCTCCCTCCCCTTAAGCATCCTGCTTCTTCAGTTGCAGAAACGACTGCTAGGATTCCTACCACCATCCTGGACCATGAGGTCAAGGGCCAGAGGGTCTCATTAAAAGCAAATGTATTAACCTGGATAGTATTCAACAACATCAAGCAATTTTTTTCAAAGGAGTTTTCCTGAGGCCAGAGCTATGCTCTAGGAAACTCAGTGAAAAGCATGATCGAGTGAAGAATCCTTAGAAGTGACCCATTTATCATTCCAACTTCAGAGAAAACACATGAAGTCTGGGCATTCATAGGTGTCCCAAGGGGTCAGAGGGCTGAGAGGACGGAATCTCTCGGCAAAAGAAGTCTTAACCCTGGTCATATGCTGTCACAAAATCATGCCATTTGATGAATATTAACTAATTTGAATTCTGTAACTGGCAAAAGAGAGCATCTGGATAAACATCTTCTAAAAACTAGCCATCTGCCATTATGCAAGTTACTCAACCTCCCTGGGTCTGTTCTCTCCTCAGCAAAATGAAGAACGAGTCCTCCTCTCAGAAAGGTGGTCCCCGAGAGCACCGACTGGTCCATGACAAAGTTTTCATCTGTCCTTGTATGAAAATGTCTGGGTAAAATGCAAACTGGGTTCTCTTGAGAAGAATTTTATATACTCTGAGATCAGGTCAGTGTTAAAATTTTTGTTGTTTTAGAAATTATTGCAATTACAGGGGTGCCTGGGTGGCTCAGTGCGTTAAGCCTCTGCCTTCGATTCAGGTCATGATCTCAGGGTCGTGGGATCGAGCCCCACATCGGGCTCTCTGCTCAGCGGGGAGCCTGCTTCCCCCTCTCTCTGCCTGCCTCTCTGCCTGCTTGTGATCTCTCTCTCTGTCAAATAAATATATAAAATCTTTAAAAAAAAAAAGAAATTATTGCAATTATAGATGCAAGGGATAGTTCGGGTTGTAGGGCAATTTTAAATGTTTTCTTCCTTCCTCTCCTTTGCCTTCTTCACCTTCCTCCTCCTCATGCCCTCTCCTGCTCCTCTCCTTGTCTACATTGTATGTTCTCTGGGCCAGGCCATGGACTGAGGACTTTAGACACATTAACTTACTTCTCATATCCACCCCAAGAGGCCAGAATCACCATCTTTCATTTTTTTTTCCAGATGGAGAAACTAAAGCTCAGAGAGATCAAGTCATTGCTCAATGTCACACGGCTCACAAAATGCATTCACCGAATCTCCAGACTCCTGCCTCCATACTGAACATGAATAAGACATTTCCGTAGCTAACAGGAAATGATATGGTGCAGGTAAAGCGGCCGGCACGGTATTGGGAACATAATGGGTACTTAACAAAGAGTAGTTATTCATTCATTCCTTAGATCAATATTTGCTGAGCGTCGACCATGTGCCAAGCACCGTTAAATGTCCTGAGACACAGCGATTAAGAATACAGATGGAAACCCCTGTCCCGTGGAGCTTACATTCTAGGGCCTATTACATGTGTGACTCTGTCTTCTGTTGCAGCTTTCGCCCACATGCACTCTTTCTGCTCAGAGGAGGAATGAAAAAGGGCTGTGACCATATTGCGTTCTCCAGCCCTACAGTGGCAGAGCAGGCATCAGGGGAGAAAGGGGGCTGTCGTGCCAGCTGCTGCCAGCTTCCTACCAGAGGTAGAGCAGAGGTAGAGAGTCCTCTCTTAGGGAAGAGGACAGGTGATGGGGACAGGGATAAGGGGGTGAAGGCTGGAAGCCAGAAGAGGCTGGCAGCCAGAAGACCAGGACCCAGGGCTGCGCGCTTCTTCCAAATAGTTGGGGCAAATCTGAAGTCAGTTCAGAAGCCCAGAGTTCTGTGGGCGGTCAGTGCCTGCTTGTCCCTCCCATCTCTAACCTCCGTTCCACCTGGGCCACCAGGAAGCCAGGTACCTTCTGGATTGATTTGAGCAGTGCCGATACAAGAAGACTGAGGCTTCTCTGGGGGCCTTTGTGTCTCGGACCCCATAGCTTTCCTGCACGGAAACATGAAAAGTGAAAGGACTTGGGGTCAGAAGTCCTGTTCCAGTCCCAGCCCTGTAACTTGCTGTCTTTCCCTCTTAGCTCCTCTGTGAACCCTAGATTCATGGGGTTCTTGGAAGGATTAAAAGACTGGGCACTTGCTCATAGTGGGTTAAGTATTCTTTGTTGGGCTGGTTGGTTTACCCAAGAACAGGATGAAAAAGTTGTTGGGAAAAGAGGAAGGGTGAGCTTCTCTTCTTTCCTCACTGTCCCCCAATTCTGGCTGGGTCCATTGCCTTGTCCCAGGTGACCACTGCTTGGCCAGAGCTAGGAAAGCATGGATTAAGGAGGATAATCACAATGTAAAGGAAATTTCTTAACGCCCAAATGCCCATAAAATGCTTTGGGAGCACCAGTGACATAGTAATCGATTCCCCTTTGGGAAGGAAGAGAATGTCAGGAAATCGACAGAGGGGAGGTGACATTTAAGCTCAACTTTAAGTGATGAGCAGGGGTCTCTAGGGCTTTGTTGTTTGAAGCGTGGCCTGCAGACCAGCAGAGTGAACATCTGCCAGGTGCTTGTTAAGAATGCACAATCCTGGGTCTCCTCCCACATGTACTCAACCACAGTGTGCTTGTTCATGAGACTCCCAGGTTATTCCTATGGACAGCAGAGTTTGAGAGGCCTTGGGCTAAATGGACAAGGTGGAGAAGATCACTGTCACCATAAATCTGGTCAGTTTAGATTAAACAATGGTTTACTACAGCAGAGGTTTATTTTTCAATTTCTCTTTTAAAATAAATCCCAAACCTAATGTTCTCAGTGGCTGACCCAAATGTCATTTCTTAATGACATCGGAAGGTCCGAGGGTGAGGATTGAGTGCTTTATCCAATCTGCTAATGGGGAATGTTTTTATACTGCTAGTGCAGATGCTCACCCATGGCTCTGGGGCTTTGACAGGATGGGACATAGGACCCTCCTGGCACAGGATTTAGGTCTCTGTGCAAACAGGCCACTGCATCGGCCCTCAGATGGGTTGTGCATGCAGCCTTCCTCGTGGGAACCTTTTTGACTCGTGTTACATTTCCTGGTAGTTGGTGTGGGGGTGGAAGTGGGGCTGTCAGCTGCTTCCGGTCCAGTGTTAATCCCACAACCACAGCTGTCTGCTCTTTTGCAATGAAAGGAAAAGGGGAAGAAGTCTCCACGGGTGGTGGTGGGGATATGAATTCTATTGGTCTGTACCTTTTAAACAGGACACGCAACGCCCCAAATATAGCCTATTGACTATTTCAGGATTAAGGAATTTGAGAAACGGTTTGTGCAGGAAGGACTTTCCACCATCCCCTGAAGAAGGTCATTACCCTTATGAGACAGTGCCCTCTCCACACCCAGAGGAAAGGAGCACCCTTATCTCCAAAGGTGAAGGGACACAGAGAGGAATCTGAAGAAACAGGCCTTGCTAAATCCCCCGCACCCCCCAGTCTACTACACTTACCTCGTATCCTTTGTCCTATGACATCTTTCCACGACTCTTCACTCTTCATCAAATTGAGCACAACAACATTCAGGTTTAACCATTTCTTTGGGTCTTCGTGTCTTTACAAAGGTTCGGTGTCACATGAAACTTGTATTAGATAAATACGTATACTTTTCGCCTGTTAATCTGTCTTCTTCAGTTTCATTTTCAGACTCAGCCAGGGACCCTAAGAGGGTCAAGGAAAATTTTTTCCTTCCCTGCAACAGCACAGGTGGTGGAAACCCATTATGCTTTGTCCTGGCCACCCTGAATAGCTGCATGTCCCATAGGCCAGTTTCCAGCCTCAGCAGCTAGCTGCATGTCCAGGTTTCTGCCTGGGCGTAGGGATGACTCCATGCCCATGTGTTCCAGCACAACTCAGACCAGTTTGGGTTTTCTTTCTACTCTTTCCAACCCCATCACTGTCCATGTAGCCAAGGGAATAAGTTGCCTTTTTCCTGAAAATACTATGGGAAATAATTGTTTCACACAAAGTCCACCTACCTAGATGTGTTGAATACAGTTATGGAAGGCAGCACACTTTAGTGGGTATGTAGTAGGGGCAATCCTTCCCACCTCAGCGGGGTTTACCTGAGAATCAAGTTGGGAACCATATACCCCATCCTCACCATGGTGCCAAGCACAGAGAATGAACTCAATACTTGGCCCTTTATACAACGAGGTTGCTTTAACATCTGCTCTATTTTTTGCAATAGAGGCAGTGGCCATACTGTCTCCTGGTGCTGCCCACCCCATGCATGCAGGGACAGAGGATGGCACAAGTCTCAAGACTGTTGCTTGTCCACAGACCCGGTGACCAGGTTATAAACATGTTTTCAGACGAGTCCCCTAAAGTCTAATAGAATAGTTTGGGAACCAAACACTGAGACCACAACCCTCAATCAGCCACCATGTTATTTTTAAATCCTCCAAGGAAACAAGTCTAAAATATTCTTTCCATAATAAATAGTCGTAATCCTTGCAGCATTTCCCCTTCTACCTACCAAAATCACTTACAGGTAAGAGAAGGATCCCTCCTCTTTAACATCTACCTGTGTGCTCGATCCCACTGAGCCTCTGGCCTCCATCTTGCTGTGTCTGTTCAACCTTTACCCTTCTCAGTTGTTATGGTTATTATTGCTCCCAGCTCTGCCCTCCTCCATTTGAGAGTCACCTTTCTTCCATTTTCCATGACATGACAGTCTTCTGATTCTTCTTCTACTTCTCTGATCATTCTTTCTCTCACCACCTAAATATATACTCCTAAGCTTTGGTCTGCAGACCTCCTCTCTTCTGCTTTGCTCCTGGATTTCCATCCACTTGGATAGTTTCGTTGAGCATATATAGGAGGGCAGTCACAAATCCTTACCCCCTTCCAGCCCTAGACTAACATTTACAACTTTCATTCACATCTATCTCTACTTGTCTGCAAGTCCCAAACTCCTCATCCTCCACATGGAGTAGCTCTTTCCCCTGGCTTCCCAGGCTCTGTTATGTCAGCACATGGGCTGTGGCTCTTACACATAACTGAACCTGACATGAACTTTCTCCACTATTATTATCATTCCTTTTCTGCCTCATTGGTTTCCTTAAACTATGCAGCTTTCCATTTTTTGAATTCCTGGTTTTCTCTTCTATAGATGTTTACAAAGAGATGGAACCAAAATCAAATGTCTTTGAAGAGTTCTAACTTTCCATTTTTTAGAAAAGATTTTATTTATTTGCCAGAGAGAGAGAGAGAGCCTGCCCATGCACAAGCAAGGAGAGCTGCAGGCAGAGCAGACAGAAGAGAATCAGGCTCCCTACTGAGCAGGGAGCCCGATGCAGGACTTGATCCCAGGACCCTGGGATCGTGACCTGAGCCAAAGGCAGACGTTTAACTGACTGAGCTACCCAGATGCCCCTCCCACTTATTTCTTTATGTGCCATCACCCCATCCCTGACCTAGGCACAAGACCCCAAAGACAAGAGCCTAGTAACTGTTGGCTCCATGGTGTCAAAGAAGTACGTGCAATCACCAGCTTTTGTATAATACCTATTTCTTTTATTCTAACATGCATAATCTTTCACAATTTAACATTGGTGAAATCAGGATTCATCTTATAATCATGGCATGCTATAATTTACTTAGTAGCATTTTTTTCTTAGTGGTACATAAAATGTGGGTGCATCTCACACTGATGGTACCTTAGCCTCCGTGAAATAAAGTATCATTCAAGCCTCCTGATAACAATTATGTTTACTCCTGTCTTCCTGCCTCTAGGGTGAATCATTCCGTGTTCTCAACATTTCCTTAGTTCCTTTTTTGCCCTCCTATTATTGTCTCCTCTTTACCTCCTTTGATTTTCTCCTTTTCTCAAGTACAGTCAGACTCTTTTACACTGCAATAAGGTAGTGTTAAATACAGTGGTGTCACTGCATCATGGTTCCACATGAGAAAATGCTGTTTATGATCGTGAATATGCGTGACTCCGGTTAATCGTATAAGCTCGTTAAAATACATCTTTATTTTTGTTAAGTGTGAATGGGCCACCATATTATATGAGCCTCAATTTATGAAGACAGTGTTGTCAGAAGCAGAGTAGTGTTGGAATTAAAGAAGACAACTATAGCAATACGATATATTTAATGACAACATGATTATTCTTTGAGCCGCATCGTGGCCTAGGAGAGTCTATAGACAGTAAAAATTTCTAAACAAATCCAGATGCCCTGTACCATCCAATAATCCTTGTTTACATAGTTTCATCCTTCATCTGTCCACAGGGCTGGGAAATCCAGCGGTTTGGGGCCAGACAACTCCATGGAGGGGAAACTGTCCTCATTGGCACTGGCATTGGGAAACCTGCCATGACATCTAGTGTTGTAGAAAGGGCTAGTCTTTCACCTCCTCTTCCCATAGCCTAGGATCCAGTCAAAACAGGGATGACTTGCCCCACAAACCCTATACTCTGCAACCCCAAACTTTCCTGCCTTTCTCATGTCTTTGCTCAGGCTGACCTTTTCATCTACAACAGCATTATCTAATGACGACTTTCTGTGTTTGTGGGCATATTCTATAGGTCTGCACTATCCAATATGACAGCCACTAGCCACATGTGGCTATCAAACAGAGCACTTGAAATGCAGCGAGTTGCACTTTTAATTTTATTTTACTTAAATTTAAATAGCTACATGGCTAGTGGCTACCATATTGGACAGCACAGATCTAGAATGTATTTTTCTTTTTTCTTTTTTTTTTTTTTTAAGAGAGATGAGGAGAGAGAGCAGGAGTGGGAGGGGGTGGGGGAGGGGCAGAAGATGAGGGAGAGAAAGAATCTCAAGCAGACTCCCCACTGAGCGCAGAGCCTGATGCAGGGCTCCATCTCACAACCCTGAGATCATTACTTGAGCTGCAATGAAAAGTCGGATAGCATGAACTTTCCTATACGTGCGTCTAGCATGTGTATCTTCTAGAAATCTCTAATCTTTAAGGGCCACCTCAGGGGCCGTTTTCTCCATGAGATCCAGTCTTCCCAGTGGAAATCATTCTTTCCTCAGAACTCCCATTACACTTTGAACCACTATGGTAGCGCTTAACACTTTTTACCTCATAGATATTCGTATGCCCTGTTCTCTACCAGTCCCCTCTCCGACAGCTGGACTATCTCGTATTCTTGATCCGGACATCCTGGTGCCGGGATGCTTTAAGATGTTATTGCATGGCTCTATAATAGCAGGATAGCAATCAACATCACCAATAAACAATTGGCAAAGATTGCTGTGCAGTAAACGATCAGCCTTGACAAAAGTAAAGGTTTGGGCCATGGCCTCAACTCCTGGGAGATCATTTCTAAGCGCTTAGAGGAGGCTCTTCATTTATCTGGAAGCCTTGGGCCATACCAGATAGTCTATACGAAGGATGTGATTTATGGTGGAGGCCTTAGGCTAAGAGTTGTCAGCTCAGCCTCCGGAAGGGCTAGAAACTAAAATGAGCCAGGCAAGCAGTTAGCTGTATGAACATGGCCAACCCCTGATAAAAACTCTGCACACCTTGATGGACGTGGGTATGTTCCCCCGGTTGGCAGTACTCAGTGCGTATTGTCGCAAGCACTGCTGGGAGAAAGCAGCACTAACTGCACGGTTGTACTGGGTGAGAACAGTCGGGATTTCTCTGCCTGGTTTCTCCTGCACCCTGCCCTAAAGGCTGCTTTCCTTTGCTGATTTTAATCTGCATCCTTTTGCCACATTAAACCATAACTGTGAGTTTAATGGCTTTTCTGAGTTCTGAGAGTCCTCCTAGTTAATTATTAACCCTGAGAGTGGTCTTGGGAACCTCCCAAACTAGCTGCTGCCCAAGGAACCTATGTCATATTGTTGCCTAGAGCCTGTCCTGCTGAGAGTCGATCTCCTCAAATCCCTGCCCTGATCACACCGGCTCTGGGCTGGGGGGCTGCAGGCCCCAGTTCAGATCAGGGCTGGTAGCCAGAGAGGGGAGTCTGGTCCTCCACATGGGCAGTGGAGTGGTGAAGCAAGGGCGTGTCTGGGACCAGGATCACACAAGGTATGGGAACAGAGGAAGTGTGTAGGGGGACTGCCGACAGGAAGGAGTAGAAAAGCTGGGATGCATAGGGCAACTGGGCGGCAGGTGTGGTGAGGGGGAGAGGATCAGGGATCTACGGGCCCCTGACTTGAAACTTCGGGAGGCGCTAGTACCCACCTGTGCTCTAATCCTCAGGAACTAAAAAATCCCTGCCCCTGGGAGGCAGGAGCTGTGGAGCGGACTCCACAGGCCAGAGCTCATCTGACCTAAGTCAGGGTTATCCTCTCTTTTGCTGTACCATTTGTACACTCGTGACCAAAGGACCAGACACCCAGAACCTAGGCAGGAAGGTGGAAGGGGCAGTAGGTAGAGGGAAAGAGCAGAACAACTTCTTTTATTAAGCAAGACATCTGAACTGGGCATTCCTTTTCTCCTCCCCAGAACAGCTTAAAGAAGTTCTCTAAGAAAAGAGACTTCTATTTGTTCATTTCCAAGGACCTGGCACAGGGTGGGTACTCAATATTTAATGAATGGCTGAATGGATTGCAAAATCACAAGAGTTGCCAGACTCACCCAGGTGTCATTTCCTATTTGGGATCTGAGCTTGTTTTCCCTTCCTAGGTAGGCACTTAATCTAGTGGTATGGGTTTACAGATTTTTTATTCCTCTTTTGAATCCTATTTCCCATCTCCTACCCAAAAAGCCCCTAAACTTGCCCCTTTATCTTCCTTGTCCCTTCACAACTGAATTCTAGGCTTCTTTAGGGTCTCAGAATATCTAGGAGGCATTTGAGTCATTTTTTATAGGAGGGGCCTCTGATGAACGTGTTTACACACAAGAACAGAAGATGTCCCAGAGAGGCATGAATTAGGACACAGAACACAGCATTAATGAGGAGCAAACCCATGCGGTCAGGGGAAGGGCAGCTGGAGGGCCCCCTCTGGAAGGGGGCGCTGCCATGGTGGTCTAGGAGCTACGGCTCCATCTGGTGAGGGGGGCATGGTCAGTGGGTCCGTGTGCAGACGGCTGGCCAGGCCCCATAGATATCTATGTCCTTTCCCAGGCACAACCTCAGGGCCCCTAGGAAAACACTGACCAGTAAATTAAGTTGAAAAATATGTAGGAGGCAGGAAATATCAACCTAGAGTATTTGTCAATGGCGTGTGTGTTCTGGAAGATGCGAAGACTTATGTGGCCCTTCAGAAGCCCCTTCTTCCTGGAGTTGGATTCATTGCTGAGAGCCAGGTGGACCACTATTTTGTCTTGTCTCTCTTCTTCTGTCAGAATATGGCTTCTCGGGTACCCGGCGAGGCTGTTGGCCTCAGACTCACTGTAGCTTCCATCCAGCATCATGGTTTTTGAGTGAAGCATTCCAGACATGCACGGGAACTGTGGGCAGCAAACACAAGGAAGGAGTCAGTCATGTTTAGGCCTTGCGGAGGGGCTGAGATGGTGGCCTGGGCCCGGAGCAAAGCCCTATGGCTACTCAGAACCACAGAAAGGCAGAACTAGGGGTGCCCGTGTGGCTCAGTGGGTTGAACCTTTGCCTTCAGCTCAGGTCATGATCCCAGAGTCCTTGGATCGAGCCCCGCATCGGGCTCTCCGCTCAGCAGGGAGCCTGCTTCCCCCTCTCTCTCTACCTGCCTCTCTGACTACTTGTGATCTCTCTCTCTGTGTCAAATAAATAAATAAATAAAATCTTAAAAAAAAAAGGCAGAACTAGAAGGACCTCCAGAGACCATACAGTCCAGTGATTCTCTACATATTAGAATTCTCTGCATATTAAAATCACCAGGAGCTCTTTAAAATGGTCACATCGAGGCTTCACTCTCAGCTAATTAATTTGAAGCTCCCCAGGTGATTCTACCATGCAGTGAGGGTCCAGAATCACTGATTTAGTCTAAACGCCCTCAATTGCAGAGGCAAAAACTAAGACCCAGTGAGTCTATACAATTCTCCTGAGATTACACCGCTGGTGTCAGAGTCAGGACCTTAAACCCACACCTTCTGCGGGTGCCTGGCTGGCTCAGTCAGTTAAGCCTCTGACTCTTGATTTCAGCTCAGGTCATGATCTCAGGGTCGTGGGACTGAGCCCCGCGTTGAGCTCCAGGCTCAGCTCAGAATCTGCTTGAGATCCTTTCTCTTCCTCTCCCTCTGCTCCTCCCCCTGCTCACTCTCTCTCCCAAATAAATAAATAAAATCTTTTAAAAATATATTTAAAAAAATAATAAACCCATACATTCTGATTCCAGTTGTGGGTCTCCGCCTCTTTGTGCATGAATCAAAAGATGATTAGGGAGGAGAGTGTCCTTCTAATGTAGAATGTAATTCTAAAGAGTTCCATTCAAGCATAAAAGTTCATGGTGCCTGCAAGGCATTTTTAAATGGTTCAACTGCATGGACAAAAACACATTTATATGGAGAAAGAGCTCACAGAAAAAATGGCAAAATGGTAACAGTGTTGGGTGTAAGTACAGAGTCTATGGACGTACTTGCTTCTGCAAGTATGAAAATGTTTCTAAGAAATTATAAGTTGGGAGGCAGGATATGGTTTCACTTCTCCTCCAGCTGGCACCGGTTACCAATTCATGGGCCCATACCTGTCAGGTGAAGGCTTGCTATTTTTCTAACAGCTCTAGATAGGAAAGTTCATTGCTTATAAATCAAAAGTGTTTGAATATAATCCAAAAGCAATGGACCAATGTGTGGATTATTGAAAATTTGAATGAATACTCAAATGCTAAAGTAAAAAAGGTTTGAATAGAATTTAAAAAACAAATTCTTAAACAATCTAGCCTGCTTGGAAGCAGTGTAGAAATATTTAGAATATATGTAAAATATTTAGAATATATTTAGAAATATATATATATATATAGGTTTACTATAATATATTTAGGTATAATGTGGGCATTGAAAGACTGTTTTTGAAATGGCAACACATCCTCTTTTCCTAAAATTTAAAGCTCCCTTATGTTAAGGAGCTGCCACCCACCTAGATGTGCATAAATGCGGGATTTTCATGTCCCCCTTTATACCTTCTAGCTGAACACCCATTTTGATCAGTGCAATGGTGACCAATGATTTGGTAACAAGTTGACATTTTATTTCTTACTGTGATTAAGAAGAGTCTGAATATGAATGGAATGGACTTTCCCTCCCTGTGTCAAAGGCCCACACACAGTGCCCGAATTCCCCATTTGTAGTGTCTCTCATAACTAATGTAGGTTAGTATAAGACAGTGCAGTATCGTGTAGATAGCATAGTATTTCCAAAGAGTTGAAAGGCTAAAGTTGTATGTGTCTGAATTTTCACTGGGTCAGAGTACAGATAAATACAGGAGTTCTTAATTCTAGAACTCTCCTCTCGTCTGGTCATAGAACCTGGAGGCACCTTCCCTAAGCATGTCCAGTAGTAACAGTGGTACCTTATGTCTGTCCAGAACCCTGCAGTTGCAAGACAATTTTTGCATACATTACCTCACGTAACCCTTGCAACAAACCTGGGAGGAAGGCGAGGTGAGGGTTCCTGTCTACCTTTTTTACAGATGAGGAAACAGAGGCCCAGCGTAAGCGGCAGAGTTGGACCTGAGACCCCAAGTCTTCCTATCCCTAGTCTTGGTCTAAAGATTTTCTGCCTTCTGGGATCCTTGGTGGTAGAAGCTAGAACCTATTCTAAAATAGATCCTCCCCCATTCTGCGCAAACATGCCCTTCTCTAGAAGCCCTCCTCCGTCCCCGCCATCCTCATGGAACCAGGAGCCTGGGCTCCCACAGGAGGTGAAGGAAGCTTGTCTCGCCTTCTCGCGCAGCTTGCGCTCCTTGCGCTCCTGCACGGTGGTCAGGTAGTTGACGGCTGCGTACTCCAGCACCGACAGGAACACGAACACGAAGCTGACCCACAGGTAGATGTCCACCGCCTTGATGTAGGAGACGCGGGGCATGGAGGCGTTCACGCCCGTGATGATGGTGGACATGGTCAGCACGGTGGTGATACCTGCAACAGGCTGCGTTAGGCCAGCGCTGACGAGGGTACACGATGGTCCCCCCGCCACATGTCACAGAGTCACCATTTTACATCCTCCCTCTCTGAAACCCAGCGAGAAATCCCCAGGGGCAGGAAAACATCCAGGCCGCAGATCTGCTCCGCAAGCGGCAGGCGGCTCCCCTCCTGGCCTGCTCGGGGCTGCTGGTCTCCTTTGCCTGGCGGCCCCCTCGGGGGCCCGGGTGTGGGTGATGTGGCTGATTGGATCAGCAGTGCTTGGCAAAGGACCCCGACAGCTGAAGAATGCGAAACCGTGACTGACGGACACCCCTGAAGGAAACTGCCCACACCCCAAGGAATGGCCTCATTCCCTGTCCGAGCCACGTGTACTCAATCTCTGGAAACTGTGGAAATTCCTGGCAGCCTGTCATGCTAGCTGCTTCATTGTGCCTTGCTCGGTTAAACCCTCACATTTCTTGGAGCCCAAGCTGATTTCCACCAAATTGGTAATGATGAGCCATTAACGTTCCCTCTGGAATTTCGGGTCTGTGAGGACCAAAACCACAACTCCAGGGCGTACAGCCCTCTCTCCCTCCCCAAAATCCCCTCACCCCCGCCCAGCCTCCAAACCCTCAGTCTGTCCAACCAAGGCCAACAAACACAATTTTTGTATTTACAGAGTAAGGTTTTGGCATTTGCAGAGTTGTCTTATTTATTGAAGTACTGGGCTCTAAGACTGCTGGTGGGGGAAGTCTATCCCCCAAACAGGCTTTATTTTTCTGAAGTGATAGGAGCAAAGTGAACCTAGTTTTAGCTCCCTGTGGTTTTCAGGAAGTAGTCTAGGAAACGGAGAGCAGTGTGCGGACAGTGAAGGCAGGAAGCGGGAGGAAAGTTGGCTCCTTCTGGCTCATCAGTTAACTCTGAATGATGATTTTATCTTTTCTCTTTATAGGGACCAGCCGAGAAAAGCAAGCACCCTCCCACACCCCAGCACATGCTTTTACCCAGGGAAACTCTGGCGGGCACAGCTCTGCGATCGATCCAGAAGGAGACCCAGGACAGCATGACCATCAGGGTGGCGGGGAAATAAGTTTGGAGCAAGAAGAAGAAGATGTGGCGTCGCAACGTGAAGTTAATGTACAGACGGTTGTACCAGCCTGGGGGACACAGGAAAAAGCCAGTGAGGTTCAGTTCGAGAGGCAAGAACAAACTCTTTCCCTGGGAGAACTACCCCCACCCAGAAAGTTAATGATCCATTGACTTACTATAATACATCTCCTTTCTAATATCTAAGCCTTCTCTCCTATCAATAAGTATCCTGCCACTATCTAATGTGTGTACTGTTTTATTCAATATTACCTAACTTCTCTTCTCTTCCCCTAACATTTTGGGGGAAGGTAGAAAGAGAGATCTAATCTAGGTTTAGTTACTCGTTTGGTATTTGTTATTTGCAACCCACAACCATATTTCCTGAGGATTCACTGCTCAGGAGGCTAGGAAGTGGGACCGGTTCCAGTTTGCTGAGGCCAATACCACTGAGGCAGGAGCCGGCAGAGCTGGGCTCTTGTCACTGTCCCCTTTGCCGTAGATTGGTCAGCTCAGCCTGTCTCCACATATATCACGAGATGGATGGTTGTCAACAAGGACTAAAATGGTAAGGTGTTGAATGAGCCACAAGATCGATACCCAACCACCGGGACCAAAGATGGTGTCAAGGACAGTATAAATGTCAAAATCAGACTACAACTGTGTGCACACACCCACCCCACTCCCATCTCAGCCCAGTATGGGACAATGACTCAGGCTGCCCCCAGAAAAACACTGCTGAGGGAACAAAGGCTACCTGGCTGGTGTGGAAAGTTACTACTGAGTTAGGTAAGGGGAGGGTTGGATCAATAGGGAAAGGCTGGAATGATAGGATGGGGTCCAGACAAGCTTGACACATGGTTACTATGTAGGTTCCTAGGTTGTTTGAATGAGCTAAGAGCTTTTAGTGGAGTGGGTAAATAGACAGTGATCTGCAGATATGACAGAAACTCCTAATCGTTCATTCATCTCACAACCTTTGCCCTGTCATCTCAGCTTTATTTTCCCTACTTAAATTGGCACCCATGAAGCAAGTCATATTGTTCCTTAGGTTCTTACGGGGTCTTTCTGGAAGGGCTGAGAGTTGCCTTCATTTTGTTAAGGACTATTCTGCTATCCTTTCCTTCTAAGAAAACCAGGGAGAGTTGCCTTGGAAACAGTAGGAGGGAACCAAGAGCTTTAAAAATGTACACTCTGTGTTCCAAACAGAGCACCCTGTGGGGAGATCGCAGCCCTGGTGGGGGGTAGGGATGATAAACCTGCTGTTGGTATATAGTAAATAATGGGAGACAAAGATGCATTTTAATCTGGACTCCAGAAAGGAGCGGGGACAAGACAGACAAACCAACCAGCTTCTGTTTCAATACAGAAAACATCTAAGAGGAGTACACATCGTGACTAAGGCAAATTGTCCGGCCACTTACTAGCCGTGCGACTTCAATAAGCAACTTAATCCTTCTGAGTCTCAGTTTTCTCATCTATAAATCAGGCATAATAATAACTACACCATAGGTTTGTTGGGTAGAAATTATTAATTCATATAAAGCACCCAAAACAGTGACACATACTAAAAAGTTATAGAAGACATTCTTAAGAATGGTTTTAGAAAAAAAAAAAAAAAAAGAATGGTTTTAGAAAGAGAGTGGGTTTGAACTTGCCAAGAAGAGAAGAGAAAAGAAGATTGGGCGGCAATCCGTACCAGCGGAGAAGGGAAGAGCGGGACGAGGATGAACCCTGTGAGCATGAAGTAAAGCCAGCTTGGGCAGTCCAGACACTTACACCACCTTCACTGAGGCTCGGTCTTTTTCAGTGTTTGATGTTGGGGGCAGAGGGGTGTGGATGGGGGTAGGGAGACAGAGAGATAGACGGCGGCCATGCCGGAAGGGCCTGGGCTTCTCGGCATGCGGACAAGGGGGAATGAAGTGAGAAGTCCCTTAGGGTCTTGTAGCTACCACAGGGTTGTCATGGGGTAAACTGTGTCCCTCAGAGAGATATGCTGAAGTCCTAACTCCCACTTTCTGTGAATGTGACCTTCTTTAGAAATAGGGTCTTTGCCCATGGAACCAAGATGAGATGAGGGCATATTGGATTAGGGTGGGCCATAATCCAATGACTGGTAGCCTTACAGAGGAGGGAAATTCCGTGACACAGACACAGGAATGGCAGCATACGAAGACACAGAGAGAGAGACACAGGGAGAATGCCATGTGACGGCAGAAGCAGGCATTAGAGTAATGCAGCACCCACCAGAAACTAGTGAGAGACGAGGAAGGGTTCCTCCCTACAGCCCAAGCAGGGAGCGTGGCCCTGCAGCTTTCTGGCCTCCAGAACTGTGGGCAAATACGCCCTGTTGCTTCAGGCCCCCACTTCGTGTGTATTATGACAGCCCTCAGAAATGACATGAGCTAACGGTGGGACTAGAGGACTGACAAGGGCATCCTCTCAAAACTCCAAACATATCCCAGGGTCCGGGATGAGTTACACTAAACATTAAAAATAGATCTATAGGGGCGCCCAGGTGGCTCAGTCGATGAAGCGTCTGACTCTTGATTTCGGCTCAGGTCACGATCTCAGGGTCGTGAGATGGAACCCTGCATCGGACTCCGTGCTCAGCGGGGAGTCTGCTTGGGATTCTCTCTCTCTCCCTCTCCCTCTGCCCCTCCCCCTACTAAAGTAAGTAAGCGAGTACATAAAAAAATAAATCAATAGATCTAAATATAGGTAAGAGAGTCATTTCCTCGGAACACTATCATCCATGTCATTAAGTCAAACAAATCAGACTACAGAATAGCAGGTAAAACAGGCCCCCGCTTCCGTAAGATTACATCGTTAAAGCAAGGTATTCACAAAGATGTGTGGTAAATTATTAGGAGTGGTTGGCTCTGGCCATGGGATTTCAGAGGACAGCAACTTTTTAAATCTCTGCTTCTCAGTGTTGCTTATGTTTTGCAGAATTATGCATTACTTAGATTCATTTTCATTGGCAGGGGAAAGTTCAAGGCTGGAGGGTTCTTTTTTTTTTTAAGATTTTATTTATTTATTTGACAGAGAGAGACACAGCAAGAGAGGGAACACAAGCAGGGGGAGTGGGAGAGGGAGAAGCAGGCTCCTCGCTGAGCAGGGAGCCCGATGCGGGGCTCGATCCCTGGACCCTGGGATCATGACCTGAGCCGAAGGCAAACACTTAACAACTGAGCCACCCAGGAGCCCCTAGGCTGGAGGGTTCTAATGTATTTTCTTCCACATCTGGATCAGACCATGGCAAACATTAGCTACCAGTGCTGCTGTAGAAGGCCAGTCTGGAAGTGGTATGAAATTTCTGAATCAGAAACTGGGACAGGGAGATCTTCTCATCGGTTTTCAGGGATTCATCCCCATTCTTCCAATACAGCATCAGATCTTCATCTGTGTATGCATCTTTGGGGAGAGGAAAATAAGTTAATTTGACTCCTTTGCTTCAGAGGTGGCTGAAGCCACAGGGAAATCCTACACCAGCCTCGGAGTAAACTGGCCTTAACACTGGCAGGCAGTAGTCAGTCTCACGGTTACGAAAATGGCACAAAGATTGGAGCGGGAACGAGACGGAGATTTGTCTTTAGGAACACTGGTACTTACAGCTTTCCAGCTCCAAAGAGCAGGTCTGGGAGTCCAGGGGAAAGTGGCTGAAGTCCATGTTGCACATGGCAGTGACCGTAATCCTAGGCAACCCAAACAAGCATGTTGGCCCGTGCACTGAGTTCTTGGCTCATACGCCTGCCCAGAGTAAGAAGAACACGGACTCGACCAAGAGCAGCTGCCTTCTCACACCTACTTAGGAAGCATGGAAACCAGGTCTCTACGCTGCAAGACCCTGACTTTTAGAGTCCCGTCTTCCGCAGGACGTGTTCTCAGCGCTCTGCTGGGCCCCCCGGCCGCTGAGGGTGTTGGCTATCAGGGGCACACACCTGCACCCTTCTCTGCGAGTGGCCCTCAGCTGGTGGGCAGCCTCCACTAGAGATGCCTGGGAGGTTACCACCCCCCACCCGCCACCCCAAGACTATTAGCATCGAGTCCTGGTGAACCGTACAAGCAGGCCAAGAAGATGTGCAATAATCTCTCGTTAGCCCAGAAGCCAGTCTGCAATAACATTCAATAAATAGCAGCTCTCGTTGCCTTTTTTAATCTTTCTTACCAATAAACTAGAATCACAGGCTGTCGGGGCTGGAAGGTGCCTAGAAGGTCATTGGCTCCCTCAACTCACTCAGGCCTACCTAGTCTCCCCACCCGAGCTTAAGCCCCTCAGTGATGGGGAAGTCGATGGCTCCTAGGGTGACCATTGCGTCCTCAGAGTTCTAACAGACATTGGGAGGCTCGGGCCGTCTGTAGAGCCCAGAGGCCCAACCACGGCGACCGACTCTTCACGGCCAACAAGGCCGACCCTACATATGAGCATGGCGTCGGACCAAGAGCCCGTGGACTGTTACCTCATGCTGTACAGCACGTGCCCGTCTGGAAACACCCGCAGCATGATGTTGTCGGTGGTGGTGTCGTGGGTGAACGACCGTTTGGAGTGAACGAAGAAGACGTCGGGGACCCAGATCTTCTTTACGAGCCGGCCGTCGAAGGTCATGCTCTTGTTGCTGGTGCTGGGAAAGGCCAGCCTCTCGTCCTTCCAGTAATGCCGCAGGTACAGGGTCATGGTGAAGTCCTGCGGGAGCCCGAGGTGACACCGGACAGACGCGCTTAGCAAGCTGCCTTCCTTACAATCCACCCGTCATCAACCAAAGCAACCGACACCTGAGGCTCGGCCACGGGGACGGCGGCTGCCCCCCCAACCCCCCGAGGTGCCGCTACGGCAGGCAAGAGAACGGCCGGTTGTTGTGCAGGTGGGAGGTGGGGTGGGAGCCCAGCACCGTGAGCAGCCCCTCCCTCAGGGGCCGCAAGCAAAACCTGCAGCTGTGGGGTCACAGGAGCGGGGGCCACAGGAGCGGACTCTCCCGGCGTCCTGCTCTCTCTCACCCAGACTTGGGCACACAGGGCTCCTTTCCTATTGGTTAAGCATTCAGTTTCGGGTGAGCAGGCGCTGGGAGAAACCCGCGCAGTCCAGGGTCCCGTTTAAGAGAGCTTTGATCGGGGGTCTTGCAGAATCATTGAAGGCAGAATTGTGTCCTGCGTTCCACTGAGTCCCCAGGCCCTAACTCGGTGCCTGGGAAGGCACACAGTAGGTGTGCAATAAATATTTGCAGGATGGAAAATTTGGGGAGGGGGTGGGCAATGAATGGATGAAGGCTTGGGCAGCTGCATATCGGCTATAATTTCAGCCTGAAAGCTCATTCTGTTAAACGGTGTCTCCTCGCCTGCATCGTTGATGCCTTGAATCAAGAGTCTGGCCCCTTGCCACAGCCAGAAGACACGAGTGCTAAGGTGCAAGTGTGAATAAGTAAATAAGTGCCCCAAACACCTTCTTCTGGGAGTGGGGGCGGGAAGACGCCTGGTGGTGGTGGTGGTCTCAGAGTGCAGGGCCCACTTCTGCTTTACCAGCACACCTCTACCCCTCCTGGCTGTCCTGCAGGGTCACCGGTGGCCGGGAGCGCCCCCACCCACCCAACCCTCCACCCCCACCCCTTCCTCACTTTGTGCTCCGATGTTTTAGTTTGTGCTTGTAAACCTCCAGTTTCTTCTGCCTCCAGGGAGGGCCCTTTCCCTGCCCTCGCTCTGGCCCTCCCCACACTGTCTCCTTCTTATCTGTCCTTCGGGTTTCACGGAAAGAAGGCTTCTTCAAAAGCCTTCCCTTACTGCCTGATCTTGGTGGACCCTGGCAAGGATTGCACAGGGGAGCCATGCTCAAGGCGGGCCCTGGAGAGCAGAGAACGGCAGAACTTCTGTCTGAGAATGTCCACCTCCCGTGCTCCTCCAAGTGGGGCTCATCTGACCAGTCCCATCATGTGAGGGCTATGTCCAAAATGTAAGGGGCTGGGCCTCACCCCGAGAGACTGATTCAGGAAGTCGCCGGTGGGGCCCAGGAATCTGCATTTAACCAACTCCCCGAGTTACTTTGACCCATCCTGTTCAGAACCCCTGCTCTGGGTTTCACTGCACCTGAGCCATCTTCCAGGCCCCAAGTCTATCCCCTGCAGCCCTAGCTCTACCCACCCAGGCACAGCCTGCCCCCCCGCGCAGCCGCACCAGCCACAGGTGCTCACAGAACCTTAACCTCAGAAGCCCGCCCCGAAGCTGCCCCGCCGGCCGAGGGCGTAACGTACCATGTCCACCTCCGAGATGCTGTCCAGGCTCTCCACCTGCACGTCCACGCCCACCGGGATTGCGGGGCCTGCAGAAGAGCAAAGACAGCTGGTGAAGGCCCTTTCTACCCACCACTGGGTCAGCAACCCCAGCCCCCTGCTCCTGGGGAGATCCTGACTGGGGCAGGGTGAAGTAGTAGTCCAAATTCTATGAGGATTTTCTCGCTACTTCCTGACATGTTGGGTGCCTGAGCTTTCTTCTTGAGGTCGGAGATGCCATCTGCCTTATGTGTCTTTCCTGGATCAACATGAATGTTTAATCCATGTTTGTTGCATGAATCGATGAGCTGGATTACTACTTCCTACATCCCAGCGCTGTCTCTGTAGGGTAGAGAGAATAATGCTCTAGTGTTTGAGTAGGGAACCTGGTCCACTGTCCTGCCTCCTGTGACATCTGTAAAGGACAGATGAGGCCTAAGAGCCTCAGACCCGAGCCTGGGACACCTGCGTGCCCCGGGCTGGATTCATTCGGTCACTCAAACTATACCTCCCGAGTACCTAACCGATAACTGGGATCCTGCCTTGGAGAAGCCCTCAGTCTGGTGCGAGAGAAGATCTCTGTGCAGTTAGATCACAGCCAAAGACAATACTGTACGAGAATTTTAAATCCTTTCAGGACATGTCAGAAGAGGAGTAGGAGAGTACATAGCACAAGAACTTGACACTCAATTCCGTCTGGCCCGTGGCAAGATGTCCAAAACTGTGTTTAGCTGTGGATTTAGCTGTGGCTTCCTGTTCTATTTCTTGGGCTGGATGATGGTTACGTTCACTTTGTGGTAACTTAATGGGCTGTCCACTTACAACTTGTATACTTTCTGTGTGTACATTAGACTTCTATAAATTGCTTTTTAGATTTTATTTATTCGACAGAGAGAGAGAGAGCACAAGTAGGGAAAGCGGCAGGCAGAGGGAGAAAGAGAAGCAGGGTCTCCCCTGAGCAGGGAGCCCAGTGTGGGGCTCAATCCCAGGACCCTGGGATCATGACCCGAGCCAAAGGCAGTCGCTTAACCCACTGAGCCACCCAGGCGCCCCTGTTTTTTTAGATTTTAACGTATTTTTTAAACCTAGAATGGGGAAAACCAAAAACCTGTGTTTGTCGAGCGTATTAACAAATGCTATTATACTCAGAGACAAAAAATATCTTTGAGAGAGTCAGGTGGCAGCAGCGCTGGGTTTCCTGGGGAGAGGGCATTGTCTAGAGGCCAGTCTCACTGCACCTTGAACCTCTGAACCCCAGCCAGGGAGTACAAGACCAGGCCATGCTGACCCACTGTGCTCTGAGCAGGGAGAACCTTAAGGTGGCCGCGGGAGTCTGGGTCTCAGGAATGAGAAGGTCTGGGAGGCACCGAGACTTTGGTCATGGGCAGGGAAGGAAGATCAGAGACCTGAACATGGAATAGGAACCAGAAGGCTCAATCCTCAGTTCTAGCCCACACTGGGGAACCAGGGGTCCTCATGGAGGCAGCCTGGGACATTGGATGGGCTCACCGACTCCCCCAAATACTCCCCTGTATACCTGCTAATACTTACAATCTCACCATTAAAGATCCGTTTTTTGACTGAGCCCAATAGAATGGAAGCATTTTATTGATGACTAGAGGGATGTAATGGCTATTTTCTGTGTTCTTAAACATGTAAGCAAATGAGTGCAATGCTTTATTTTTTATTTTTACTTTTTCCCTCTCAAATCAGGGTGTAAGTTGATTTTTTTATTTTCCCATGTTTTTCAACTGATGGCTTAGGTCAGGGCCCATGAGAAGTCCCTGCTCTAACAGCTGTGTTCTCTCCTTATTCCATGCTCCAGGAGTGCTTTGAAGGTGCCAGAAGTGAAATGTTCAGCGTGGGGAGGACTGACTTAGGGCTGACTAGGGCTGACTAGGCCTTTCTCCCCCAGTGGGGCTTGCAACATGAGGGGGGGTCTACAGACAGCCTGACCAGGGTTCTCTCCTGGTACCCAGACCCTGCTCCCCTGCCCGGGGCCACGTGCCCCCAGCACAGCCCTGGGGGAAGTGGGGCTGGTTAATCACCTCATCCTGTGGACCCTTGGTTAGCCAGAGATGTTACAATGGCCCCGGGTCTGAGCTGCTAACCCTGGCGGCCCTGTCTCTCACGGGGGTATGCTGTGCATGACCCACTCTCCTTTGCCTTCCTTTCCTTTCTCTAAAGTGCACTGTGATCTGCCACGTCCAGTTGTTCCAAGAGCCAAAGAAAAAAAAAGCAATACAACCATCACCTTCTTCGAACCTACCTCCCAGTGGCCTGGTTTTCAGATAACGGGCACAGTGTTTGAATAGGAGCTGGTTTTGGCAAAGGACATATTCAAGATAAACTATATCGGCTTGCTTCGAGTCTGAAACTGTGTCTCTCTGTTCTCAGGGCCTGCCCTGCTCTCCACAGCTCCAGCTGCCTTTCTACGAGAAATTCGATAACGCCTGTGAGGGTGGCGTCAGCGCTCTGGAGGTCCTGCCCGTGGGGAAGGTCAAGTCCTCAGGAGAGCTGGATTGGCGGAGGTAAGCAATCTGTGTGTTCAGGAGGCTCTAAAGCTGCCTTCTGGGGGACTCACACCTCAAGTTTGAACAGAACCAATGCCCTGTCCTCCTTGGTCTGAGTGCAATGGACTTGACTTTTGTCCTTGACCTGCCCCACTGCCCAGGCTCTCCTGAACTCTCTATTCTGTGGCCCTTCCTAACCTGATTTTTGGGAGAAATTCTTCCAAAGAACTGGTCTCTCTCCTCCTTCCCTGAACAATTTTATGTTTTGGATAGGACTGGGTCCCATAGGGTGTTAGAAAGAAAAAAGTCTAGTTAAACTAAGTATGCATTCATGCCTTGGCCTCTTCACACCGCTGTGGGTTTTTCTGCTTTGAGAGAGAGATCTAGTAAACCAAACAGAAGTCACTGGTGGGATTTCAGGCAGTATAGCCAATGAGGTAACAAATTCAAGGCAGCATAATGGAAATACATGTGTAGCCAAGGATTTTCTTGGTTCCTAGCCTTTCTGCCATTATTTCTCCTCACATAGCCCTAAAAAGCAAATGTTAGGAATTTATCCATTTTTTAAATCATGATATATGTCATTTCTTCCCCACTAACTCCAAGAATGAATGTGAAACAGAATTTTCAGACAAACTAAAACAGAGAATAGGCCAACATGTGTCTTGCCCTAAATGAAGATGTTTTTCAAGCCAAAGGAAGGTGATCCCAGAGGGAAAGCTGGAGATGCAAGAATGAATAAAGAAAAACAAAAATGGCAAACATATGCATAATTCTAGGTAAACGTTGGCTATATAAAACAATATTAATAGTGTATTGTGGAGATGAAAAAACTAAACAGAAATACAAGCAAAAATAACATTTAAATGAGGAGGGATATACATGGAGTGAAAGTGTTATGAAGTCTTCGTGTTGTCTTAGAGAACAATTAAAGCAGCTGATTAACACACTAGTATTGGGGTGCCTGGGTGGCTCAGTGGGTTAAGGCCTCTGCCTTCAGCTCAGGTCATGATCTCAGGGTCCTGGGATCGAGCCCCGCATCGGGCTCTCTGCTCAGCAAGGAGCCTGCTTCCCCTTCTCTCTCTGCCTGCCTCTCTGCCTACTTGTGATCTCTCTCTCTTTCAAATATGTAAATAAAATCTTAAAAAAAAAAATCTGTAATTTAAATTTTCCCACAAAGAAAATGATAGGTCCAGACACCTTCACCAGCAAATTCTAGCAAAGGTTTAGGAGGAAATAGCACCAGTCTTACATAAATTCTTCCAGAGAATATCAAAATAATATTTTTAAAAGATCGAAATACATGTGAAAATATACCAAGTTAGGGGCGCCTGGGTGGTTCAGTGGGTTAAAGCCTCTGCCTTTGGCTCAGGTCATGGTCTCAGGGTCCTGGGATCGAGCCCCGCATTGGGCTCTCTGCTCAGCAGGGAGACTGCTTCCCTTCTCTCTCTGTCTGCCTCTCTGCCTACTTGTGATCTCTTGCTCTCTGTCAAATACATAAATAAAATCTTTAAAAATATATATATATATACCAAGTTATTTTATGAAGTTAGCCTAAGGACTGAACAAGGAAGCAAAATTACAGGTCAATCTCACTCATGAACATAGAATCAACAATCCTAAACAAATTATTAAGCTGGATCCCATCCAGCAATATGTTTTTTTAAAAAAAAGTAAATCACTTCTAAATCAGGTTTATTCCAGGAATGCAAGGTTGTTTTAACAATTGAAAAATCAATCAAGGACTTTCACATTGAGTAATTGCAAGCTAAGTAATTCACAGTAATATTTCTACTGAAAACTAAAAAGCTAGACAAAATATAAAAATTTCTTTCTGAAGACTTTGAAGTTAACAAGTTAAACCTGGATTGGGATGTGAGAGAGAAAGAGAGGCCCAAGGAGACGTGTTCAAAATTTGGATCTACTTCTCCTGGGGGGATTTGCTATCTTAGGAAGGCAACTGAGAAGCTGAAGGAAGCTCCTGATGGCTTCGGGAAGCTTCAGGGCTGGGATTAGAGACCAGGGCCCACCAAACAGGCTAGCTCTATATTAGGATTCCCCAAAAGTACAGCCTAGCAATGAAGGTAGATAGGCCCTTGCAGGATGTGCAGCTCAGCTCCAAATCACATCAGTCTCTACAAGTGGGTTAGTTCTCTGGAGTGGTAGTAGCCTCAGACAGCCCAGGGTATCAGTGCCACCAGGTACCTGGTAGAAATAAACAGAAATCCTCTCTGGAGGAAGATATCACCATGTGTGGTCTCCAGTCATTTCTATTAAAAATATTGTAAATATAATACATAGTTCATAATAAAGAAATAACCAGGCACACAAGAAAGTAAGACACAATAACCAGCAGAAAAAATAGAGAATAGGAACAAGGGAATTTAGATACTGAAATAGCATAAACTTTAAAATATCTTAGTGTACTAAGTGCAGAGAGATTAAAAAATTAAGATTGAGAATTTCTGCATAAAATTCTAAACTATAAAAATAGAATTGGGCATCTGGGTGGCATAGTCGGTTAAGCCGCTGACTCTTGGTTTCTGCTCAGGTTGTGATCTCAGGGTCATGAGATTGAACTCCACATGAAGCTCATGCTCAACAGAGTCTGTGTAGGTTTCTCTCTTTGTCTCCCTCAGTCCCTGCCCGCCCCCCCCCACACTCTCTCTTTCTCTCAAATAAATAAAAAAATAAATCTTAAAAATAGAATCAATCAGTATAATTTTCCACATTAACAGAGAAAGCCTTTGCTAAAATCAGTGTCCATTCAGGACACGGAGGAATAGTGGAATAGAAGAGAGCTTACTTAATTTGAAAAGTGATAGCTACCAAAAAATAGCAAATCCAGTAAATATAATATTTATTTATTTTTAAAGATTTTATTTATTTATTTGACAGAGAGAGAGAGAGATCACAAGCAGGGGGAGTGGCAGGCAGAGGGAGAGAGAGAAGCAGGCTCCCTAATGATCAGGGCCCTGATGCAGGACTCGATCCCAGGACCCTGGGATCATGACCTGAGCCTAAAGCAGATGCTTAACTGACTGAGCCACCTAAATGTCCCTTACTTATTGATTTTGGAGAGAAATAAAGAGAGAGAGCACAAGCAGGGGGAGAAGCAGAGGGAGAGGGAGAAGCCGATTCTGGGCTGAGTGTGTAGCCCTATGCAGAATTCGGTCTCACTACCCTGAGATGACCTGAGCCAAAATCGAGAGTTAGTCGCCTAACCAACTAAATGCAAGTGCCCAAGTAAATATTATATTTAATGGTAGAATGTTGCAAGATTTCCTTTATTATTGAGAATGCCTGTAAATGCCACTTCTATGCAGTATTATTTTGAAAGGACTAGATAGTACAATAAGGAAGGAAATGAGAAAAAGTTATGATGGCTGGAAAAATAACATTGGGTATATAATTTTTTAATTAGCAGATAAACTACTAGCATTAATAAGAGATTTTAATAAGGATGTTGAATACGGAGTCAATATACAAAAATCAAAGTTAGAAAAGGAAATTTTTGCAAAAATGCTTTTAATGATAGCATCAAAAATGCCTAGGAATAAGTACCTAAAATAAATCTAACAAAATATCTGGATGTCCTCTATGAAGTAAACTACGAAATATTATTGAAAGAAATTAAAGACCTAAATAAATGGGAAAATAGATCATGTTCCTGTACTGGACAATTCAATATCATAAAAATCTGAATGAGCCCGTATTGATCTATAGATTCAATGCAATTCTAATCAAGATCTCATTAGGTTTTCTCATGGAACTTGACAAAATGATTATTAGGAAATTCAAAGCAGTCCATCTTGAAGAAAAACAGAGTGGGAGGATGTGCTTTACCAGATACCAAGATTTACTGTAGAACTGCAGTAAACAAGAAGTGAAGGACTGGCATAAAAATGGACAAATTGGCAAAGGGAACAGAGTAGAGAGTCCAGAAACAGACACACATATTTAAGGACATTGAGTTATTATAAAGATATCACTACAGGTCATTGGAGAAGGAATAGTATTTTTAATAACTAATGCTGGGACAATTGGCAATATGTATGCAAATCACACAATATGCAGAATAACTCCAAGTGGATTATAGATGTGAAATGTGAATTTCACAAATGTGAAAAGCAAAACAAGGAGCTCTAGAAGGTAACAGAGGGGAATATATTCTTATCTCAGGAGAGCAATATTGGGACACAAAAAGCACTAACCATAAGAAAAGATCAATAGCTTTACATTGAAATTAAGATTACCTAGCAAAGCAAATATTTGGTGTTAGATGTCAGGATAATGGTTGCCCATGATGGAAGGATAATGACAGGGAGAGGAGACTTCCGGTAATACTATTTCTTGATCTACGTGCTCGGTAATGAAAGTGTTCACTTTTTGAGAATTTACTAAGCTGTACGCTTACGATTTGTGTATTTTTTTCTGTACACGTGTTACAATTCAGTAAAAACCTTTTCAGTGAGGGGCGCCTGGGTGGCTCAGTCGGTCAACCGTCTGCCTTTGGCTCAGGTCATGATCTCAGGGTCCTGGGATGGAGCCCTGCCTTGGGCTCCCTGCTGAGCAGGGAGTCTGCTTCTCCCTCTCCCTCTGCCACTCCCCCTACTTATGCTGTCTCCTTCTCTCTCTCTGTCAAATAAATCAATAAAATCTTTAAAAAAATTTTTCCATTGAAGAAATCAAGAACTACTATTTATCAAAAAATACCACAGGCAAAGAGCTCATATGCACAATGTATATATAATTCCTAAGATTCCCATTAAGAAAAAGTCGGACAACCCAATACAAAAACAGGCAAGAGACTTGAATAAGCATTTCAAAAAAAAGAGGAAATAAACAATAGACATATAAAAGAGACATAACTTCATTTGAAACACAAGATATTATTACTCTATCTAGTCCAATTGACCAGAGTCTCGACTTAAATCCTGCTTTTCTTCTAGAAGGATTTCCCCACCCCCTAATTGAGTTTGCCAAAACCCACGGTTTCCTGTTCTTTTCCTACCAGAACACTCATCCACTTTCCCCATCAACCCATGGGGAGGAGGGTCGTCTTTCCAGGCTTTGTCAGCCTGGAAAATTTGCACTGGAGAATGCATCTGAAACACCTGGGCACCCCCACACATTAGAGGAGGATGGGGCGGTTAGCATGACAATAGACAAAAAGACCTGAGGATAATGGCTCGAGGTTCCTCTGAAAGTAGGGAAGCAGAGCAAGGGGCGCAGGGATGTTGCAGGCTCTCTGGTCCCACCGGTTAACTTCCTTAACTCAGGTTAAGGAAGCAGGTCCCTGAGTCCCCCGCTCCCGTCTTCTCCAACCATTTCGTCAGTGGGTTGAGGAACCTCTGCTGTAGGAATGACTAAGATCGGAAAGGGGAAGAGAAGCCCAAGAAAGCCGCCTGGCCGTCATGGGGGCCAGAAGACAGACAAGGCTCCGGAGCCAGATAGAAGGCCGTTTCTCTGTCCCTCTGGTCCCTCACCTGGCCTTGCATTCCCTCCTTTGCCCTCCCTAGGTATCCTTCATGTCACCTCCCACCTCATGCCCTGAGCTGCTTTGCTCCTGTTTTGTCGCTCCCCACTGATGTCCTCAGGTGGAGATCATCTGTGCACGGCAGGCTGGGGTGGCTATCCTGAGCTCCATGGGGCCCCTAGGGACAGGTGCAAGGATTCTGTGAACGTCCTGACATCACATATAAAAGTGTGTGTGTGCTTGTGTGTGTATGACAGAGAGATTATCACTATTCTGGGAAACAAACAGATTTTCAAAGGACTCTGTGATTCCAAGAAGTCAAAAAATAAATCTGTCGTGTTAGAGCGCCGGGAGCTGAGTTTTGGCTCTATGATTTACTAGCAGTGTCACCTTGGGCATACATAAGGCCCCCTTTTATAACGAAATTTTCTCAGACTTGTAGTAAAATGAATTGAAACAAAAAACAAGACCTTAATAATGATTCTTTATTACTCTTCTTACTTTGTACTTCTTACTTTGATGTTTTGGGTATCACAATCTTCCATAGATTGGCGTCGCAGCTTACTCTGAACAAGACCCTCCATGTGTGCGAGCTTCCACACCTTCACCGACTGCCTGGTTCATTCATTCACACTTGCATTGCCCACATCCGTTAGGCTGTGCCCTGAGGGGTGCAGCTGGGAGTACGGAGATCAAGAACACACAGTGGCTTTCGCCAGGTGACTAAAATCCACTAAGGGGGACAATGAGCTCTGTTTCACGGCACATCACAAAAGTGATAATAGAAGATACTACAGGAGGAAAGCTCGATTAGTTCGATTAGATCTACCCAAAGGCACTGTAGAGAATTTTACAGAAGAGACAACTTTTGATTAATTCTGACAGTGGGCACTGGAGAAAGTGTCACCATAGAGACCGAGTTTGGGCTGGGCTTTGAAGCAGTGGTTACTTCTAACAAGTAGTGAAGGGAAGAAGGGCATTTCCCATTGTATGAACAGTGTCAGGAGGCGCGGGGGAGCGAGGTGGATAATTAACCCCCATTTCTCAGATGTGGGGAAAAAAAGGCAGCGTCTTTGATCTCTCTTGCAAAAGATCAAACCTCAAAGTGTGAAAAATTTTCAATTACCAATTAACAGCAGCTCAGTCTGGTCTGGTTTTTAAGGTGTTTCGGCTTTCCTCTCACCTTGGGTGACCTTGCAGCCTAGAGGAGAAAAGGGCCCTCGCGTCCACGCTGGTTGGCCTCTGCCATGAAGTATGTGGCCTGGACCGACCCCTGGACTGACATCTGCTGAAATGGAACAGACTTCACTGGTCTTTTAGCAAATCCACACTCCCGCCTTTTGTCTCCAGTAGCAAAACGCTCCCACCCAGTGGCCTCTTTGCGCAGACCTGAAGCCTGTGCTGGTCTGCTGGTCACTTCAGCATTCTGCATCGACTCACTAAGGCAGCAAACACACACACACACACACACACACACACGCACACACACACACACACACACCCTCTCCCATGCTATGCCAGGGCAGTGAGCCATCAGCCTGCCTCCCCTACCACATCCAACATAGTTCTTGGGTTCCCTCAGAAAGACAGACTGGCACTCAGATGATGAAAAAACTCCCCGTCGTACTGTTCCAAAAAGGGACCGGGTTACTTCACAGCGTGTCATATGCTGTTGGATTCCATTTATAGGGCGCTCAGGAATGAGCAAAGCTAATTCATGTGCTAGAGGGCAGCCTAACGGTTACCCTTGGGAGGCGCCATCTGGTAGGGAGTATGAGGGAGCCACTTGAGGAGACGGAAATGTTCTGTATCTTGATCTGGGTCGTGTTTTTAAGGATGAACATTTACATATGTAAAAATTCGAGCTATATACAAGATTTATGCACTTCACCTTACATACATTTGTGGAAGGCAGAATAATGCCCCCCACAGAGATGTTTCTATCCTAATCCGCAGAACCTGTGAATTTGTTAGGCACCACATGGCAAAGAGGAATTAAGGCAGCAGATGGAACTAAGGATGCTAATCAGCTGACCTTAAAACAGGAAAAGCGGCCTTGATTATCCAGGTGGACTCAATGTAATCAGAAGGGTCCTTAAATGTGGAAGAAAGAGACAGAAGGGTTCGGAGTGATGCAATGTTTGAGGAACTCACCCAGCTGCTGCTGGCTTTAAACACAGGAAAGAAGGAATCTGGGCAGCCTCTAGAAGTGAGAAAAGGCTAGAAAACAGATTCTTTCTGGAAACTCCAGAAAGGAGCACAGCCTCGCTGACACGGTAAGTTTAGCCCAGTGAGACCCATTTCAGATTTCTGACCAACAGAACCCTAAGATAATAGATCTGTGTGGGTTTTAGTCTCTAAATGTGTGGTAATTTGTCCAAGACCTACAGAGCACGAACGCAGTGCTCACCTCAAGAAAATATTTTCTTAGAGACAAAGAGAGTGTCCTAAGTGGACGGGGGAGAGAGCAGCTGCCCCTGCGTAAACAGTGAAGAATGTGTTCATGGGCTACGTCAGTAAGTACAATGTACCCTTTCCGCCGCTGAGGAAACAGCCTCGATCCCGTCCTTTGTGAAAATAAGTTTGCCCGTGAGCAGCCTTGCCCTTTTCCATGGACTCTGCTTAACTGTCTTGGGGAAACTCCTCAGATCTTCATCGCTGAGAAAGGCTAGAAGGGCCTGCGCAGATGCTGGGTGGGCAGAGGCCCCAAGGAAGGAGGTGCCTGCTGTGGACTGAATGCGTCTCCTCCCCCACCCCCCAAATTCATACGTTGAAGCCTAGTTCCCATGTGATGGTGTTAGGAGGTCGGGGCCTTCAGGAGGTGAGTAGGTCATGAGGGTAGAACCTCCACAAATAGGACTTGTAAGAAGAAACAAGAGAGCTTGCTTCTCTCTCCCTTAACGCTGTGAGGACACAGCAAGAAGGTGGCCATCTGCAAACCAGGAAGAGAACTCTCCCCAGGAACCACATTCATGGCACCCTGATCTCAGACCTCCAGACTCCAGAACAGCGAGAAACAATCTTCTGTTGTTTAAGCTGCCTGGTCTATGGTATTTTGTGAAAGCACGATTTTTGCTGTTAGCGCTTTAGGATCTAGGCTGGACTGGGATTGGGGCCCTACCTTCGCTAGCAGCAACAGCCTCACCAGGCACATGTTAGCAATTCGCTTCTGGAGTCCTACCCCAGGGCTCCTGAGCCAGGGGCTCTGGGCTGGGGCCGGGAGTCTGGGTTTTCACAAGCACTGTGGTGATGCTGACCCACACTCAAGTGTGAGAACTTCTGGATGGCTGACCTCTAAGGAGACTTCCAAAGTGAGATTTTACAATTTCCCATGCCCCAATGGCCACTTTCCTCTTGCTCTCAAACTCTTCCGCTACCCATCTCCACCAGCTGTCTCCATCTCCTCCCTGTCCTCCCCTCCTGACCTTCACTGAGTCGCTGAGTTGAGAAGTCTTCCTAAGGCCCAGGCCTCCTTGTTGACACCCCTCCCTCTGTGGTCTCTGCCTAAAAGCTCTTCCCTGCGGATGTGTGGTCCTTCCCTCAACCAACTCTCCCCTGAAAGCCCACACAGACTCTCATCACCCCCCTGAGCCCCATCTCTGACCCAAACTCTAAGAGCCTGATTGTTGTCAAAGATTAAAAGAGTCATCAGAAAGGATGAGTACCCAACATTTGCATCAACATGGATGGAACTGGAGGAGATTATGTTGTGTGAAATAAGTCAAACAGAGAAAGACAATTACCATATGGTTTCACTTATTTGTGGAACAGAAGGAATCACATGGAGGACATTAGGTGAAGGAAAGGAAAAATGAAAGGGGAAATCGGAGGGGTGGATGAACCATGAGAGACTGTGGACGCCGAGAAACAAACTGAGGGTTTTAGAAGGGAGGGTGTGGGGGGATGGATGAGCCCAGTGATGGGTATTAAGGAGGGCACGGATGCATGGAGCACTGGGTGTTATATGCAAACAATGAATCATGGAACACCACATCAAAAACTAATGACATACCATATGGTGACTAATATAATTTAAAAAATTGCTAAAAAACAGATTAAAAGAGGTCTCCACTGGATATTTAACAATTTCCTAAATTTAACATCCCCGAACAGACTCATTAGTGGGGCCCAGCATCCTGTCGTTTTGGAGCGCGTTGTGACCTTGTTGTTTACCTGGTCTCTCAGGTGGGGTCAAGGGAGGGATGGAGTGAGATTGGCCCAAGGGGGACTGCAGGGGAGGGGCTATTTGGGGGAGAGACCAGAAAGGAAAGATTAATTTCAGGGAAGGAGTGAGTAGGAGCATAGCATGGGTGGCAAGTTAGGGTTTGTGCTCCAGAAGGGAAGGGCCAACAGCACTAAGGAAGGATCAGAGGGGTCTCCTCCAAGGGTGATAGCTCCTGAGGAAAAGGCTGCAGGATCCCCGGAAGCCAGCTTTCTCCCTAGCTTCAGCTCCCCAGCCTCAAATATAACTATGAAGCGCTAGACCACCCCATGTGGGAAAAGGAGGAGGAAGAGCCAGGGAGACCCAAGCAGCACTCAACGGGAGGCCACAGCTTCAAAGAGAGCTGTGACCTTGCCTTAAGCTGGCTCCATGGACCTCATCAGGGTCAGATGAGTAGCAGTTGAGGCCTTCGTGGCCAGACTCCTGCAGCTTAGAATTCTAGGGTTGAATCCCTGCTAGGGAGGAGGCCACAGAGTAAAGCGCCTGGAGAGCCCTGGGGCACTCACAGGTCTGGGCGCCCCAAACACAGGGGCTGTCTTATATGGGAGTGGTTCTAAAGTATCATCCCAGGTGAAAAGCATCAGAACTACCTTAGAAACTTCCTTGGGGGGGTGCCTGGGTGGCTCAGCTGGTTAAGCGTCTGTCTTTGGCTTGGGTCATGAGCCCAGGGTCCTGGGATCGAGTCCCACTTTGGGCTTCCTGCTCACCAGGGAGCCTGCTTCTCCCTCTCCTCCCTGCTTGTGCTCTCTGTCACTATCTCTATCTCTCTCAAATAACTAAATTTAAAAAAAAAAATCTTTAAAAAAAAAAAGAAAAGAAACTTCCTTAGGAAGGCATCACATTAGAGACTGTCCAACCTGAGAAGTAACTAGGCAGTAACCTTGCAAAGTGATGCAGTAATTGTGATATTGAGATATGACAAGAAATATAGATTTGGTCTTCCCTGGTTTCTGGCGCAGAGCTCTAAAAACCTTTGTAAGTTCCTGAGGGATAGGGGTGAGAAGAGTATCTTTTTTATTCACAACAGACTTCCACCAAACATTTCTGAGTTTAAGCTAGCAAGGAGATAGCTCCGGATGGGGGCTGCTTATCAGGGGAACCAACTATGTGATTAGAGGGTTGGAACTTCCAGCTGCAGCCCCACTCCCCAACCTCCAGGGAGATGGAGGACTCCAGGTTGACTGGAGGGGACTGACCATCTGCAGGAAAAGGACTCCTCCTTTTCCCACATGAACGATTTCATTAAGTGTGCTTGTGTAATGGAACCTCTGTAAAACCCTAAACGACAGGGTTTGGTGAGCGTCCAGGTTAGCAAACACCCACGTGCAAGGAAGGTGGGAGACCCCAGCTCCATGTGACAGAGCGTCTGTGCTCAGGACCCTTCAGTTCCCGCCCTGTGGACCTCCTCTTC
>CM052886.1:62793312-62842042 GCA_028534135.1 Potos flavus | reverse complement strand
GGGGGGGGCTGAGAAGGGGGGGCATGGGGCGGGATTGCTCTAGGCAGTGATTCTAAACTTCTTATCTTCATTGCCCCTAAAGAGAAAATTCTAATGGAATTTGAGGTTATCAATGAATTTAAATTTAAACGAAATACTAAGAAAAAAGACTTTGTCGGGGAGGACTGAGCTTTGGAGGGCCACAAACTGCTGTAAGGTGTGAGTCTTTTTTTTACCCCCTAAGAGCATGTTGAGAATGTGTGGTGTAAGGGGGTGAGGCAGGGGAAAGTGGGGGCAGATCTGACTGACCGTTTGACGGATGAACTGATTCAAGCGGGTTGACTGGGAAGGGGAGGAGGGCAAACTCAGCAAAGGCCCCACACCTTCTAGCCCAAATCGCCTGAGAAAGAGCTGACAGAAAATCGGTAGGTTCATGAAGTGAAGGCTGGAAGCCTTGGGGTTTGCCGTGATCACCTGAGTTATCACCTGAGCCCACGCTGCCTGCCTTCTCTCCTGAATTCAGTCCTTTGCTGTGTGAATTTAGCACTGAAGGGGGTTCTCCTGTGTTCTAGAAGCTGATGTGGGAAAGGTGCTATTGGCCTAGACAGTGCCCCAACCTGCCCCCTGTCACAGGCTGGGTTCAGCCCCCAGTCTCTCTGAGTCACTCAATCTCAACCCACTCAACGCTGACCTGTGGGTTTGCCCCTCCAGGCCCACTGTCCTCCCTGCCCGGTACTGGGGAGCTGACCTCTATGGACAGCAACGGCATTTGCAGGCCCACCTACAGGCAAGAATACAACCAGAGACCCAGACGCCATATTGCTTGAATATCTGAAGGTTATAAATCAAGCTAAGGTACTACAACATGACATATAGCCTATCCTACCTCTTTGACAAATACACCTTCCCATCAACCTCAAAGGCCAAGTCCAACTTCAGAACGCTTAGACTCCTCAGGGTTCCAGGCTGGCACATGGCGGGGCAGGGAAAGGGGGCCCCAGGCCCTGAGCTGCCTTTCTTTCCCTCCCCCTCAGCATCAACCTGTGTGCAGAAGAGGCTCTTTTTTTTAAGATTTTATTTATTCGACAGAGAGAGTCACAGCAAGAGAGGGAACACAAGCAGGGGGAGTGGGAGAGGGAGAAGCAGGCTTCCCGCCTCTGAGCAGGGAGCCCGACTCGGGACTCGATCCCAGGACCCTGGGATCATGACCTGAGCCAAAAGCAACGCTTAATGGCTGAGCCAACCAGGCGCCCCCAGAAGAGCCTCCCGTGCCTGCATGTGGACACCCCCACCCACGTGTCCGAGGTCCGTCCCACCCCCTTCCAACAGCCATGGCCCGGCCACCTCTCAGAAAGAGGCGATGCAGTCCCCCTAGGGGCTTGCTTAGGGAAGAGGCCTGAGCAGCTCCTGGAAACAGGCTTGAGGTGGTGTGGACAGGTGAGTCCAAGTTCTTGGGCTTAGATGTGGCCAGGAGGGAGACCCCGAGTGGGCACAGCATCCTGGCCCCACAGACCACAGCCTGGGGCAGGGGTTTGGCCACAGCTGGGCCCCATTGCCTGAGCCTAAGGCTGCTGCTGACAACAATGGGTCAACTCCTGCCTCCTCTTACCCTTCAGGCCTCAGCCCTGTAATGGCTCCACTCCCAGCACAGTACACTCTCTCTCCCCTCCCCCCTCTGAGCCATCATCTCTTCCCCTGAGGCCACTCTGTCTTCTCCCATTGGCTTTTCCCTGATGTCGCTACTCAGGGAATGGTCTCCCCAGGGCAGACACTTAGGTGTCCCCGGTTCCCTGATGGCGTTGGATGCTGGCTCCCTTCTTAGCATCTCTCAGACCCCTCCATTCTCTCTAGGGCCTTAGCTTAATCTCTCATGGGCTCTGTTCTGGACCGGAAGTGGCCAGCCAGTGGCCAGCATCCATTTTAAGTGCTCCAGCACCCTCCCACAAAGCCCTCAGCGAGCTTCCTAAAGCATACGTCTTCCCAGAGCTGCCCGTGCCCGGCCAGGCTGATGTCTCTGTGCTTCACCTCACACACACACACACAGACACACACACGCACACAGACACACACACACACACACACACACACACACACAAATGTTAGATAGAGTCCAGCCTCGGGGAGCTGCTCATATTCCCCTGACACACTTCATCTTTATCCAAGAGCACCTTTCTCCCTGGCTTGTCCTTTGTCCTTTTTTTTCCACCCGCTGGGCTCACCCACCAAACATCTTCCCAGATTCATTGCAAGCATCACCTCCTGAGTGAAGTCATCTCCGGTCCTCTTTCTGAACAGAACTCACCGTTCCCTCAGTCCCCCTACTCCATCAGAAGCGACGTCCTACATTGCTTCATCATTTCTCTGTTTCCCCAGTAGACTGTTAGCTTCTGGAGAACAATCTATCTTGTCAGGCAAAGTCACTGAATGTAAAGGACTTCAATAGCACATGCTTCCCAGGCAAGGGTGGTCCTTGGTGTTCTTCCTCCTGGCTCCTCAGGGCGGCAGTTCCCTGGTGCCCATGACCAGACCCTGCCACGTGCACCCTACGGCTCCCGTACTTTCCTTCCCGGCACAATCTGACATCCTGATGTGAGGAGCTCATCAACCCTGGTCTTCCTCACTAGAGCATAAAAACTCCAAGGACTGTGGCTATCTTGCTCACCCCTGGGTCCCCAGATACCACAGACCCCGCTGATACATAGTAACAGCTCAGAAAGTATGGGGCATTTTTTTTTTAAATAGGCTCCACACCCAACATGAGGCTTGAACTCATGATCTTGAAATCAAGAATCACACGCTCTACCCACCAAGCCAGTCAGGTACCCCACAGCTCCAGAAATATGTATTTCTTATGAACAGAAGTATTTTGGTTGGAGAACCTAAGCTACTTTGTTGCCACCATTCTTCTTGACCAGCCTGACAAAGTCCTTGGATATAATTCAGAAGAGTCCATGATGACTCTCCCTCCGTCCTGGACCGCCCCTGTATACGGTTTGAATTAAAAATCAGCGTTGTGCAGGTGGGAATGTGAAATGCACAGCTACTGTAGAAGAAAATGTGGAGGGTCCTCAAAAAACTGAACAGAACTACTGTATGACCCAGCAATTCCACTTTGGAATATACCCCCAAAGAATTAAAAGCAGGGTCTCTGACAGCTGTCCACACACCTGTGTTCATGGCAGCGTTATTCACAATGGCAGAAAGGTGGAAACAACCCAGTATCTGCTAACAGATGGACGGATAAACAAAAGGGGATCTATACACCCAGGGGAATATTATTTGGCTTTAAAAAGGAAGGACAGGGGCACCTGGGTGTCTCAATGGGTTAAAGCCTCTGCCTTCAGCTCAGGTTATGGTCTCAGGGTCCTGGGATCGAGCCCAGCATCGGGCTCTCTGCTCAGCAGGGAGCCTGCTTCCCCCTCTCTCTGTCTGCCTCTCTGCCTACTTGTGATCTCTCGCTGTGTCAAATAAATAAATAAAATCTTTAAAAAAATAAAATAAAATAAAAAATAAAAAGGAAAGACATTCTGATAGCATGGGTGAGCCTTGAGGACATTGTGCTAAACGAAATAAGCCAGTCACAAAAATCAATCAAGAACTGTCTGATTCCACTCACACAAAGTACCTAGATTAGTCAAATTCATAAAGGCAGAGAGTAGAATGGTGGTTGCCAATGGTGGTTGAAGAGGCTGGGAAAAAAGGAAGGAATAGGAGTTAAGTGTTTAATGGGTACAGAGTTTCAGTTTGAGAGGATGAAAAAATTCTGGAGAAGGGTGGTGATGGTTGAAGAACGGGGCCACTGACCTGTAGCCTTAGAAATGGTTAAAATGGTAAAAATTTATGTTCTATATATTTTACCACAGGTTTTTAAAAACTACATTTAAATTAAAAAAAAAACACAAAAAAACCCAGCATTGCCACCCATCTCCTAACACATGGAGGAGACCCCCCAGGTCTCTGGAGCTTCCTGTAACCAGGACACATACTGAATCTGACAGCTGGCAGCTTAGGCAAGGTATTTTCGTTTCAACTGATCCCTGGGATTATTAGGAAGCTGCTAGATTTTTAACCTTTTCTCCTTCCGGACTAAAAAGGTCACCCATGGGGTATCTAACCTTAGATAAATTCTTTTCTACTTCAACTACTTTTAAACATCAGTCCACAAGGAAGCCCCTCTTAAGGAAATAAAATAGAAAGAGAAGACAGGAATAAGACATCCCCCACGAGTAGCAACATATATCTTTGTTCACATGACCCGCTTAGGGTGCGTGGGTGCTAAGGGGAGGAGGGGGTCAGGATGCGCCCAGGCTCTGCTTCTCCCCGGGGGCCTGGCACAGGGCTGTCCGCAAGGAAGGAGTGCCTTCTGTTCCTTGCCCAGAGTTGCCTAGGTGCTGTCTGCCAGCCTCCTTCCTCGGAGACCTGCCTGACACCTGGGCAGTGTCCCCCACCCAAGGATGAGGTCCTGGGTGGGATGGAACCCTCAGGAGCACCTGCAGGGAAGGCTTCTTGGCTCTAAACCATCTCCAGATACTCCACACTCCAGGGATGACCCCATCCCACCTGCTTGGCCTGGACTGAAGTCACAAGCCATCTTATCTGTGGGCGGGTGAGAGTGTGGATCCTTGGCACCTCGCTATGTGCCCCCGTCCCCCACTTCAGCCAAGTGATGTCTGGACACCCAGAAAAGCCCTGCACAGGATAAAAGGTGCCCAGAGGACCAAAGGCCCTGGGGGAAGAAGATTGGAAAGAGGGCGAAACGGCCCCCACCCTGTGCTTTGGGAACTGAGATCTGACGGGTAGGAGCCTCAGGTCAGGGCCTTCCCAGCCTCAGAGGCTTACTCGGGCAGTGGCAGGGGACCATCCTCACCCCTCACTCTGCGGGGCCCCTTTGGTGGGCCCAGCAGTGGCAGGGATCGGGGCACAGGAAGTCCGACTTGCTACTCAGATGTGGCTGGAGGAAGGAGCACCCAGACTGGGGCTGCAGCCTGCTGGAAGATTCTGCTCCGATCCAGGTTTTCCGGGAACACGGCAACACCTTGCCTGCCGTTCCTGAGAGCCAGCTCCTGGTTTCCCGGCTTTCTCCTGGAGGAGGGGGCGTTTTTATGAGGCTTTCAGTTCTGCAGTTTGTATCCCAGATGAAACCAAAATTCTGCTCCCTGCTGTTCTCCAGCCATCCCCTAAGCCCTCCCCATCCCCGCCCCGGGGCCCCAAGCTCTTCTTTTTTACCCCAGGTAATCTGAGGGTTTTGACCAGGTGCCTGCTCAGGCTCCTGCCAGCAGCCAACAGCCTCCGGTGGAAAGTTACTGCAAGCCCTTCTGGATAGTACCTGCCCCCATACGCACACACCTGCCCCACAAAACTGCACTGAGGCCACAGGATGACTTTGGGCAGCCCTGGGCACTTTTGCTTTCATGGGCTCCTTCCTCCACAAGAAAATGTTAAAAAGCATATTTTATTTTTTTAAAAAAGCATATTTTATAACTCTTGGTATGAGATGAACATATCCTTGTGTAATATAGAAGATATAGTTCTTAAAATATTTTCTCTAAATTTCTCTATTTTAGAGAAAATATAAATATTATATAAATATAAATAATATTTAGAAAATATAGAAAATATTTAGAAATGGAAAATATTTAGAAAATATAAATATAAATAATAAATAGAGAAAATATAAATATAAATATTTTCTTTAAAATATTTTAAATATTTAAAAAAAATTTTTTTAAGATTTTATTTATTTATTTGAGAGAGAGAGACACAGAGTGAGAGAGAGCATGAGAGGGGAGAAGGTCAGAGGGAGAAGCAGACTCCCCACGGAGGTGGGAGCCCGATGTGGGACTCGATCCCAGGACTCCGGGATCATGATCTGAGCTGAAGGCAGTCGCTTAACCAACTGAGCCACCCAGGTGCCCAAAAAACATTTTAAATAAAAATATTTTCTCTAAATTCCTAGCATTTCTTTTTTTTTTTTCTTCTGGTTTTAAAATATATTAAAATATTTTCAGAGGCTTCTAAGAGTATCACTGTGAGCATTCGACACTATGCCTACTTGCCTGATGGATAGGTCAGCCCTGCGTTGAGGGACATACATAGAAGGGACAAGAAAGAGCCTCAGCCAGGAGGGAGAGCCTAACCTCAGCAGGAGTGTGACCTGAGCCAGTCCCTTCACCTCTTGGGCCTCAGTTTCCCCCATCTGGGGACAATAATAGTATCTACCTCACAGAGCCCTTGTGAGGACTAAAACAAGATCCTGTACGTACATAGCTTGATTAGAATGGTGCCTGCCACAAAAAAATCACTATAAATGCGTTAGCTGTCATGAATACTACTGTGTATTATTGTTCTCGCCGCTTAGCTGACCTTCTGGATCTTAACTGACGCAGTAGGAGAAAGGCAACACAGACCTTCCTGCGGGACAGGGCGGTCTCAGACCTCCTGCAGCAGATAAAGCAATTTCTGAGCCGCTCATTCAGGAAAACTTTGTTTTCCTAAAATTCCCCATCAGCATTACTATGGCGAGCCCCCGGGGGGGGGAACCAGCACCGCCAGAGAGACAGCAGCCTCCTGACCTGAGCCCTTGGTGAGGCACGGGGCCATAATCTGCCTGCTCCTTTTATCCTTCTGCTCAGTAGGTGTGAGAGCTCAGGGATGGAGGCAGAGGCTTTGAGGACTTTTAAAATGCAAAGGCCTCTGGGATAAACGAATGTCTAATCCCTAAACAGTCCCACGGAGGAAGGCCTGACAGCTGGGTTTTTCTAAGGGGACCGTGAACCCTTATGTGTCAAGGGCTTTACATACATTATCTCTTTTAATCCTGACAACCCGCCCCCCCAATGACACCGATGATGTAGGGATTACTATCCCCATTTTACAAACCAGCAAACAGAGGCTCAGAGAGGGTCTGTGACTTGCCCGCAGATTACCCCTACTGCCCCAGGGACTTAAGAGAAGATCTGGAAAGGGACACAAAGGGAGTGGGAAGCCAGCTGGCCCAGGTCTGCTTTGGCTGGGGCCCATTGGCTGAAATGCTCTGGGCCTCAGTTTCCCCGAATCCACAAGGGGGGGGCATTGGCCCCCACAGCTCACACATTCTGCTCTTCTCACCCCACTCCCTGCCTGGTCAGAACAGATGGCTTGGCTCCTTTCCTGGCCTGCCTGTGGCATTTCTCCAGTTCCTGGAGGGGACAGCCACCAGCCTCGCAGCACCCCTCCCTGACTCCAAAGCAGCAACACCCCCTTGGGAGCGGGTCTAGGAGAGGACTTATAATAAGTTAAACTGTTGTTGCTGCATTGAAAGGCAGGTGGCCTTGAAAACCCAAAATTCCCAGTTAATCACAGGGTGGCTGAGCAGGGAAGTCATTCTGGGTCCAGACTCTCCAGGCTGGCTCATATTTTAGGAAAAGAGAGTTGGCGGCTTAGCCGTCAGCAGCACTTCCGTCGGCACACTTCTCTGCTCACTTCCTTCCAGCTCTTCTCTCCTTGGGAAAATGAGGGACTTTGGAAGCCCAGTTGGGCTTATCTGACCGTGAGTGGGAAAAATCAGGGTCCCAGGGGAGGGCTGTGCCTGAGAGAACGGGACAAAGCAGCAGCAGGCAGCCCCGGGGACTAGGCCCCAAGCCAGCCAAGGCAAGCACTCAGTCCTACCTCCAAAGGCGGGCCTCATGGAGAAATCGTGGTCCTCCACTCTGAGAAGCTGCTGGGGCTTTCCCTTGTGGATTTTGGTCACGTCAAGATTCTTCTTATATAGGTGACTGCAAAGACAAGCAAGAGACATTTTTTCAATGGCCCACAAAGGCCTTTGGGGAGGTTACTCCCTGTGGGATCTACTTGTTAGGCACCTTTCCTCCATCGGCTGAAGGCTACACACACACACACACACACACACACACACACACGCACGCACGCGCACGCGCACACATCTTCCCACCCATCCAGTCCCCCCTCCCAGGTCCTCACAGGCAGGTCCTGAGGACCAGACCCTTCCAGAGCCTTCCTAAGGTAAGTTATGATTGCATGCTAGCATCTGGGTTGAATGGTGGAGAATTACAATTTTTTTGCTTTTTGAATGTTTCTCTTATGTTACTATAATATTGGTTTTGTAATCAATAAAATTCTGACACAAAAATAGTATAAGTTTCAAAATGCTGGTTTTAGCCTCGTCGCCCCTGACGCTCCTTCCCTCAGTCCAGCTGGTGGCTGTCGGCAGAATCCACCCTAGAGTGGAGCCTCAACCCCAAGGGGAACAGACAAGGTACAGGCCGTGGGGATCAAGGCCCCCATTGGGGACAGAGTTGTTCCGGCCACTCAGCCAGGGGGTGGGCGCTGGGGCCAGCCCAGGACTGCAGACCTGGGTTCACTCTCTTTCTTCAACCCAGATGGCAAAGGAGTCATTCTCTAGTCTCTCTCACCCACACTCACTCTTTCCAGATCTTCTTTATTTTTTTTTCCCTCACCACAACCACACATAATCCGAAAACAGTAAAATCCAAAATATTCTAAAGCAATATTCTACTGACATGATCATCACTAAACAAAAAGAAAGAAGAGAGGAGGGAGAAGGATAAGGAGAGAGGGAGGGAGGAAGGATGGATTTGTGTCTGACAAGATGTGAGATCTAATTTTTAAAAAATTTTATTTATTTAAAAAAATTATTTATTTATTTGAGAGAGAAAGAATGAGAGAGAAAGAGCATGAGAGGGAGGAAGTTCAGAGGGGGAAGCAGACTCCCCGCTGACCCTATTTTACTATTTTACTCTCAATGTTCTTATCATGCTTTCATTTTTCTTTTTTTATTAAAGATTTTTTATCTATTTATTTGACAGAGAGAGACAGTGAGAGAGGGAACACAAGCAGGAGGAGTGGGAGAGGGAGAAGCAGGCTTCCTGCTGAGCAGGGAGCCCAATGTGGGGCTTGATGTGGGGCTTGATCCCAGGACCCTGGTGTCATGACCTGAGCCAAAGGCAGACGCTTAACAACTGAGCCACCCAGGTGCCCCTCATTTTTCTTTCTTTCTTTTTTTTTTTTTTAGAGAAACAGGCATATTTCCTGTTTAAACTCTGTAAGAGGAAGTAACATGTTTCTTCTCTCGAGGTCCTGTTCTTTGAGACATCTTTCTATGAAGTCCTTCTTAACTTTTATTCTCGGTCAGCTCTGCCCAGATGGTGTAATTTGTTGGGAGGTCTAAAGCTGTGCTGATCTCTAAAGTAGCCACTAACTCCATGTGGCTGTTTAAGTCAATTAAGATTAAATTAAATTAAATTAAAATTTAATTAATTAATAAAATAAAGTCAATTAATAATAAAATAAAATAATATTAATATTAATATTATTTAATTACACTGGCCATACTTATGTGCTTAATACCACATGAGGTTGATGGCTACTATGTTTAGTACAGATCTGTAACATTTCCACAGTCTCCAAAAGTTTTATTTACACAGTGCTGGTCTAATCTACGTACTTTCCGTACCATCTGCCCAAGGCACAGATGCCCTCGGTTTGACCTTCCGGTGCCTGGATGCCTTGGCCCGAAGACCCCAGACTCCAGGGGCCATACACTGAGCCCCAGCTCAATGTGGGGCAGCCAGAACCTCCACAGAACCTCAGACCAGCATTGGGCAAGAGAGGAAAAATGTGCTCATGACCCCTTCGAGAGGCAGGGCTGGTGCTGAGGCTTATTTATGAGGCATAATAGCAGGCATGACGACCATGCCCATACGCGTCACCCTCACTCTGTGCGGGCCCTGAGCTGCGGTTACCCCCTCAGGCCAGGGGGGAAAGGTCTCCCAACCACCCTTTTCAGTCGGAGAAATGAGGTTCAGAAAGATCAGGAAACACGGCTGCGGCCAGGGGAGCCACAGAACCAGGGTCCAAATGGTTTCTCTGACTTCCTGTCCCCACCTCCTTCCCCAGGCCTCTGGGGAGGGTGAGGATCACTGTGCAGCGGGAAAGCAAAGCTACTCCTGGGCCTGGCACCATGTGAGCCATAGGCAGACCAAGAGAAGGCTGGCCATGGGGGCTGCAAACGGGAGAGGAAATCTAGAAGGGGCCCCCAGGCTCTGGGACTAGGAGGAACCAGAGAGTGTTATCCAGTGAGAGCCCGGTCCCCCAGAGCCCAGAGCTAGGTTGATTTTCAGATCTCCAGGGAGAAGGGCCTCTCTTGCTGGGGGGAAGCAATCAAGTGTCAGGAAGCCAACTTAGGTAGCGGGCAGGGAGGAGCTGCAATAAAGCTGGAGGCTGAAAGGCGGGAGAAGAGAGCAAACCGAATAGTCAGGAGAAAACAGGTTCAGGTGGCAGCGGTTCCATAAAGGGGGACACGAAGGGGGGGAAAACTGGAAGCAGGTTTGGAAAAAGCACCTTCTGAGCAGAATAATTGTTTTGTCAGAGTGCCTTGGGCAGATGATGCAGAAAGTACGTAGGTTAGAAAAGATCCTAACAGTGTGTGTGTGTGTGTGTGTGTGTGAGAGAGAGAGAGAGAGAGAGAGAGAGAGAGAGAGAGAGACTGGGTGAAATCCTATGTACGGTCAATGGTATGTGTGTAAAACGGTGTGATGTAGGAGGTGGGGACAGGACTTCAAAGGAAAGAAGCTACCCTACAGAGATGAAGCGGCCTAAAAGTCACGTCATTTTGTTCCTGTTTATTCGTACAGCTTAACTCTTGTGTGTCAACGATAAAGGTAATATTATAGTCAGACACTTGGCTGAAATTTTTCACAGACAGAGCTTTATGATTGTCTGAGCGTGCATGTGCCCTGGTGGATTTAGAAAGGCCTAGAATCATGTTCCCTGATGTGACATTTTCTCTATCCTCTCTCCTAGCCTCCCTTCAATAATTATTTTTTATTTGTTGAACGTGTGGGCTCATCTTTTCTTCCACTTCAACACGCCCTGGGATGGTTTTCAAGAAACTCTCCTCACCCCTAAGGGTCAGATCCAGTTTGTCCCCAAGCTCATGCCGGTGTCTGGGAATGACTGTGGGTCTCCTGAGAAGTGACACAGGTGTGACAGCCCAGGCTGCCAAGCAGGATCCCTGAGGACCCCTGAGGGGTTTGTGCTGAACCCCAGCACTGTTCTCAGGGAATAGACAAGTCCATACAACGCTTTTCCTCCAGGCTGAGAAAATCAAGAAACCTACGTTCTAGCCCAGAGGGGTCACTAGCCAGCTGCATGAATTACTCACACCTGCCAGCATCCATAAAATTGGAACTGTGTTTCCCAATACGTGCTCTGTAAAATGTGAATCCCACAAGATAGTCCCAAAAAAGCGGGTTTTTTTGAGAAACTGTGTAATTTATTTTCTTCTTCAAGATTCAGAATGTCTATTTGCATAATAAGTGTTCTAGAAGCTGTGCTATAAAGACATCTGTTCAAAATGATCTAAACCAGAATTTCCCAAGTTTCTTTGACCCTGAAATCCCCTTTTCACACAATACCTATTCACCTTTCACAGTCTTAGGGCTCAGAGGAATTGCTAGGTCACATGACCCCCAAGGTTCCTTCCAATTCAACAGCCTCTGATTCTGGCAACATCCCCAGGATGAGACTTGCAGAGAGTGCCTCCTTCCTGTCATCCTGGACAAGTTTTATCTGTTTGCTTTCTGCCTGACTAGCATTAGGCCCTGCAGAGCTTGGACCTCCCCGAGAGTGGCAGTCTCCGAAGCCGGCATACTCCTGGGTATATATATAAGATGGTCTACTGGGATGCAGAAAGTAGAGACTGCAACTCTCACTGATCGTTTTTATCTAAAAATAAGGAAGCAATCGAGTTTTACTTTAATATACATATGTATAATAGTCTATGTATATAATTTATAAGTAAATCTATTGGACGTACAATTTCAGAAAATTGTCACCGATAGCGGTGCCTAATTAAAAATAAAAGCCAGTGACCTAGAAAATGTGCCTCCATATATTAGATTATATTTACAATATAATCTAATTCACAATCTCTAGTTCTTTCAATGCTTAGTAGAATGGGGAACAGATGTGTGACTTCTTAAACACGCCCTCTACATCTCAGCTGCTTGCTCTTTTCTTCACACTGAACAGTCGTTGTCTCCATCAAGCCTGGAGTATCAGGCTTTGTCTATCGGTTCAAAAAACTTACTAAGGAACTTTGATTTGTAATATCATGATTTTCAATGCACATTCCGGGCTAACCAGTATCTTGGAAATGTTTCCGTTACATCATGCAATGGCAGTTCCTGTTGCTTACACATGTATTTTGGATAACCTAGCAAATTTCAAATACCTTTTTAAGATTGAAACAGTGAAATGAAACCTGATACTGTTAGAAAGATATTCCCATTCCAATAATTTAAAGAGGACAACTCTCTTGGGCACCTGGGTGGCTCAGTCGTTAAGCAGCTCAGGTCATGATTCCAGGATCCTGGGATCGAGCCCTGCATTGGGCTCCCTGCTCAGTGGGAAGCCTGCTTCTCCCTCTCCTGCTCCCGCTTCCCCTGCTTGTGTTCCCCCTCTCTTTCTGTGTCTCTCTCTGTCAAATAAATAAATAAAATCTTAAATAAATAAGGAGGACAAAAAAATAAATAAAGAGGACAACTCTCGGTTACATTTTTTCTTAATAGTTCATGCTAAATTCCTATCTACCGTCCCCCACTCCCACCCCTGCCCTGCCCCACCCCTCCAAAGTTCTTGAGTGCAATTACTTAGCAGGTCTCCATAGTCCCTACAGGATGTCATCCTGAGGAACAAAGCAGCACAAGCCAATCAGTACAAGATGTTTTTACCCCTGAAATCTTCAACCACCTGCCTGAAATGAAAATGCCCAGACAGAATACGGATACAGAACAAAATGCTCACCCCAGTCTAGCTTTGCTCTCTCGCGGCTTGAGACCCTAGAGAATATTTGTGCTCCGAGAGAGGCTGTTTTCAGGGAGGTGGTGGCCCCATCAAACTCTGGCTGGAAAATAGATTCCAGAGGGACAATGTAAGCCCCAGCCTTCCTGGGAGCTGGCACGACGCTGCAGGTGAACTTCCTCCCCTCCCACCCGTGCCTTTACCTGGGCTTGGCCATTTCCAGCTGCCCTGTCGATCTCCTCCTCTTGGGCTTTCTACTCTCCACAAGAGCCGTCAGGCAAAACAAGAACAAAATGAGCCTTGCAAAATAAGGCATTCTGCGAACGTCTACGATGCAACAAACTGCTCTCCAGTAACCTGTGGTGGGGCAGACCCCCGCGGGCTGCACCATGGATTCAGTCTGTCGCTTTGTGACGGTGCTTCTCCAAGGGGCTGCAAGAGCACGACTGGCTGGACTGATTTTTCTGATTAAATATTTGATAGTGGTGCTCGTCCCACCCCACCTCCCACCGCACCCCCACCCGTGCTCCCCCAAGGCGTGACACAAACACCAAGGCTTTGCCCTCCCTGCTGCTTAGTGATTGGCCGTTAGTCAACAAGTTTGTCCTCCCGTGAAATTCTACTTCCGCAGAGTCCCAGAGCAGCTTTGGCTAAAACTGTTACATAAAAAAAAAAAAAAATTTAAACCTCTCGAACATGCCAGCTCTTTGCTGAGATCATTAATCTTTCCCTCTGGCTGCATAAAACCAGTCTGTCACATCCACTAGGGAGAAAGCTTGGATTCTGAGTGGATTTGCAAGGTAGACCTGACGGGCAAGATGAATGCATGAATGTGCTCAGGAAATGCTGAGTAAACACACAAATGACCTGTTTTCACAGGGTTGCTTTATTTCTCCATCTAAGAAAGCATATTTTGCTTATGGCCAGGATGCTTGCTTTCCCCTCAAATACACATTGTTTTCACATCTTATCAAAGCATAAAACCCATTTTGATTTTGAAGGAATGTATAAACCAAAAGAGAATTCATGATTATGTAAGCTCTTCTTCCTATCATGAGCATTAGATTAATTTGGGTCTTTAATCCTAAAATGTATAATATCATCATAAATTAGGCTTGATTCCTATCCTGGGATATGGACTTGTGAACATTTGAAGTGTAAAGATACATATGGTTATATTTAATCTACTGAACAGAATAAAATGTTTAAAAACTACTTATTACTTGCCTGCTGTGTCTGAGATGGAGAGGAATTTGGTGTGGTAGAGACATAGGGAGATGAGGTTGGAGGTCAAGAGCAGTGATAACCGGAAGTGAACAGAATTGTGGTTTTATTATGTAAGAAAGAAAGCAAAGTGGGATGACATGATCCACTTTTTTTTTTTTTTAAGGAATTCCTGAGATCAGTTGGGTCAGAGAAGTTATAATAACAAAGGAGGATGAGTTCCTACCCTAACAGAAGGGCAGATGGAAGGAGGAGGGAAGACAGAAGAATGAGACGGTCCAGTCATTTCTGAAGTAGAATACATTTGCTGACTGAACAGAGTGGGAGGTTAGAGGAGGCAACAGTGATATTTACAATTCTAGTTTGGAGGTAGGACTGATGGATGGTACCACCATTAACTGATATCCATTAGAGGTGGACAAGTTTGGTGGGGAGATAACATAGATTTTGACTCATGGAATTTGAGGTATCATGGGACTTCCAGATGCCCAATAGGCAATTAGAGTATAGATAAGCCTGGAGCTCAGGAGAAAGGTCTGGACTGGAGAATTAGGTTTGGAGCCATCAGTGTATGGTGCTAGTTTAACCACAGGAAAGTGTGAGAACTTCTAGGAAAATAGAAGTCCCAGTGTAAGCATAGAATCCTCGGGAACCTATACTTTCTTTTTTTAAAGATTTTATTTTTAAGTAATCTCTATACCTCATGTGGGGCTCAAACCTACAACCCTGAGATCAAGAGTTGCCTGCTCTACTGATTGAGACAGCCAGGTGCACTGGAATCTATACTTCTAATGGGTGGATGGGAAGCCTGAACAAAAGTATAGAAGAACTAGCAAAGATGTTGACTATGAAAACCAAAGGAGTCTCTGGGAGAGGGTAGTCAACAGCCAGTGTTGTGAAGAAGTGAGGGCAGGGAACAGGTTAACTAGCTCTGGCAACCAGCACACTGTTCCTAACTTCAGCTACCTGTAGTTTCAGTTGAAAGATGTGGCAGGGAGCCAAATTACAGGAGTTAAATAGGAATTTGGGAGTGGGAACAATTCTGTATGGGGACTAATTCAGTGGTTCCCCGATCTGGCCACTTCTCAGAATTACCCAGATAATTTGCTTAAAAGTCCCACTGCTCCTGAAGATTTAGTGGGGAAGAGACCCATTAGAGTTATTTTCTATAGATTTTGTTCAAAAGATGGTGCTTCTCCTCTCTTGCATTTGAAACAGGCCTATAAAGGACTGACTAGAACCCTACAACTATTCATGGATATTGTTGGTTTTCAAGAAATGTTTGTTTTGGGGCTCCTGGATGGTTCAGTTGGTTAAGTGTCACACTCTTGGTTTCAGCTCAGGTCATGATCTCAGGGTCATGGGATGGAGCCCCGCATCAGGCTCCACACTCAGCAGGGAGTCTGCTTGAGATTCTCTCCCTCTCCCCCCTCTCTCTTTTTCTCTCTCTCAAATAAATAAATAAATCTTAAAAAAAAAAGAGAGAGGGAGAAAGAAATATTTGTTTTGTTGCATTCTGGACATGTTAGGTCCTATCAATTTTTTCTTTAAATCTCTCTTATTTTCAGTTGAATTATTGTGAATATGGTATGGAGAAAAACTCAGTTGGAGATAGTGTAATATTTTAAGTAATGTCTTTATTGAAGTATCATTCACATACCATAAATTTACCCATTTTTTTTAAATTTTTTAAAATTTTATTTATTCGAGGGGCACGTGGGTGGCTCAGTCGGTTGGATGGTTGCCTTCAGCTCAGGTCATGATCTCAGGGTCCTGGGATTGAGCTCTGCTCAGCAGGGGGCCTGCATCCCCCCCCCCCCTTTCTGCCTGCCTCTCTGCCTACTTATGATCTCTCTCTCTGTCAAATAAATGAATAAAATCTTAAAAAAAAAAAAGATTTTATTTGAGAGAAGAGAGAGCAAGAGAGAGAGCTTGATTGGGGGTCGGGGGAGAGGGAAAGGGAGCTGCAGACTGCTCACCGAGCTGGGAGCCCAACATGGGGCTCAATCCCAGCACTGTGAGATCATGACGTGAGCCAAAGGCAGACACTTAACTGACTGAGCCACCCGGGGGCCCCAAATTTACCCCTTTAAAATGTGGTTTTTGGTATAGAATGTGCAACCATCACCAGTATCTAATTTTAGAACATTTTCATCTCCCGTCAAGAGAAACCTCATACCCGTTAGCAGTCGCTGCCCCTTCCTTTCACTTCCCTTCAGTCCTTGGCAATCACCAACCTACCTTCTGTCTCTATGGATTTGCCTAATGTGGATATTTCATATACGTGGAATCATACGCTATGTAGCCTTCTATGTCTGGCTTAACTGCACTTGATGTTACCGTTTCTTTTTTCTTTTTTCCTGGCATGATGTTTTCAAGATTTGTCCATGTCGTAGTGTGTATTAGAACTTCATTCCTCTTTATTGCCAAATAACATTCCATCGTATAGACAGAACACATCTTGTTTATATTCAGTCAATGGGCATTTGAGTTCCTAGTTTGGGGCTATGAACAATAATGCTGCTATGAATGCTTTTGTGTAAGTTTGTGTGAATGTGCTTGCATTTCTCTTGGCGATATACCTGGGAGTGGAATGGCTGGATCATATGGTAACTCTTCGCTTAACTTTTTGAGGAACTACCAAATAGTTTTTCAAAGCAGCTGCCCCATTTTACATTCCCAACAATGGATGAGAATTCCAACTTCTTCACATCCTCACCAACACTTACCTGTTTTATTCTAGCCATCATAGTGGATGCGAAGTATCTTACTGTACTTTTGATGTGCGTTTTCCTAATGACTAATGATGTTCAAGCATCTTTCCATGTTTGTTGGTCACTTGTGTATCTTCTTTGTACAAATATCTATTCAAACCCTTTGCTGTTTTTAAGTCAGGTTATCTTTTTTATTATTGAGTTATGAGTTCTCTAGATATTCTAGATACAGGTCTCTCATATTTTATCTGCAAATATTTTCTCCCATCCGGGGTTGTCTTTTTCACTTTATTAATGATGTTCTTTGAAACACAAAGGGTTTGTTTTGATAAAATACTTGTGTTTTTGGTCTTGTATCTAAGAAACCACTGCCTGACTCATGGTCACAAAGATTTAGTATGCTTTCTTCTAACAAGTTTATAGTTTTTCGCTCTTAACATTAAGGTCTTGGATCCATTTTGAGTTAAGTTTTGTATATGGCACGAGGTAGTGGATATATAACTTTAACATTTGCTTATGTCTCTCAGAACAGAGGATTGGCCCCAGTGGCTCAAGCTCAATGCTGTGGACAGTCTCCAGTAGGCATCTGCTGTCAGATTACGCCAGAGAGCTGAGTGGGACTCTGGTTACACACAGCCTTATAACCTACATTAAGGATGTGAGCCTATCTTAAGAGACAGAATCAGACCCGCACAATGGAGAAGCCTCTGGCAGCGGGGTTAGGAACAGGGCAAGACTGGAGACTTGTTAGAGGTCACTGCACTAATTCAGAGGAGATGAAGGCTCCTTAGGGTAATGGCAGTGAACATAAAGAGAAGTGGTAAGACATGAGAGAATATTTAAGGAGGTAGAATGGACAGAAAACAAATAACATAAAGAATACAACCTGTGGTCAAAACACGGTATGAATAAAGTCATTGGTTTTATTGAGCAGCTCAAACTAGTTCTGAAGGCAACTGTTCAAGAGGCGTTCCAAACAGCTTCTGAGCAATGTACAGCCTCCCACGAGGCTTAAACAGGACCCGTGTTAATGCACGCATTAGCCTTTAAGAGTCAGGTTCACTAAAGCATTCACTTTTCATATACTTACTTGCAAATAATGCAACACAATAGGCTTTTCAGTACTTCAGCTTAGATTTCTGCTCAAGTAAGTCCAAATGTGTGAGGTTTGCCTGTTTACAGATTCTGGTCTATAAAAATGGGAGGTCTCAAGGTACCAGAAGGCTTATTCACAGCCAAAAATAACAAAAAGATTTCTTATTCTCCTGAAATAGGAAATATTATATTTCTATAGTCAAAATGATAAACAATTTTAAAGGCTTTTTAAAAAATTCATTGAGAATTTTGATGAAATTCATTTATTTCAGTAGAATAAAACAATAAGCAGCATGAAAATGTAAAGTGCTACATAAAAGCCCCACAATACATAAAATTTGAAAGCTTTCATTGGCTGAAACAGTTACAGGTGAAAGAGACATTATGTTTTTTTCGAGCATGCTATTTTAACTACCTTGATATGTAGTCATGTGCTTTGCTGGTCAAAGAAAAAGTCATGAATTACTTAAATCTGAGGATTAGGGGAAGGAGTCTTAAGCCTTTACTAACCAGATCACACACCTGGTTTTGTCCTTACATTCTAATTAAAGGGATAAACTGGGGGCTTTAAAAATAACAGTTTTCTGAAGTCTCTTCAGGTGGCGTTCGAGTAAGAATAGCCCCAAAGATCAATTTTGCTCATCAACTCCACGATGGGGATCCGACTGACAACTTAAGGATTTTTAGGTAGCATCTGTGAGCCGAAAGGGAAAGAACAAAAAATATGCCACTTTCAGATATGTATTATCAGGCGCTTAAAAAATGCCAACACAAACAAGAAGGTGGCCTGTCAGTTGACAGGGGAGGGAAGAGGCAAATCAGATAGAGAAGGACCTGCACAGTGCAAAATCTTCTTGGCTTAATCAATCTTAAAGTATTGGTACACCCCATGGAAACATGTAACAAGATCAAATAGATCCAGAGGCCGGCTCAGGATTGACTGAGAGGAAGTGGAGGGCAGATTGTTTCTAAAACACGATTAATCTCAGCATAGGTTGAGAGCAGGGAGACTTGCTTCTTCTCAGGTAATAACATTATCTGATCTTCCCAGGTGGGTCAGTGACCTCTTCCTAGGAGACCACTGAACCAATATCTCTAATATTTTGTGTTCCAAACCAAGACTTCACAATGTGTTTTCTTATGGCAATAAAGTTATAAAATGGTCACCTATAATCTTCCTGACAGAGGAGGTCCTCATAAAGTCCTTTAGCTTTTTAAGACTTTACCAACTTTGGCTGTAGATATAACAGAAACAATCTGTAAACACTTTTAAAATGCTAATTTATTAAAGTTTAAGACAATTATGTATTGTATAATAGTATACACAGTATATTCTTACTTTAGATGTAGACATAAGGAAAAATGGCTATTAGATGAAAAGAGAAATTGTGTCTGATAATTAACAGAACCAAAGTCCATCACAGCAGTAAAAATTAAATTTACCTTTAATACCATTTTACAAATTGTTTCTATCGTGCCCATAATTTCGGTTAGTTAAAACTGTATTAAGGACTTTATGAACACCATTCCCCAAAGTATTCAAGATACATTATGGACTTTTTGGACTTGTCTAGAACCTGAACGCCATTTACAACATTGAGTTGTAAAAAAACAAAATAAATAACTCACAAACGCACTTTTAGAATATAACCTATTTGAAAGCAGGGGACTGCCTGTATTTAAAAATTAAATCTTCATTAACAAATACTCTCAAGAGTGCCCTCGATGCTATACTGAATGTGCTGAAGGCAATGTTTTTCTGTGATTATATGTTTTCACCAGGCATTATGATGATAAAAGAATCCATGGAGCTAGCTAGCACTAACTTATATATTGATTTTGCACTGAAAATCATTTCTTGGGCTCTGATTAGGTGGACAATTCTAAGGAAAGGTTTTTCTAATTTCTATCACTTTTACTTGGGCCCTGAGCTCTTCTATTAAAATGGTACATGAAATATTTCAACATTATACATATTCCTGGAATAATTAAATTTATAGTGATCACAAAGCTAGGCATATAATGCCTTCAAAAGAGATACAATTCAAAGCAGAGCAAACATTAAAATCTGAAGATCCTTCCATTTGACTTCTGGAAGGAAATCAAGTGATTTCCTGGCTTGGACCCTTCTTTCCTTAAAGATCTGTGGAGGACTGTTTCCTTTCTTTCTTTGTAAATCTTGTGTGCATTTGGGAGAGAAGGGGATAACGGCATATCAAAGTGGTTACAAAGCATTATTCACTCCAAATAACATCCAATAACAAAGATCTCATTTCCTCATAAATGTTTGACTGAAATAGTTACTTTCACTGAACGACATTTAGGACACAAAATAAGTCACAGAATGGGCATCCCAGTATATCTCCTATGAATGACATTCTCACCAAGCTATTTGAAGAGCTCTACTTTCCCTTTTCAACTCTTATCCCTATATCATTCTACATAAGTAGAAACAGAGTACTCAATAAATGGTATTGAGTAACCAGTAATACTCCCTGGAACTTAAAACACCTTCTTTAATCCAAAAATTTCAAAAGAATCATATAGAAAAGTATCACAAATTTACATAAAAAGAAGCTGAGGCATGAGAAACAACAGTAAGTTATTTCTCTGTAAAGCAGGTCAGATGGTGACTTCCAGTCCCTTAAACTAAGCAGACACAGTCTGAAAGTCTAGCTATGTCTATACTGAATTTATAAGGATCAAAAAAGGAATGAAGGGTAAATACAAAATAATCTTTTTGTAAACAATTCTTAGATTATACCCAATGCAGAATGTTTAATGAAGCAGTTGAGTCACAGCTCTTAAGACACAAAACAATATTATAACTCAAAGTCAAATATGTACTCATTGGCCAGATATATTCGTCGGAATATAAGAGCTGCCAATGCCAAAGTCAAGATGACAATCAGAACTGCGGATCCGCCATGATCGGTGTGGTTGTCTCTTGGCTGCTGGCCCTGGATCACATCTGGGGAAGTAGACGACCTTCTTTGACTCTGCTGCTGGGCTCGGCGTTGTCGAGGGCTCATGGAGGTATTCTTAACTACAGGCTGACCAGGTTGTTGAAGGGATGCTGCTGAGGGGTTCTGGGCTCCATACTAGGAAATTTTAGGAAATTTTGTTTGAAATTGGCAAAGAAAACTTGTATATATACCTGTTATCTATTCAAGAGTACACAGACTCTCAGAGCACTAGAATATGACTGAAGGCAAAACTACCCAGAGAATGATCTGAATGCTGTAGCTAATTACTCACCCTCCCGAATAAGTCAACAACACAACTTATTCTGAGTACACATCAGGCAGAGGAAGAATTTATCAGCAACAAACAAGATGAGGACAGAGTTCAGCCATTTGCTTTCTACTCTCCCTTCAGGTGTTACTCTAGCAATATCCATTAAACATCTGGGCACCTCACTTCTTGCAGGAGAGCCGAGGAAAGAAGCAATCTGATTTCTTTTCAGCTTGAAGGTTTGCCATACTAAGTGGCAAAAAGTTTAACTCTTAAGAGTGTGCCTCTCATGGACCGGGTCTCTTCCAACATTATTTCACTACATCAACATGCTGCCACCAACAATCATACAGCATAGGGAAGAATTTCAAACCGTACGTTCTCCACAGCAGTACTGTTATTAAAATTAGATATGGTTTCCAAGCCAGGATTATCTTTTCTTATAACTCCTGTCAACCGAATTGAGCACAAGTCTAGAAGGACGCTTTACTGTGTATTTGAATTGTGTTACTTTATGTATGTAAAGCATACTTTGGCATACTAGTAGGCCCCACAAAGCACAAAATACCAAGTGCTTGGTCAAGCATAACTACAATGTAGTACCCCATGATTCAAAATCTTAAATATGGTTTATAGATAAGAAAGCTCTACAAAACACGAATTCCATTTTATTTATATAGACCCCTTAACTCTACCTCTAATAACCCAATGGCCTTTAATTCTTTTACTGAAAACACCTTAAGCTGGTTATTAGTGCCAATACCCTTTCAAATAAAAAATAATAATGCATGTTTTCTTCAGAATAACTTTAAAAACTGAGTAAATATAAAACATTTAAAATACTTTCCATAGAGAAAATTTCACTATTTAGAAGGGGAAAAAAATCAAATAATGTAATTCAAATAATTTTTTTTTTTTAAAGATTTTATTTATTTATCTGACAGAGAGAGAGAGATCACTTAGGCAGAGAGGCAGGCAGAGAGAGAGGGGGGAAGCAGGCTCCCTGCTGAGCAGAGAGCCCGATCCCAGGACCCTGAGATCGTGACCTGAGCCGAAGGCAGAGGCTTAACCCACTGAGCCACCCAGGCGCCCCCAAACAATTTTTTTAAAGATTTTATTATTTATTTGAGAGAGAGAGAGTACAAACAGGCAGGGAGAGGGACAGGGAGAAGCAGAATCCCCCCTGAGCAGGAAGCCCGATGACATGGGGCCTTGATCCCAGGACCCTGAGATCTGACCTGAGCCAAAGATAGCGGCTTAACCAACTGAGCCACCTAGGTGCCCCTCAAAATTTTAAAAAAGATTAAGAGGATGGGCTTTGTCCTGGCAACAGCTATAAACATTAGGGAAGAAACAGCTGATCTAAGTTACCTACAGAAGAAATTACATTCTAAATCTGATACTCATTTCAACATTAAAAGGTGTGAATAATCTGAGTTTCTTAAAACTGTCCTTTGGAAGCATTCAAATGTAGTGACCCATAACACAGAGATAAAAAAGGAACTACTGACTTTAAATAAAACTCAATGCCGATACTGAATTAGAGCTGCATGAACTTGGGACTTCAAACTCCAGGACTCCCAGCAACAAGGAGCTCACTGAAGGGAGCAGATCCACAAAGCAGCAGCATTTTATGAGGTCCCACATTGTCACAGACATCATATAGGATCTTAATAAACACTCATTGAGTTGAGCTAAATTATATAGCAGCTGGTACAGCAACATTCCATTTGAAATCTCCCATTCTTCTAACTGCTCCGCCAAGAAGCTAGAAGTGTCTGATTCAGCAAAAAGTGCTCAAGGCTTACAGGGAAGGCTCTTAAGGAAAAACATGAAGATGCTATCAATCCAGAAACCAGCACAAGAGACTGATTCTATTTTAAATTTTATTTTATACATCTTATTTTTTCCATTAGTTTGAGGGGAGAACACAATGCCCATATACTTGACTAAAACAGGGAGCCTTAGCATTAAAACTAGGCTGGTTCTACCACTTTGGAGATGCAGGACCCTAAGCAAATTATTCAGCCTAACATTCAGCTCCTTCATCTGTACAGTGAGGATAATATCCAATACTGTAGTGTAAGGATTAAAAGGAGTAACGATATAGAGTGCTTAGGACACATAACTGCTGATTAAATGTTAGTTATTATTAATACTGTTACTGTTAATATACCCCTTTGGAGACTCTAGATTTAGGGTTTTTTGGTTTGTTTGTTTTTTAAGATTTATTTATTTATTTGAGAGAGAGAGTGCATGCAGACACAGGGTGGAGGGGCAGAGGGAGAGAATCTCAAGCAGACTCTGGCTGAGCTCTAAGCCCTACTTGGGGCTCGTTCTCACGACACTGAGGTCAGAACCTGAGCAGAAACCAAGAGTCCACCGCTTAACCAACCGTGCCACCCAGGCACCCCACAGATTTAGATTTTTAAAAAGTCATTACTTAGGAGAGTTCTGCAGACCCCTGTTGGTATGATTAATATATTTTAGGGGCACCTGAGTGGCTCAGCTGGTTGAGGGGCCAACTCTTGGTTGCAGCTTAGGTCATAATCTCAGGGTCTGAGATCCGCCCACCCAAGGGGCTCCGACTCTGGGGAGGAGTTTGCTTCAGATTCCCTGCCTCTCCCTCTCCCTCTGCTCCTCCCCCAACCCCCCATGCATACCTACTCCTTCTCTCTAAAATAAATAAAATCTTTCAAAAAAAATTTAGAATAATCCATTAAAACATTGACTTTAGATAATATTTTAGTACATGTACTTAATGGAAATACTTTATAGTCATACTGCTTTAATTAGATTCCTGTATTTCAGGATGCCTTCTGGCTATATTACTATTACTGACTAGTGCTGAGATATCATAAAATTCTAAAATTTTTCCTATTTAAAACAATCCCATCAAGGGAAAATGGTAACAACCCCAAGGTTATAGACCCAGAGGAACCTAGATTGCTTGGAGTTTAAGGACTAACTGGACAAAATTTTGGCAGTTCACATGAAGTTGGCTTTAGCATTTTCAAAATGCTGTGTACAATTGGTGGTAGAATTTCTAAATTTTTGCTGTTGACCTAAACTTGTCCAAATATACCTATCACTGAATGAAGACTTAGGTCATACCAGTTTCTGTTTCCTTAGTTAAGATGAAGCGACCATTTGGGGAAGGTAGAAGTAGATGACATGTGTATTTAATTGAATTAATTTAAAAAACCATCAGTCACAAATAATTCCCTTGTAATACATATAAATTTTTCTATAATAATCTAGAATAACCAGCATCTGTGAAGTTTTGTGTTTGCTTTTTAATACAAAATGGAATGGCTTATTCAGAACCTCAATCCCTAGGAAGAGGGAAAAAAATCTGACAGACTAGAAGAACATAAAACTACCATCAGTATTTTCCTCATTTCTACACAGCTAAAAAAATCTGCATCAAAAAGCAACAGATGGCTTGATATTATCTGCTGTATTTAGACTTCGGGCAATCTCTCACCCCCTCAAGGCTAAAAAAAATAGCTTATCTGGGATTTGATGGATAACATTTTAGTGAATTTATATTGCACTTGCATGTAAAGCAGCCACCTCTAGCCAAAACCAAGTTTCAATTACTTCCATGGTGATCAAATTATATAATTATACTCTGAGATAATCTGTATGTAAATGTAACTAAAAGCTTAACTTGCAACTATAGCAATTGATTATTTCTCGGTGTTTTATTTTTTTATTTTTTATTTTTTTTAAAGATTTTATTTATTTATTTGTCAGAGAGACAGAGCACAAACAGGAAGAGCGGCAGGCAGACGCAGAGGGAGAAGCAGGCTCCCTGCCGAGCAAGGAGCCTGATGCGGGACTCGATCCCAGGACCCTGGGATCATGACCTGAGCCGAAGGCAGCCGCTTAACCAACTGAGCCACCCAAGCGTCCCTGTTTCTCGGTGTTTTAACCAGAAATGGTATCAATTACCTGTATCTATGAAAAAGAATTCTAAGTTTTATGTACTTTAAAATCAAATGCACACCTGAAACTAGTGTAACACTGTACATCAATTATACTGCAATAATAAACATTAAAATAAAAGAAATCAAATCAAACCAAATCAAAATGGGAAATATCACTAATAATACTATTCGTTGTGCAGTGTAATTTACTTAAACTTCTTAATTTCTTTGCCTGTATTTCTAGTATTTTTTAAAAGTGCCAATCCCAAGATTCATTTATTCAATCAATAAATAGGTATTGACCCACCAATTATATACAAGGCACAAGGCCAGGCACTAGGGATATAGTGCAATAGAAAGAGAGCTCTGAGCCTCAAGGAACTGACATTCTGGGAAGATAGACAATAAATAATTAATAAAATAAATTACAAGTAGAATAAGTATAACTGCAATATACAAAATACAATATAACTTGACATAGATAGAGAGCCTGAAGACAGATTTAAACACATCATAAATATCAGGAGACTGTCTTTACGGGTGAAAAAAGATAACCACCCTCCTCTCTGAAATGGGATGGTTCCATTTTTAAAAAAACTAAAAGTAATCTCAATTTTTTTAATATTTCAAGGTAAAACATATACTGACTAAAATTAATTCATAATATCCCTCTGCGATTCATAAAATTACATGGAGATCATGTAAAAACGATTTAACTCTCAGCATCCGCTTTTTCCTCATACTTCCACCATCTCCAGTCCTCCAAGTACTTTCTCCGGTGCACCCTCTCCCCTTCTTTCTCCAATCTATTTCTCTCTGACCATCTCACTCTCTGAAAAGGAGAGAACCACCACTCAGGACCATTCAGTCCCACTTTATACTAAGTTATTCCTGAGGAAAAGGCAAATCTGTATTTGGCAGTTTCTATTTCAATTTTCCTGACCCTTCAAAATCCTCTCTAAAACTGAAGAGGGGAAAAAAAGATGTAGCTACTCCACCAAACCATGTTACCAAAAAGATATTTGTTTTTTTTATATATAGAAAGAAAATCAATGTTTTTCCCCCATAATCCTAATTATTTAGCAACTATCTACATTTTCTTAATCAATCTCTGATGACCTATACCCACCAATATTTGGACAATAGGTCAGGGCAGAACTAACAAGACAGACAGTATTCATTTACTCTTTCATTCAACAATTACGTATTGGGCACTTAACTATGTGCAAGGCAGCACTGTCCAACAGAACTTTCTGAAACGATAATGTTTGATATATATGCTGTCCAATATGGCAGGTACCAGCCACAGGTGGCTACGGATTACTTGAAATGTGCCAGTGTGACTGAAGAACTGAATTTTAAATTTAATTCTGAGTAATTTAAATATAAATTTAGATAGCTACATGTGGCTAGTGGCTATGGTATTGGGCAGAGCAGGTCTGAGGCAAATCTTTGGCCCTAGTCCTTTATTAACTGAGTGCCTTAATGCAGCTTAACAAACCTGCCAAAGAAACTGCCTATTTAAAAAGTGGCTAACATATGTATATTTTGTTTTATTCCAAGTGTAGTGCTATACTGTAACTAACTTTTCAGAGAAATCACAGAATTCTGGAGAGATGACAGGACCTAAAAATTATTTAGTCCAACCCCACATTTAATAAGAAAGAAGACCCAAAAAGTATGAATAATTTGCTTAAGATAATCTAACTCATTAGAGGGAGAGGTGGGCTGGAATCCAACTGTCAGGAGAATCAAAATATTCAGATATTTCATCTAGAGATCTCTTCCTATTGCAAATAATGATAATGATATAGACATATATAGATGTAAAAGAGAAGAGCCATACCGAGGTACTAGCCGTAGCACCCTGGAATGTTCTAGGTATATCATCCTGTAAATCATTCAGTGAAAAAGAGTGGTTTAAGTCCGACTCAGCAATAGTCTTTCCAGATGAATTGACTTCTGCCTATAAAAAGGGTACACCCAAGAGCAGTGTTACAACAAGAAATGTACAGAATAACCCATACCTACTAATCCTCTCTTGGACTTATTGTAATTGCTAATTTAATATCAACTATAAATCAGTTAAACATCAAGCACTCATATGTCTAAGAGTGTACTGGGCATTTCAGGAAGAAGCACAGACAAAACTTGTTTTCAAGGAGCTGTTACTTGGTGAGAGACAAAACTAACACCCATGGTTCATAATCCACAATTCCAAATTAAATTGTAACTTCCAGGTGAAGTGTGACATGTGAGGTTATTAACAGTCTTTATCCCACATTACTGTAAACATTCCCAGGTTTGCTGAGGGAATACTAATAGATTTGATTATGGGGTACTGCCCAGATCCCACTGCGGGTACTAAAATATGGTGTATGTTTGGTATTTTCTAAAATCTGAAATTCCGATGTACAAAATACATCTGGCCCTACGATTTTCAGAAAAGCAATTCTAAGTACAATAGGAATCCTCAGAAGGAAGAAAATAATCAATACTTATTAAGCACCTCCTCTTCCAGGCAACGCAATGAACAGAAGGAAAAATTTCTCACAAGAACTGGATACGAAAGGACAGACGGGATGTAAGACAGGTGAATAGGGAGGAAGTAGCATGCCGCTTAATGCAGCTTGACATTTTTTACTAGAGCTAGTTAAATTCCAGAAGTAATTCTATGTTTGAGTAAAACAAATGTAGAAAAAAAGGACATAAGGGAGATACACCAAAATATTAACAGCAGTTATTTCTTGGGGATGGGGTTATGTATGATTGTTATTTTTCTTCTAAATTACTCTATCTTCTATAATAATAGCTAAAATTTAATAAGCATCAGGGACAGTTCTAAATACAATACACTTGAGTGAGTATTAACTCACTTAATCTTTGTAAGAATCCTACAAGATAAGTAACATTATCATTTACAGATGAGAAAAAGGTACCGAGTGGCTAAGTAATATGTCTGGTGTCCTACTACTAATAAAGAGCAAAGCTGAGATCTGAAGCGCAGCACTGTGTACCAGAGTCCAAGCTCTTAACCGCTATGCTGGACTGCTTTGTGAATGTATATTATTAGTTTCATAATAAGAAAAACTTATTTGTAAAACCTTATTGCAACAGAACTATATTGCTTTATTTTCTATCCAGAATTTGGCAGTAAACAAAAGGGTCACATAGTTAGAATTTATTCACGAATTTAGAGTACCTTAAAACTGATTTGTCTAGCCAGTTCCTTGGCTTCTTGGTCAGCTTGGCTTGAATCACTTCCAGATTTTAAAGGCAACAGGACATCCTTCATGGCACAGCCACATCCGTCACAACAGAAATCTTGTGATCTGGTAGGAAATAATTTTTTTGATGGGCATAAATCAAATACTTGAATGTTAATTCAAGACATTCAAATACTGAATGATTCAATTTAAAATCAAAGAACCCTGGATAATTCCATATAATATTTATCTATGTAAATTAGACAATTATGGCAATATTACAGTTCTGAGACAAATATACAAGTTAAGTTGGTGTTAAAAAAAAAAACTCATGTTGGGGCGCCTGGCTGGCTCAGTCGGAAAAGCACGCAACTCTTGATTTCAGGGTCATGAGTTCAAGCCTCACAGTGGGTGTGGAGATTACGTCAATAAATAAAACTTTCAAAAAAACAAAACCAAACAACAAAAACTCATGTCAGTTATATCTCAATTTTTAAAAATCTAAAGTTAAAAAAAAAAATCCAGGACTCAGTTTCCACTTTTTTTCCAACATACTATCTAAAGAAAACTAAGCTTCAGATCTATACAACAAAATATATAAAATGTCTAACTACACTGTCCTCAAGATCACACATAACAAAACTATGTTAAGCCTGTGGAAAAAAAGTCCATTATAAAATCTGAAGTATGTTTTAGCTGAAACATACATAAAACAGTAAAGAAGCCACCAAAAATAGAATTTACAGATATTTCTAGGGAAAAAATTCACAAACCCTATTCAGCTAAATAGCAGTATTAACTTACGCTAAGTGAAATAAGTCAGTCAGAGAAAGACAAATACTATAGGATTCTACCCATATGTAGAATGTAAGAAACAAAACAAACAAGTGAAGGGGCGGGGCGGGAAAAGAGAAAAACAAACCGCAAAACAGACTCTTAACTCCAGAGAACAAACTGAGGGTTACCAGAGGGGAGGTGTGTGTGGTGGGGGGAGTGTCGGGGGGGGGGGGGGGTGCAGTTAAACAGGTGATGGGGATTAAGGAGGGCACTTGTGATGAGCCCTGGGTGTTGGACATAAGTGATGAATCACTAAATTCTACACCTGAAACTAATATTGCACTGTATGTTAACTGGCTGGAATTTAAATAAAAACTTGGAAAAACATCAAAATAAAAAAAAAATAAACAGCAGTATAACTTGAAAGACAGAGAACTCGTATAAAATCCAAAGACTGAAATTTATCACTCATTATATTAAGTAGACTCAAGATAAATCTGTTAACTAGACTACTTCCCAAGATTAATTTGTTTTCTATGTTTTCATTTTCTCCTTTGTATTCCAGATATAGCCAAAAGTGCCCCAAAGTCCACAAGAGTGCTGAAGATTTATATAACTGGAAGTAAATATGTATAATATATAGAAGTATATTTCGTTACCTTGCTGAACTTTTTATAAAATTGTTTTATTGTATTTCCATTTCAACATAATAGAAGCCTTTAGTCTTTAAGAACACGCTGTTTAAATTTATTAAACAACTTCATGTGAACAAAATACATGTAAAAGTAGTATTAACTTAGGACTTGTTGCTGCATATTTGTGTTTCACCAGAAGCAGCACTGCTCTCCTTTTAAGAGTCAGCTGTATCCAAATTATTTGCATTAAAATGTGTCCGCTCTTAACTGAGAAGCCAGATGAAACTTAAAGGGGAAGGTTAATTTTTAATATATTAGTTTATCCACAAGGACAGTATGCTACCATAGACGAATGCAAAACCATGTTTTTAAAAAACCTCTATCATAGACTAAGAACCTAGAATATATACACTGGAAAGTCTAGAACAAAAAAACAAAGTTCTTTTTTTCCTTATACATGAAATGAACTGGATAAAAGTATCAAGACAGAAAGCCAACCAAGAAAATCAAATAAAAACAAATGCTACATATTCAAAGTACATATAATTTGTGAATAACAGCTGCAGGAAGGTATATCCCCAGGACCTGGAAATAAGGTTTAAAAAGAAAAGCTGTTGATGAAATCCAAAAGTCTAACAAATCTTTCAGACACTAAAATCTATTTGATTTAACAATTATCTACACAGGACATATTCTGGGCTTGCTAGGGTAAGATATACTATAATTTAATTAACATAGTATGTCTGAGAGGTGGTAGATAGCAGAGTCCAAAGCAGGAACATGATCAAGATCAAGAATTACAGAATGTAAGTACTTTTAAATACTCTTCCTCCTCACCTCACTGAAATTTTGGAATCTTTAACATTTGTTGAGGGTTGGGTCTAGTATTCTAGATTGTAAAGCTCCTTGATAGTATTTCTTATAAGGTCTCTTCCCTATGCACACTGATTGAAAAATAAACTGGGTTAGAAGTTGTTTCTTAAGAAAAAAAAAAGAGAGAGAGAGAATTAGTCTTTGCACTACTCAAAGGAGAGGCTACTCTGAATCTGATGACTAATCTGGGTTATACAAACAGAACACATCTAAAAAAAATGAGAAGAGCATACCACTAGGAAACCATGATTTGATAAAGAAAATCTCCTTTACTTTATTCTGGATTATTTATTGAGCATTTGCTTCAAGCCTGATACTGTAGATGCAAAAATGGATAAAGTGGACTCCCTCCCTACCCTCAAGAAGTTTTTAATCTTGGGTGCCTGGGTGGCTCAGTTGGTTGGGCGGCTGCCTTCAGCTCAGGTCATAATCCCGGAGTCCCGGAATCGAGTCCTGCATCGGGCTCCCAGCTCCACAAGGAGTCTGCTTCTCCCTCTGACCTTCTGCTCTCTCTTACTCACTCTCTCAAATAAATAAATAAAAATTAAAAAAAAAAAAGAAGTTCTTAATCTTATGGAAAGCTACATATAAACAATTGCGTTGGGTTTTTTTTTCCATCTGTAATTCTGCCCAAGTAGAGACAAATGATCAGAACTCTTTTCTAGGAGAAGGTATCTCCCACTACAGATTGATATTACAAACTACTTTCTAAAACTAGACAGCATGAAATCAATTCTTTAGACTCTGGTCACCCCTGAGTAGTAAACTGCTACAAATGAAATTCTAAAATAGCAAAACTAGACTGGATCCTGAAACCAAGGTAACTCACAAAGTAAGAGACAGAGTCTATCAGCCATTACCCAGAATAGTATTTAAATCTTAATAAAGAATGAAATGCAAAACTTACTTTTTGGCAAGTGCTCTTCTTTCCTCTGGTGTATAATCTAGAGAACCTATGGCTCCCTCTCCTTTTGTTGGCATAAACCCAATGATGGCTAGTAATGCTGTTCTTACTGAAATAAAAAGTAAACATCAATCTAAGTTGTTTTGTAAAAGGACCTTGGCTTACTCTGGAAAGAGAAAAAAGACACACAGGCTTTCACTGAAGAGGTACAGGTAGGGTGGTTTTATTAAAATGATGGCAAAAATGAGACAAGGAAAGAATTTTTATTCTTTATTCAGTAACAGCTAGTTAATTATCCAAAACAGCTTTCAGTCTCAAGAGGGTGCTATATTTTATCATTATGAATTGATTAGAGTTATAGAAGATTTATATTCACTTTAAATTAATACTTACTACTCCATGAAGGCTGCCAAGTTTCAGGATGATGTCCTGAGATGCTCAAACAGATTTTCTTGCCTACTTCGAATCGTCCATTAGCCTTAGGAATAAATAAGGCATTTTAAAAACTATATATGTATTTAATGTTTTATACTTTGTAAATATATTTTATAAATAGATAATTTTAAAAGAAAACTTGAAAAGAATATAATCTCCAACGGGACACAGATTTTTGTCCTCTTATAGACACTCTACAAATACTTATAAAACAAGAAAAGCTGTTTTTAGAAGTTGTAAAATCTAAATAATTGACATATCATGATGTCCCGATGTCCTCCTCTGAGTACAGTACTGGGCTAGGCTCTGTGAAGGATCTAAAAGAGAAGACAGGCAGAAGATAGGAAAAGCTAAGGACTTGGTGTCACCTAACTAGATATTGGTGCAGGAGGCTGTGAGACAGCAGTGATTTTCATAAGGATGATGCAATTTCATAAGACAGGAATGCAAAAGAGGCAGATCAGAGGTAATGATCTCCGTTTTGGACATGGATCTGTTGTCTTGGTAGAAGAGCTACTGATGATGTACAGCAGACAGACAGAAATACAGACACACTGATGTTAGAAGAAGATACATGTTTTTGGTATCTGACTTCACAGAGGTTACCCGTGAAGCCATTTCATAGAAATAAGAGAAAACAGCTGATGTCCGAACTTGGAGAATACCCATACTCAGAGGAAGGGGAAGCAAGAAGGGCATGAAGTTAAAATATAAGCTCCACGTAGCCAGAGAATTTGGCTTATTCTCTGCCACACCTACAAGGTGCATGACATATGGGTTTATTTTTAAGATTTTATTTATTCATTTTTAGAGAGAAGGGGGTAGAGGCAGAAGAGGAAGGAGAGGGACAAGCAGACTCTGCACTGAGTGTGGAGCCTGACACAGGGCTCACTTTCATGACCCTGAGATCATGACCTGAGATGAAATCAAGAGTCAGACGCTTAACCGACCAAACCCCATGGTGCATTACATATGTTTAATAAATATTTGCTGAATGAAGACTGGAGAGGACTTTTCAAAATAGAAGAAGTGAACCAGAAAGATCAAATACTGAAAATCAGGAAGGCAGGGCTGATTCTCAGCCAGCGTGCTAACCGTGACCATATATTGGTTAACTACTAAAGTATTTCTGTACTTGTTGGGTTAACAGCTGCTGCCCCAACTACCCACCCCCCAACCCGTTTCCCCATGCAGCAGCCCCATCCCTTGGACCACTTGGCTCTCCCCATGACCTAGCAGCTAAAAAGGGACTCCTAACACAATAGGGCCCCCTCCAGGACCCTGCTCCAGTCCTACTGCCGGTATTAACAGTTCTCAACATCACCTAATAGTTGTTAAGCAGAAAACTTTATATGCTAGGAACTTTATATTGTGACTGTATTTACCATACACAACCCTTGACAGACGAGAAAACTGAATTTCAAAAAGATTATGCAACCTGCCTGGTGTAATGGAAAGAGCAGTGGTCAGAATCCAGGTCTATTGGCTCTAAAACTAATGCTCTTTCCACTACACCAAATATAAGTAAAAGCAGCTTTAGTTTAGTATTTATTGATGAATACCTTTTGTTTCACCATTTGCTAGTCCATGTGTGTCCAATATTTAACTTAGATGGACTGGGATGAGGACTGAGAAGAGGCAGTGTGATTTCTCAAACTGGTCTCTGAGCCTGGTGTAGTAAGCATGTAGCAGCCAGACTGCAACGGGCTAAACTAGAGGAAGGATGTCTTGAAGTTATCAGAGAGAAACTATGACAACAGCTCAAAGAGGTAGGAGAGATACAGATACAGAAAGGCTTTTGTATTTTGTTTTGCTTTTTTCAAGGTTAGAGGATAATTAGACCTACCTGCAAATTAAAGGAAAGGAAGGAAGGAGAGCTTAATAAGTAAGAGAGGAATTTACTCTGAATGAACTACATCCCAGGAAAAATAAGAGAAAACTCGACTAACAGTTTTCCTTCACAAGGAGGTGAAATATGTGAAGATAGAAATTCTAATATATAAATGGTAATAATAAGCTAACATTTATTGAGGACCTTATGACAGTTCTTATTTTCAGAGCTGTACGTAAAAATGAGAAAACTGAAGAAGAGTATAAGAAAGGTGAGAAGTTGAAGGTGATGATGTGATTAAGAGACATAATAACATTAACTACCCTTTCCTGAGTAGTTACAAAGTGCCAGACACTGTGCCTAGCACTTTGTATCCCCTAATTCACTGAATCTTATCAACCACACTATGACAAATGTACATTTATTAGCATCAATAATTCCTAGGAATTATTTTTTGGGGAAAAGAACTGTACGATCAAGTCCTGGTCCCCAAAGACAAAATTATAATAATGTTCTGCTTTATTTCTTAATGAAAAAGAGTCTGCTAACCATGCTTTGTAGTCACCACGAACAGGTAAACCACAAGCATTGCAAAAAGCCAAAATTCCATTCTTACCGTTAAAAGGATAATGCTTGGTGGTTTCATGGGATATTCTGGGGGCAGTACTATTCGTCCATGATAAACTCCTCCATCAAAATCAGAATCTGGGGGCCCTCTAACTGTGAAGTGCCATTCAAAAAGGTTATCCTGAACAAAAACAATAACCAGCAAGGAATCAATAACATTAAAACATTTGATCATTTTTATTAATGAGTACTAGAAATATTCCTGGGTGAGAAAAATTAAATGTTTCACACTATTATTAGAATAGTTTCTAATGCACAAAATATCTCAAGTATAAAAGTTATAAATAAAAGCTATTTAATCTAGCTTTCACGTCCCACGAGAGCTAAAATCTTTTTTATTTTATTTTATTTTATTTTTTAAAGATTTTATTTATTTATTTGACAGAGAGAGACATAGCAAGAGAGGGAACACAAGCAGGGGGAGTGGGGGAGGGAGAAGCAGGCTTTCCGTGGAGCAGGAAGCCTGATGCAGGGCTTGATCCCAGGACCCTGGGATCATGACCTGAGCCAAAGGTAGATGCTTAAGGACTGAGCCACCCAGGCACCCCATAAAATCTTTTTTTTTAATCTTTTTTAAACAAATGCATTTAAAAACAGCTGAGCAATGTTATATATTCAAAAGTTAGATTACAGATTTAATTAAGCTAAATTAATCCTTGAATACTAATTATTATATAATCAAATAATTGCTGTAAATGTGGATTATTTTTTTTATTTTATTTTTTCAGTGTTCCAAGATTCATTGTTTATGCAGCACACCCAGTGCTCCATGTAATACGTGTCCTCCTCAACACCCACCACCAGGCTAACCTATCTCCCATCCCCCTCCCTTCCAAAACCCTCAGTTTGTTTCTCGGAGTCCATAGTCTCTCATGCTTTATCTCCCCCTCCAATTTACCCCAATTAAATGAAGATTATTTTAACAAACTTTAAAAAAATTATCCTTCGTAGATGCCTAAGAGCTTATTTATTTATAAGCAGTCAGTAATATTAATAAATATGCTAACAACATCATCTTAGAGTCCCCAAGTACTTTACAGTTTACAGTGTGCAAAATATTTTTTTGCAATAAAATATTTTTTTTGCAATAAAATATTGCACATATTTTATTACATTTTATTTTCACTATTATCAGGGAAACCAGACTGAGCACATTTAAACACCCTCCTTCTACAGATGAGAAGACTAAAAAGAGATAGAGATGTTTGTGCAAAAAGCCCAGACTAGCTGCAGGGGTCCCTTCAAGGGGCCAGGTCTTCCAAACCGTAAAGAGTTTGGGGTTCTTTCCATTACCCCTCCCTCCCCCATACTAAAACCTAAAACCAATTTAGCATCTGAGACCATTTTATAGAGACTGGAAATTTGCTTCTAATATGTTGGATTCTGAATGGCTAATGAAATAAATACTAAGAAAACACAGGGAGTAAAACATACCAATAAACCACACCAAACACATCTGTAATGACTCAAAGCAATGAGAAAAACATTCTAAGGAATTCATTTAAAATATTAAAGTATTAAAATCCATATGTAAAAGATGGAAACTAACCTCTAATGGCTGTGCATGGTAATGATCTGTTGGATCTTTCAATTCTGCTGCTTCTTTCATTAAACGCTTAACAGCTAAAATAAAATTCACAAGATAGAGACATTTAAAATACACTTTCCCAAGAGATTAGCACAGATTTACAAACCTAATGAAAAAGCTCAATGAAAAGTGTGTAGAGGACTAGTTCAACTGAGTATATGGTAAAAGTTTAATTATGAGATAACAGTATTAATTGGAGAAGGGAAGGTCATGGTAGCTAGGCGTTAGAAGAACTATATATTAAATTAAATATTTAGGACAGTACTATTTTTATTTAATAAGTACTTATATATGCTTCATATGTGCTAGCACTCAAACATTAACTCATGTAATCCTCAAAACAATGCTATAAAAATTCTCATTTTCACTCCACTCAAACATTAACTCATATAATCCTCAAAACAATGCTATGAAAATTCCCATTTTCCAGACAAAGAAACTGAAACATGGAGAGATTACATAACTTGTCCAAGGTCACACAGCTAGTAAATGACAGCTGGGATTCTAACACAGGCAGTCCAACTCTATCTTGTTAAAATGCCTATATTAACAAAAATGTGCCCTCTGGAATTCATGCCCATGAACAGTAGACACCCCCCCCCCAATATCCTCTACCTCTTGGGAATTTTCACCCAATATCTTGCATTAATATAAATGGGTGTCCCCAGAGGTCACTGAATCTCCACAGTTCTAACAGAATTCCTTTTTTTTGTGGTAGGTCCCATGCCCTATGTGGGGTTTGAGCTCACAACCCCGAGATCAAGAGTCTCATGCTTTACTGACTGAGGTAGCCAGGTGCCTCTTGAATTCCCTTTTGAAATGACTCTTCAGCTTAATTAAAACTGCCAATCCACAGACCCCATAATTTTCTGTGTCCACCTACATTTATATTCACTTCTCTCTTTACCCACACACATGGCTCTTAGGAGTTTTTTCATAATCCCCTAACAAATGCAATTCTAGCTGACCCAACCCAACCATCTTCTTATTTGGTATCTATACCCAAACAGCTGAGCGTTATTGAAAGAGGGGTGGGAGGCGGGAGTCACAGAGGCAAGCACATTGATGCCATTATAGAGTTATCATCAACAACCTCCACTGGGACACAATGCCACCTAATGTCCTGCATTTCTCTGGTAAGCCTACGAGCCCACTCCAACTAGCACCCAAAACTATTTCACACCTGTTTCCTCCTCATCTTATTCCTCTTCCACCTCTTGGAGTTAATGGCATAGCCTTTTACTTCCACGATAAATGACTGTTGGCAGCCCATCACGACCTACAATCCTATCTGTATCTGTACCCTCTTTCCTTCCCTACTGGCTCTCAAAGGTCAATCCTTTGATCCCAGTCCCTATCACCCCAAGTTTTACGTGCTAAAAAAATGTCAGGAACTGGTGTAGAGAGCAAAGCCAGGGGAAAATGGGTAGCCCAAGGCTCCCCAAAACTCTGCTTGAAAACCAACTGATGTAATTCAATATGTGCTCTAAGAGAAGTATGTACTAGGTAGGCACCTAATCTGAGAGCAGACAGAAAAGGGGTCAGGTACTGACATCTGAAAGAAAGACAGTAGGAATTATGCATGGTTATGAAAAGGCAGAGGAAACATAAAAGTAAAATATATGGAAGTATAGATTGGAATGTTATGGGGAAAGAGGCTAACTGAGAACACCTCCCATACACATACAACTGAACAGTTCAGTATGTATCAGGATTTCTGCATGAAATTTCATATTAGTCAAGAGTTCCTAAGTGGGGAAAAAAGTTAAGTCACTATTCTATTCCATAATTACTAATTCTTTTCCATCTCCTGCATTGAACTAGGTCCCTAGGAGCACAGACTTTGTTCACTTGATCAAAGTATTTGAACATAAAATATTTATTGAGTATATACTACATGTTAGAGCTACAACCAAAATAAAATACGGTTTTGGTTACCAAGGAGCTTGTAGTCTTGGGACAGGTGGTAGGGGAAATCAAAGAACTGAACAAAAAGCCTCATGTCTGGAACATGGGGGCGAGGGGATGTGTCTCAATATGTACCTATATGTTTTGTTTTGTTTTTTTTAAAGATTTTATTTATTTATTTGACAGAGAGAGAGAGATCACAAGTAGGCAGAGAGGCAGGCAGAGACAGAGGGGGAAGCAGGCTCCCCACTGAGCAGAGAGCCCGATACGGGGCTCGATCCCAGGACCCTGAGATCATGACCTGAGCTGAAGGCAGAGGCTTTAACCCACTGAGCCACCCAGGCGCCCCTACCTATATGTTTCTAATCGAGCATTTGTCACACTCGTCAGCTTGCAATACTGTTCCCAGTCCCACTCCCTGTCTCATCTAGAACGGCTTTAAGGAACTTCCTCAGGAAGGTCTCCCTGACACCTTCCCTTGTACATGCTGAGGAATGACTAGAGATTCCCACCTGGACAGATAAAAATTTCTAAGGCGTCCTAGAGGGGAGTGGAGATCAGAAATTCTCCAAGTTATTCTAATGATCAGTCAGGTTTGGAAGCCACTACCCCAAAAACTAGATTGAGTCCCCTAAAGTTCTTCTCACTTGTAATTACTTAACACCAGTCTTTTCTGCTAAACAATTTCCTTCCCTGTAGGCTCCTCAGGGCTTAGCACACAGTAAGCACTCAAATATTAGTTTAATTGAATTTTGCTATCATCCCTCCAAAAATCTCTTTCCAAACATCTGATTAAAGGCAATGGTTTTCAAACTTACTTGACAATAAGATAAAATCCTTTGTTCAAAAAAAAGTTTAATGAGAACCTCAATATGTTAAAGAGGTAACAGAGCTGCTCTGGTTGAAAAAGCCAGCATGGAAGGGCCTTCAAGCTGTTTACCCCCTTTGTTCCCATGGAACAAAGGTGGAAAAACCCCAATTAAAAGCCACATAAAAATATCATTCTTTCAAATTAATATTATTAGATATAAATAAAATCATGGAAGCTGTTATGAAGTTAATTTCTTTGGCTGCTGTCAGCAATCAAAGATGCCATAGAGATTATTTTTCCTTCATTCCTCATCAGCTGGCTGAATGATTAAGCTGAAGAACAGATTTTATGTCATTCCATACCCTTATCACATTTTCTCTGCTTCTCCCCCCGTCAGCTCAGTTCAATAGGAGGAGAGAAGAAAATGAACACCCAGTAGTACCTGGGTATTACAAGAGATGTAAGAAAGGGTCAGAATTGATTTAAGAATATATTTAAAGGAACAATCATTTGTTCAATATTAAATATGCTTATTTTATTAGTTCATAGGCCACACAAGCACATACTATGTGAGAGCTAAAGCCATGTAGCCAAACAGAAGGTAATATTAGTCTAGTGTTTTCATGATCTTTTTCTTCTGAAATTACATATATTATAAATGTCTTAGTGCAAAAGAATATGGACTCTGAATTAGGCTGAATTAAACTTCTGGCTCTGACATTTTGTAGCTCTAAATCCTTAAAGAAATCACTTAGTTTTATTCTTCTTCAATGTCTATATCTATTGAATGGGAATCAATAATTTCTTTATATAATTCTCCTTTCCTTCCTCCCCTCACCTTCCCCCGTCATAAGTTAATAAGGTCAGAAATAGATTGGGATATAAGGCTCTCTCCTCAGTTCAAAATCAGGCCATGAGCATATGTAGTTGGCCTCATGGCATGGCTCTCTGATTCTCAAGGAGAAATATTACTGCTATGGAATAGTCAAGTTTCGAAATACTGCCTGGCAACTCGGGCTAGTGCATAGCCTGCCGCTCCTGATACTCTCCATCTCTAGCTATCACATAGAAAACTGTTTCTGATCAGCTCCTCTCTTATCTCTTTGCATGGTTATTCAAGGAATTCTTCTACCACGGTGAGATAAGACGTGCCAGCGAAGGGAGAGAAGTGGGGAGCACCTGCATGCCTGCTCTTGTTCTTTTTTATGGAGGCCACGTGCTCTCTCTAGATCCAGGCTCTAGGCTCCATGGGCCCAGGCATTAGCAATCTTCCCAAGCCCAGGCTCTACCTCACTCGGCTTACATTGGACTTTGGAGACAAAGCTCTAGCTAAAGAGATCTTTTACAGGTCACTGTCTCTCATGTGTCTAATTTCTCCTGGAAAGCAAGTATCTTAATATAATCAATCTCCAAAGCACGGTAAAATGCAGGAGGCAGGTATACTGAGGATATGAACCCAATGTCTGCTCCCCAAGTGCCTCCCCCTGCTCCCATAGTGAAGGCACTTAAGCACATGTTTAAGGACTAGTGTTTCTCCCCAGGAAGACCCTACAAAGGTACCCATTCAACAAACGTTTAAAGAATGTGTGAGTGATGGAGACAGAAGAATAACCAAAATCTGCTTCTTGCTCCCAAAAAGCTCATAGTGAGAAAGACATGAAAACAATTACAATACAAACACTGACTGTGTGTACAAATACAGGGACTACCTTATGGTCTACCTAATAGTCTGCCCAGGGTAGCTGGACAAGGTTGAACCTTAAAGAAGCATGAAGAATGGGAATTTCCGATGGATTAAAGGGAAGCCATTCCAAGCAGAGGTTCCAACAGGGACCAACGCATACAGATGAGAAGAGTGGCTCCATCTGGACAGTCACTTGGGGCAAGATGGATACATGACAAAAATACAAAGGAGAGGGGGGAAAAAAAGTAAAGGAGCAAGTTGTAGGAAACTAGGTTGCTGAGAAAGGCAAGGATCAAATCATAAGAAGCCCTGTAGGCCAAGCTAAATACTTTACTTTGAACTTTATCTACAACTATTAGAAAGCTACTGAAAATTTTTCAATTTGAGGAGCGATCAAATCAGTTTTGCTTTATTTTATTTTACTGGATCTGGGGACAATAGTGGCTGAATAAATAAATACTTGTCTGCGTGGACTGGTGCCTGCGTGTGTGCATGTGTGTGCGTGTATGTGTGCGTGTGTGTCTGTTCGTTCCAGGCTAGGGGGTGGAGTAAAGACGGAGACCAAGAGAGCAAAGATGATTTCCCACAAGTGCCTAGTTGCTGTCAATCCCTGGAATAAGGGTTGAGATGCAAGTTTGGGGAAGGAGGGTAAATTGATGAGTTCGGTTTTCTATTACCTTGTACAGATTTTTTTCAGTCTGTGGGAAATCTGAGTGAAGATGTCAAATCACCAGTAATTCACATTAAGGGCATGGATAGGTCAGCTTCCAGGTTTCTGGTGGAGATAGCGGGTGCCTTTGCACCGATCTCTTATACACCAATCACCTGCTAAACACACCCATAGGCCCGTCTTGAAGAAAGCTGCCACAGGAGGTTCTTGATACCTAGATCTCCCTACTTTGTACTATGAGACCCTACTACCTTGGCCAGAGCAGACTCAAAAAGGGATCGGGGAGCTTGATGCAGAGCAACTACTGACAGGCTAAGACAGAGGCTTAGGAGGTGGCTCCAAACAGAGCTCTGCCCATCACCACAAGTCCATTCCAGAAAAATCACAAAGAAATAAGTTTTCCTAATTACAAAGTGAACAAATTACTATCCACATGCTAGCACACTGGCCCTGAACCAGTTATGTGTATTCTCTTAATTGTATGATCCATACCTCTAAGACAACTGCACATTACAGAGAAAAGGTTCTGTATCTTCCATTGTGCAGTGCTTTAAACACTTTTTTTCACATAGGCATTACTCTAAAAATATCACAGGACTGAGAATAAACAAAAAAGGAAGCATTTTCACCATGCCTCCTAGCATTTCTAGTAAGTCCCATATATCATCTAATTTACCTTCACCATGAACTCCAAATGAGCCACACAGTAACAACGACAACAAAAGATCTTAAAAAATCATTTCGTGTAGAACAGCAATACCACCTTTGAGGAAATGATACCAAAAAGAGGAAGCAATTTATAACACAGAGGCATGTCGACCAAAGCTCAGCCAGCTGACAGATCATATACTTTGGAAGTATACAAAATTCTGGAGAATTCTGAAAGCTTTTCATAACCTCAGGTATGATAACCTATCAAACCTGAGCAATGTGCTATAACAACAATATCTTGGGACCCACCAGTTCGCCATTCCAAACTGCACTATTATTTATATTTCCATTATTCTCTGGACATTCCGCTAAGTACCTCAGCTGTCCTAAGGAACTTGGTACCATGTGACCAAGCAGTCACCATACATTTTTACCCACGTAGTTTTATTTAAATCTATGACAATCTAAACAATTTAAGCATTCTACCATCTAACCTTAAAACTAAGGTTTTCTTTCCCTTTCTCTTTTAATTTCTTTTCACCCCCAGGTATTCTTAAGAGACGGGCAGAGGGTGGGGTTGGGGGGGGTACTTAACCCACTGAAATTGAATCGTATAAATGCATTTCTTGAAAAACCCATAGCATTCACCAGATTTTTTAAAGGAGTCTGTGGGCCCCCCAAATGTTATGACCCATTCTACACACTTGGTTACCTCAGAACACATCTCAGCCTGACTGCACTCAAGCTAACAATGCTCTATTCAATCAATATCCTCAGACTTTTCTGGAGTCTCTACATATTAAGTATTTTTTTTAATAAAAAATTCACAATGTCAGCCCTTTCCATAAGGATGCTAATCTTGCTGATTCCTACCGAAAAGAAGCTTTCTTGGAAGGAAAAAATAAGCAGCAGCAATATTTGGTCAAACCATCACTAATATTCTAGGATTATCATTTAGAGCTGAACTGTGAAGTTTCTATCTCCTGACAAATTTATCAAGGTACAGATAGAATACCATTTACAGACCCTAGTGATTCATTTCCAGCCTGCCTTAGTATGAGGGAGCTGCTTACTTTTCTTGCATCTTTATAATGCACCAGAAAAGAACTTGAAGCTAGGATTATTTGGGCTGTTCTGTGAATGAAGCAGGGGCACTAAATACAGGAAGTCTCTATGACTGAATACAGACATATATCATGTTAGCCATCATGGCAAAAATCATGGTTAGCTCTAAAGTACACGGCTCATCTAACTAGTTTTCTTCGCTCTTTGGTTAGTTGGTTTAGTACAGAATCTTTCCTCTAGGCCTGTAATTCTATTTGCCCCAAAGGCTGCAAATGGGATATTTAAACAACCAAATCCTCACATGCAAGTGAGTCAAACAGCTAATAAAAGTCCGGGGGCAGCGACGAAGGGATAACGACGGTCTGTGTTCAGGTACCGCAAGGGACTGTGAACTATTACCCACGAACATCACCTTTACACCTGTTCTTAGGGATGAGTTCAGGACCCAGCACTACGCGCCCCACGATGAGGAAAGGGGAAGTCCGGGTGCTGCGGGGCACTGGCCGGTCCCCACGATTGGCGGCCGGTGCCCGCCCCGCCGCCCTGCGGCCTGCACCATCCCGGCATGCGGCGGTCTCGCGTAGAGCACGAAACCCCGAAGCGGAGCCGCGAGTGGCGGCGGACGCGAGGGAACCGCAGCGCACGGGCCCGGGAGCCCAGGGTCACTCCGCCCTCCACGGCCCACCCGGCGCCGCCGCCCGCCGCCTCCCGCCCTGCTCACCCGGACTCTTCAGGTTGTAGCGGGTCTCCATGGCGGATTGCTGTCCCGGCTCCGGCCTCCCGGCCCGCCGTCTCCACCTTTCCGCGCCGCGGCTGCCCGGGCGTCAGCGCGGCTCGGGCCGATTGGGCCAGGCCGAGGGAGCCTCCGCAAACGCCGCCCAGCCCTGGCCCGGACTGCAGGCGGGGGTGTGTGGGGGGGTGAGCGCGCGGGCGGGGCGCGGGCTTCGCGATGGCGCCGCCTCCTCCGCGGCTCCCCCCGCCTCCCTGAGGGCCGGGCAGGCGCCGGCGCCGGCCGGGGGGTCGCTGAACCGGGCGCCCGGGCTGGAGGTCAGCCTCCTCGTCTGGCCGCGGGCCCAACGCCGCCGCGGTCGCCGGGTGTGCGTCACCCACCCTCGCCCGGGTTTTGTGAAGTTGCCCTGACGTGGCGGTCGCTTCGTGGCTGTCGGTCAGCTCTGGCGCCCGGCACTGCGCGGTCGCCGCTGGCCCCGCAAAGGTCGCTCCGGGATCTGCAAAAGCGAGCGGCGTCCTCGTCTTCCCCTCGGTCCGGCCCCGCGGAGGCCGACCTTTCGCCGGGCCCGTCTGGGCTTCCCCGGCGCTCGCGGGTATCAGCGAGGAAAGGCGCGGCCGGAAGCGGCCCGGCCCTACCCGCTGCCGGCGGGCTCTGGGACCCCAGGGCTGACAGTCCAGAGGGGCCCGGGCCCTGGCCGCTCGCGCGCTGCGCGGCGGGGTCGTGGGCCGCTTTGTTTGGGAGCCAGTAGCTGATGGGGATAAAGAAGAGAAAATCCAGTGATAAGGAAATTGAGTCGGATTTTTATAACTTTTTTTTAGTAATGTGATTAGGTGCAAGACACATTAAAGCACTGTGGGGGGTTGAAAAAAAGAATTATAACTTGTCAAGTAAAACTGAGGGAATGACGTTGTATTTGGGGGAAAGCATACAACCTCAAAGGACACAGTACATGCTTCATTATAGAAAGAATGGGATTCAGAGGAAAAGGGCGATGGGTTCTTGAAGGCTTAAAGGAGGGGCAAGAACTGAGGAAAAGAGGGAAGTGGGGAGGATGAAAAGGGAAGGAATTCTAGGTGAGATGAAGCAGGGTTAATCTGATTGGGCAAGTTATATTTTGTTATATAAAGAATTGTACCAGCAACCTTTTGTAAAGAATGAAATTGGAATGGAAGGGAAGAAATGGAGAATATCTAAAATAAATTGGATGATATCTTTCAAGCCATCCCATGATGTTGTTTTCTGAGAAGCAAACGGATAATCAGAGTGGCTGAGATACGCAAACAAAGCCAAACACCAAAGTGCTGCTTCATTCATTTATTCATTCTTTGTGTTAAATCTTCAAATTCTTTAACACTTGACAGTTCTGCAAAAGCCTGTGGCTTGTGCAGTAGGCCTCACAGTAAAGAGGCTTGTGAAATAGGTACTGTCATTCCCATCTGATAGCTAAGGAAACACTGGAAGCACTAGGAACCGCTTGGTTACTTAGCCTCCAAGCCAAACACTGGCCTCTAGTCCCAGTCCCCTGGGACTCTCCTCTCCTTTTCTTCCTCTGCATTTTTCTTTTCTCTCTTTTTAGAAGACAGCACCACCTAGTTTTTTCCTTGGTATTGAAGGGGTTCAGGACAGCACCCCAGCTCCACCCCCAATGCGCCACTTGGCATATGGATTATTCTGAACTGAAGGCACTTGAGACCCTGGGAGTGCAAAGAAACTTTTGTCCCTTTCTTAACCACACAGAAGAATCTAAATTGGGGGTCTTTTTCAGAAAAAGGATTATTAGCAGAGATAAATCTTATCTGATTGACCCACCTGTATTGCAGGGCAAACATCTAATTACCAAACATCTGTTCTCCTTATTGTCTGTGAAGTGTTTTCCTTTCCAATGAAGTTCCAGATCCCTAACCCCTTCTTAGTTCAGGATGACATACAGACCTCATTTTGCCTGTCTTTGGAGTTTCCATGTCTGTATGGATTCCCTGTACCTACGCTATTAAATTTGATTTTCTCCTATTTACCTATCTCATGTCAATTTGATTCTTAGTCCAGCTAGAAGGACCCTGAAGGGGACAGGAGTTCTTGCTCCCAGAAAAGGGACAAAGAATTCTTGCTCCTCAACAGGCAGGGCTCTTTTCCCCACAAGACGGGTTCCATAGTAATTATAATCTCTCCTTCCTTGGTTAAAAACAAAATTTTTTCTGACAATTTAGTTAATGGGCACATATTAAAGTTTATTAAACTTGTTGCAAGAGCAAAGACTTCCAACAAGCCAATTGAAAGATTTCTCTCAGCAGAGACATTTATAGATAAGAGTATTTATTTAGAACCACAATCAGGTACCTGGGTGACTTAGTCAGTTAAGCATCCAACTCTTGATCTCAAATCAGGTCTTGATTTCAGGGTTGGGGGTGTGAGTACAAGCCCCAGTTGGTCTCCATGCCTACTTAAAAACAGACAAACAAACAAACCCATAATCATTGACCTATGTAGTTCCTCTTTTCCTTAGATAGAACAGAGGCCCTTTGAAGTGCTGTTTCCCCACCCATCTTCATTTGCATCCAGGGAGCAAGGCCAAGACTATACTTTTTGAGCAATTACTGTGTATGGGACCCAGTATTGGGCACTTGACATACATCAACTCATTTATTCTTCACAAAATACTGACAGTAGCACAGGTTATTTAGATCCATTTTACTACTGAGGACAGTTGAGGTCTCAGAGAAATGAGCAATTTAATTAATTTTTTTAAAGATTTTTGGCGGGGGGGGGGTGCCTGGGTGGCTCTGTTGGTTGGGCGACTGCCTTCTGCTCAGGTCATGATCCTAGAGTCCCAGTATAGAGTCCCACATTGGGCTCCCTGCTTGACGGAGAGTCTGCTTCTCCCTCTGACCTTCCCTCTCTCATGCTCTCTCTCACTTTCTCTCTCAAATAAATAAATGAAGTCTTTAAAAATAAAAAAAAAATTAAAACGACCCACCTGGGGTGCCTGGGGCAGCTCAGTTGGTTAAGCATCTGCCTTTAGCTCAGGTCATGATCCCAGGGTCCTGGAACCAAGCCCTGTGTCCGGCTCGCTGCTCAGCAAGGAGTCTGCTTCTCCCTCTTCCTCTGCCCTTTCCCCTGGCTTGTGCTCTCCCTCAAATACAATAAAATCTTAAAAAAAAAAAAAAGACCCACCTGCGAGAGTTTTCCTATTGGTTCCCCCCCAGGATCTCCCCTTTGGAAGTTAACAAGAAAAATGGGATCAATTATCCCATGGGGATGTAGCTGGTACTCACGTAAGGAGATGCTGGCCATTATTTAAGCTCTGCTCACCTGAACAAAAATGTCAGCCAGGAAGCAATGTGTTTTCTGGGTGGTCAGCCTTACTGCACTGCGGGGCCAGCATCTACTACCATCAGGTGGCAGGTGGAGAGGTCCAGGAACGAAATGACCTCTTCATTTTATCCTTCTCAGTTTCTGATTTGTTCGAGACATATCTTACTTGCTCATTCTATTCTAACACTCTTCTAATACTGTATTCTAGACGAAAGTATTATGGACAGATCTCACGTGGGTATCTTTGAAACCCAGTGGAGTGCTTACAAAACTAGTTTAATAGGTCCTTCCCCCGGATGACTTGTACTGCACTGGTAGGAGTACCTCATTTTAAAAGGTTTTCCCCATTAATAAGCAAAGAAGCATTTTCTAGATACAGTAGTAAATAGTTGTTTGCAACATTATTAAAATCATTTTTACTGTGGTTTCTTAAAAATTACATCTTCTTTCAGAGATCCAATTTGCTGCCATAGGTTTGAATTATCTGACACCCTTCCCAAAATTGCAGCTCTCGATATTAGAAATGAGGAAAAAGAGGGGCGCCCAGGGGGGTCGGGAGGTAAAATGTGTGAGACTCTTGATTTCTGCTCAGGTCATAATCTCAGGGTGGTGGGATGGAGCCCCACCTGGGGCTCCGCACTTAGCGGGGAGTCCACTTGATATTTTCTCTCCCTCTCCCTCTGCCCATCCCTCCGCTCATGTGCTCTCTCTCTCTAATATAAATAAATAAAATCTTAAAAAAAAGAAATGAGGAAAAAGAAATCTGCTTAGTATTGTGTTTTTGCTTTATTTGCATGGATTGCATTTATTTTTGTTGTTGTTTTTCATAATAAAGTGCCATTTTTTTAAATTATTTAAGTGATCTCTACCCAACATGGGGCTTGAACTCACGACCCTAAGATCAAGAGTCACATGCTCTTCTGACTGAGCCAGCCAGGCGCCCCTCATAATAAAGGTGCTTTTAAAATAAAAAAATTTAAAAAAAAATGAAAATTGCAGTACTCGTATTCCTTACTCCTTAGTTCTGATGGACTGCTGAGTTTGACAAGAGACATTTCATTTTCTAATCTTAGCTCTAAGGAAACACCTGTGAATAAGATAAAACTAGTTGTTCATGGTTGAAAGAACAGGTACCTCACAATGTGCCAGCAGCTGTGTCTTCTCCCTTCCTTCCTTCCTCCTCCTGGGTCCTTTCCTAATTGCTCTTCCAGGCACTGTCCTCTGCCTCTCTGTCTATGCCTTTTTTCTTTTCTTTTTTCTTTTTTTAAGATTTTATTTATTTATTTGAGAGAAAGAGGGAGAACAGAGAGAGAGAGAGTGAGAAGAAGAAGCAGACGCCCCACTGAGCAGAGAGCCTGATGTGGGGCTGGATCCCAGGACTCCGGGATCATGACCTGAGCTGAAGGCAGACACTCAACTGACTGAGCCACCCAGACGCCCTCTGTGCCTTTTTTCTTGTGGCCCCCTATCCTGCAATGCCAATCTGTCATTCTCTGAGTCTTTTTAGCCACTTGCTGATGGAAGAAACTTGATCATTTACAAACTAGCCCGGATAGCTTAGAACTCTGCTCCCTACCTTCTTGAGAGCAGTTTCAGTTTCTATTCATTGGGGAAATGCAAAATGGCAAAAAGTTACTTTGAGTTCAATACTTTTAAAGAAATTTGTACTTTCTTCATCATTATAGCATCCACGGTTATCCAAAAAAATCATAGTTCATAAAGATGTGAAACCTTCTTTAGTCTACAATGCTCAGTGCACGCACAAATACAGAACTTCTTAGAAAATCCCGCAGTCACAAGGCATTTCCGTAATACTATTAATGTCTGTAACCATCCCTCAAAATAATACACTCTTGAAAATATAACCAGGAGGAGTTGTGCTGGTCATGCAAGCATGCTTAAAGATAACCTTGAGAAAAACATGGTAGTCCAGCAGGCCTCAGGTGGAGGGGAAGATACACGATCTTGAAGCCGAGCAGCTGGGGATGCCCGGCTCGCTCAGGGCGGAACACCGCCTGCTTCC
>CM052886.1:62734899-62792812 GCA_028534135.1 Potos flavus | reverse complement strand
TGCTGGTCATGCAAGCATGCTTAAAGATAACCTTGAGAAAAACATGGTAGTCCAGCAGGCCTCAGGTGGAGGGGAAGATACACGATCTTGAAGCCGAGCAGCTGGGGATGCCCGGCTCGCTCAGGGCGGAACACCGCCTGCTTCCCTCTTTCGTTATCTCCCCTGCCTCCGGGAGAGCTTGCTGATGGGGTTATCCGTTTAAGTGCTAAGCGCGCTTATTCTGTAACGAATTCCATGCTGATTGACCAGGCACACCCTTCTCTTCTCCTTGTTTAATCTATAAGACTCATGTGATCAACTATGACTCACATTCCTTCTTGTTTATCTACAAACAATGTATAATCTTCTTTATTGATTATCATCTCGTATCCAATAAATATGGGATTAAGGAGTTGTTCGGGGCGGCAGTCTTCTCAACTGCCGACCCCTGCTCCCAATCTCTATTGCAGCTGACTTGTTTGTGCCTCATTCTTCTCCCGTGCGCCGTCAGGAAGCGGCAAATGTCTTTAGAACAAACAACCCTAGGCTGCTTCCCATTAAAATCCAGTTTACAAAATTTGAATGACAACCAAGTCATCAGCTTCTAAAAAGCAGTCCTGGACTTCCCTGTAATTTATGCTTTTAGCACAAAATAACCGAAAGGTACAGGTATGCCATATACTATCGGCCTTCTAGCATCTTGTGAGAAGAAGCTGGGCCAGTGTGACTTCCCTGCAAGCTGAAGTTGGGTTTAGGTGCAGACGTTCTTAAATGGAAATATATGCCATATATGCCAGAATAGAAAGCAAAATTTTTCCTAAATACAATTTTTCAGAAAAGAGAGTGGCCTTATATTTTTGTCTTCACTTTGTTCAAGAAGGACAAAATTGCTCAGGAAGACAATATGTCTTGAAAGGACCTTGAGCAACAGCAGTTTTCTAATAAGGGCCACCTAAAAAATTAGAGGAAAAGATCAAAGACATTCCTGAGGGTATGACCTTGGAGGACAAGCATGGGAGATCCTTATTAGTAGGCTTTTTAGAAAGTCACCGAAAAGGGAAGAAGTACATATTTGTTGAGTGAATACGGAGGGGAAAAACAAAAACCTGCCCTAATGTTTAACAACTAGCTTTCTGAGACTCAATGAAATTTCCATTGACAACAGGCTCTTCAATTTAAAACATCTTCTTTCTTAAAATGCCTAAGAGGGCACTGTCAGATGAGTCAAAATGTTCCCATGATGATGAAAATCCTGATGTAGAAGATGCCTGTGAAGAATTAAATAAAATCTCTTGAGGAGGAAAGAAATAATTTTTTAATTAATTCCGTTTTGCATAATTTGTGATTTTAACATGAGCAAATATTTAAATATCTAAAGTAACGAATGGTTTAAATAGATTTTTTAATTACTTAATTTATGTCTACAAAAGTTTACATTCGAATTGTAGATTAAATAATGTAGATTTTAAAAGCTACATAATCCAGGGGTGCCTGAGTGGCTCAGTTGGTTGAGTGTCTGCCTTTGGCTCGGGTCGTGGTCCCAGGGTCCTGGGATCGAGCCCCATGTCGGGCTCCCTGCTCCGGGGGGATCCTGCTTCTCCCTCTCCCTCTGCTGCTCCTCCTGCTTGTGCTCTCTTTCTCTGTCAAATAAATAGATAAAATCTTTAAAAACAAAACAAGACAAAACAAAACAAAACAAAAAAAAAAAAAATCTTCAAAAATAAAAATAAAAAAAAATAAATAAAAGCTACATAATCCAATTGGAAAAAGACACCAACACTTGAAGCATATATGTGTGTGCGTGTGTGGGCGCCTGCATGTGTGTGCATGTTTATGGAGGAGTGGAAGAGTGAAGAAAGCTCCCCTGTGTAATTCTAATCCCAGTCTTCCATCATCTCCCCTCCCCATCCCTTTTAACAGCTATAAGGCCAAACAATGTCTCCCAACTTATAAGACTTGCCTAGGATACTTACCTAATATACAGATTCCCAGACCTCTCCTCAAAGATTCTGATTTAAGACTGGGGTAGAGATGGGAATTTACATTTTTAAACATGCTAGATGATTCTTAAGATCAGACAACTTTGGAAAGCACTGGCCTTTAGCATTAAATGAAATGGTAGGACATGAATTTCGTGGTGCCTTTTCTTGCACCTCATTAACCTGAGTTCTTTCCTCTCCCACTGAGATGGAAAGATAAACAAGACTGGTCCCTCCCAGTCAGCCCCGTTATTGCCTGCTTCCCGTGGGGGAGGAGGGGCGTGAAAGCAGGATGACCAAGGTCTCTTGCAGAGGTCTGGGAGAAGTCTGAAGTTTGTTCCTGCTTACTGACTGTTGATGAAGGCGGGGCATTCCAGCCCTGAGCTCTCTGCAAGGCCAGAAGCGCGCAACAATCAGGCAGCAGCCACACAGGGACTCAGGCAATAATGGAAGGTGGAAGCAAGCAGAATCAGCTTGCAGGAATGGAATTGTCCACAGAGACAATAAATGTCCAGAGCAAGAACTCCTGTCCCCTTCAAGGTCCTTCTAGCTGGACTAAGAATCAAATTGACATGAGACAGATTAAACAGGAGAAAATCCAATTTAATAGCATACGTACGGGGAATCCATACAGACATGGAAACTCCAAAGACAGGCAAAATGAGGTCTATATGTCATTCTGAACTAAGGAGAGGGGGTAGGGATCTGGGACTTCAAGAGGAAAGGAATGCACTGCCCCGGGCCGTAAGAAATAAAGCACATATTTGGTAATTAGATGTTTGCCCTACCATACAGATAGGTCGCTCAGATAAAATTTATCTCTGCTAATAATCCTTATTCTGGGAAATACTCCCAATTTAGATTCTTCTGTGTGGTCAAGGGAGGGGCAGAAGTTTCTCTTGAGCCCCCAGGGTCTTGATTGCCTTTGGCTCAATCTTCACACCAGAAGGGCCCATCTTGGAGTGGCCTACATTAGCATGGAAGAAATAGGTCTTAGTTGCTCTACTGTAGTTGGGCATTCAGGGGAGGGTCTTAGTTGATTGTTTTTGTTTTTGTTTTAAGATTTTATTTATTTATTTATTTATTTGAGATCGAGAGAGCAGGACCAGGGGGGAAGGGCAGACGAAGAGGGAGAAGCAGGCTCCCCACTGAGCAGGGAGCCTGACATGGGGCTCGATCCCAGGACCCTGGGATCATGACCTGAGTCAAAGGCAAGCGCTTAACTGACTGAGCCACCCAGACACCCCAGGCCTTAGTTTTTTTACGCAGTTCTGGGAGACCAGAAAGATCCTCCTTGCCCCAGCAGCTTTTTAGTACAGATTGAGGAAGCACGGTCGTCAAGGCCTCAGGCAGCTGGTTAACGCTCTCCTCCACACACACTGAGTGTAGTGGCTTGATCAACTCCCTTTCATGGGGAAGGGCCTTGTCCACCTGCTTCTTGGGAGTGTCAAAATAACACAAAAGGACCAAACTTGTGGATTCTTGATACTGGATAAGACTAATGTTGTCTGAATTAACAAAAGACCCATAGAAGTTAGATATAAACTCATGAGTTCCTAGACTCCCAGTAAAGTTAATTACTGGGGTCCCTGAGTGGCTCAGTCAGTTAAGTGTCAGTCTCTAGATTTTGGCACAGGTCATGATCGGAGGGTTGTGAGATCGAGCCCCATGTGGGGCTCTGTGCTCAGCACAAAGTCTGTTTGAGATTCTCTCTCTCCTTCTCCTTCTGCCCCTAACCCCCTACATATGTGCATGCCCTCTCTCTAAATAAATAAAAAAAATTTTTTTAGATTTTTTTTTTTAAATTTATTTATTTGACAGAGAGAGAGATTACAAGTAGGCAGAGAGGCAGGCAGAGAGAGAGGGGGAAGCAGGCTCCCCGCTGAGCAGAGAGCAAGATGCAGGGCTCGATCCCAGGACCCTGAGATCATGACCCGAGCCGAAGGCAGAGGCTTTAACCCACTGAGCCACCCAGACGCCCCTAAATAAATAAAATTTTTTAAAAAATAAAGTTAATTATTTAGTATAGTCAAGGCTAGAGTCTATAGTAAAAGACGATCCTGCCAGGATGGATCCCCCACAACCCACCATACAAAAACATCCAAGGGGTGGCAACGGAAGTTAGAACTGCTCTGATAAACACAGCTGAAAAGCTTGATCAAGTGAAAGAGAAATTCAAGAACCTTCTCAGAATGTCCCCTATGTTTGTTACGACTGTACAATAACAGAGAGGGAGAGGCACATGGGTGGCTCAGTCAGTTGTGCCACCTGCTTGTGATTTTGGCTCAGGTCATGATCTCAGGTAGCCCCACATCAGGCTCTGCATTGAGTGGGGGGTCTACTTGAGATTTCCTCCCTCTGCCCCTCCCCATACATTCTCTCTCTCACACACTTTCTCTCAAATAAATAAATAAATCTTAAAAAAAAAAAAAAAGAACAGACAGGGAGGGGGTGCTGGGGTGGCTCAATCGGTTAGGGGTCTGACTCTTGATTTTGGCTCAGATCATGATCTCAGGGTCATGAGCTTGAGCCCCACATAGGGTTCTCTGTGCTCAGTGGGGAGTCTGCCTGAGATTCTCTACCCGCTCTCCCTCTGTCCCCCCGTACATGTGCACACATGCTCTCTCGCTCTCTCTCTCTCTCTCTAAAATAAATAAATAAATCTTTAAAAAAAGAAAAACTAATGGTGATTTATAAATAAATAAATAAATAAAAATAAAATTAACAGAGAGGGAAGGAAAATATTTTAGGCTAAAAAGAAAATCTTTAGGTATCTCTGATCTGGCCAATGGATTCATTCACTCCAGCAATGCCTCATAAATTGCAGGTCATGACCCACTAGTGGATTGTGAAATCTTTTTAAAAAAGGAAATAAAGAAAAAAAAATACTAGAATGCATTGCATGTAGGAAGGATTCTACTTTATGAGACTTTTTTTTAAAAGTAATATTTGTGGGGCACTTGGATGGCTCAGTCAGTAGAACATTTGACTCTTGGTCTCAGAGTCATGAGTTCAAGCCCCACGTTGGGCATAGAGCTCACTTAAAAGAAAAGAAAATGAAAATAAAAAATAAAAGTAATATTTATAAGGGGCTCCTGGCTGGCTCAGTTGGTGGAGCGTGTGACTCTTGATCTCAGGGTTGTGAGTTCACACCCCATGTTGGATGTAGAGGTTACTTAAAAATAAAATCTTTAAAAATAATAAAAAATTTAAAAATAAACACTTAAAAAAGTAATATTTATGGGTGTAGGTATGTGATAGTTTGCAGTGTGAATTATATTTATTGCAGCTCACAACGACAAAGAATTTAAAATGGACTCTATAAAGGGTCAATTCCTACAGTTCTGTAAAGTGCTTTATTTTCATTACTAAAATCCTTGCATCTCTAAAATCTGCCTTTTATCTATTTTATTAAGCACAAAGTCTGGCACATAATAGGTGTCCTATCAGTCACTGATAAATGAAAAAAAGTTATCATTTCCCTCAGAAAATGACTGACAAAAAAGGAATCACGACTCATGGTTCCTCTGATTTGCCACGCACCGTACAAGCATGCTGGTTCAACTCTGTTGAGGGAAGAAGAGCCATGGCTGGAGAGGGAGGTAAGAAATGGGGAGGCAGGTTCTTGCAAACTTTATTGAGGAGTTTGACTGATATCTATGACAGAGAGCTATGACCCATGTTAAGCAAAAGACTGATGTGGTCAGAATGGTGATGGTTTAGAAAGGTCACTCTGGGTCTTGTGTGGAGAATGGAGTAGATGCATGGATGAATGAGGTGGAGAGACATTAGTTAAGAGGCTACTGAGATCCAAACAAGAGGAGATGGTGGCCTAAATCAGGATAGTGGCATAAGAGATGAAGAGAATAGATTGAATAGATGTTTCTAAGACTGAGCTGAAAGAACTGGGGGGTTGATTGGATGGAGTGAGCAGGAAGGAAGAGTCAAGAAAGAGGCCCACGTTTTTGGCAGGGACTGCAGGGAGCAGAGTCACACTACCATAAAAGGAGGAGAAGATTTAGCAAGAAGGAAGTGAGTTCAATTTGGGGCATATTAGATTGGAGGGTCCTCTTATGGAAGATTCCAGCAAAAATATGCTAATGGCAATTTTAAAGGTAGGTCTGCAGCTCAAGAAAAGGTTAGGATTGAAATGTATCTTTTTGAATTTTAATCCAGATCAGTGTTTTGTTTTCTATAAATATGGTTGCACATATTGAAGTAAAAGGTTGAATGCAGGTAAGATCCAAGGCTTATTCTCTCTCGATTTTCTCAGAATTTGATGTACTTTTGCTTCTTAGAAAATCAAATGTCTGGAAAAGGTATTTAAATTTTCTTCTGATATTTAAACACTCTCTGTTAATACTATTTTCCGTGTTGGACTGGGAAGAAGAAGGCATACTCTTGAGTGAAGTACCTCTAGAAGGCTGCTCTTACTCGTTCTCCTGTGAGAAAAGATATTTCTTTTTAAATTTCCCAGCATTTTAGCCTTCATAACCCCATACAGCAGTAAATCCTAAACTTCAAGTTCCCATCTTCATATTTGTGAAGGGAGGGCATGTAAAGGGACACGTGGTACAGCTGCTCAGAACAGTATTGAGGGGGTGAACTCTCCAGCCAGACTCCCAGCCTTGTGTCTTACTAGTTATGTGATCTTGACCAAGTTATTTCAACTCTCTACCCTCAGTTGCCTGATCTCTAAAATAGGAATGATGATAGTACCCACCTCTTGGGGTTATGAAGATAACTTCTGTAAAAGCACTTGAGAACCTGAAATATTATATGCATTCAATCATTATACATTATCAGTAATTCTGTCAAAGACAACATTTTTTTTCTCCTAAACTCGACATCACTACTGATTAAAAATCTTAGAGAAACATTATTTTAGATCAGGTTTTCTGATCAGAAACAGAGTTTTGTACATAACATCTAAAGCTTGTCTTCTCTGGGAACTCTTACGGATATGTAGAAGTCATTACAGAGTGGAATACTATGAAGCAAGTCAGAATTGATAAGGTGGACTGTTTGGAAAAGAATTTCCAGATGGCTAGGGATTAGGACGAGAGCAGCAAGAATTGGTATCTGAAGTTTACTGAAAAAACAACAGTTCTATATTCCAAACAGCCATGTTCTCATCAAAAATATGGAAAGATAAGAGGGAGGGTTTAAAAATATGATAAAAATTAAAATGCAAATAGAGTGATTTATCTTCATTTCCATAAGATGAGAGCTGGTCAATCAGGACAAACATTTTACTAAAGGGACCCAACAGGGCCAGTGAAGCAGTGATATTCTTGTACAGTCAACAACCTCAGAAACAGGACAGACCATACTTAACACTTCACCAAAGAGAATATTCTGCTCCCAGGATGCTTAGTTATGAATATGCTTGAAATAAAACGAGAGCCTTACCAAATCATGAGCATGACACATGCTTTTAAATTGGCAGTTAACATTCTTGAAGGCAATTGTTTAGCAATAATTACAAATGATGTACTGCTTAAAGTAAAACATAATATTAAGCTTGATTACAAATTACAAACAGTCTCTAGAAGTTAAATGCATACCATACTTTAATAATCAAGACAGTTCAGCCATTTTTCTGGAGTATGTCTCAAACAGAGTTAGCATATAACCCGTATATAACAATATTGCTGTGTTTCTAGTCATTTTATATTTAAGGGTCCAAAATATATTATGCTCACAAAATAACACTGCCTGTGAATGGCAACCAGTTTTTTTTTTTAATTTATATTCCTTCAAAAACACTCTACCCTGGTCATACACACTCATTTATATCACTAAAAATAACCCAAGAGGGTAATTCACAGTCTCACCTCCACATAGAAGTTCTGATTCCCCTAGAAACCTGTAGGTCAAGTTCTCAACCTTTGAAAATGAGCAAACGTGTTCCAGAGAAGTCACTATAGCCATGTATTTGGGCTTTGTATCGATAGCATTAGATTTGAGACCCAAACATGGCCATACACATCGCAGTAAGCCATGTTCTATATCAAAAATAAAATGCAAAAGGAATAGAAGATATTTTGTAATTCCAATAGCACAGACTTAAGAAACTGAATGCTTAGACATACCTCCTACATCTGTCTTTAACTAAGAGGTCATTGCCATGCTTACAGGTGTGAGGCAGTAAGCTATATATTAGTGTGTGATCAATCAAAGAGTGCACTTACTACCATGAACTTGGGTCCTATCCCATAGGATTCTTTTTGCTTTTCCCCCAAAGAATCATTTGCTCCTGAAGTAATGGACTTTTAAGGCACATTTTAACAAAAACCCATCATATACCCAGCTTAAAAATGGAAGCTCCTCCTGGTTACAATAATCTATAATACACCTAAGGAATGTGTGATTTACCAGATAGGCAAGTGTCTCTACCTTGAGGATAAAGTCACATTAGAAAAGTGATTCTTTATTTGCTTAATCAAAATGAAACCTTGTGTAAAAAATATTAGAACATTAAATTTATAAGAATAACCCATATGTACCAAGCCTGTTGGCAAAGATCCAAAGATCCAACAGGATATGGGTCTAGAAATTAAGGAAAAGTCTCCTTTGGAACCCTGGGTTCCTACTCACCCAGATTTCTGAGCAGGAATCATGAGGAAGGGAGTTGGGCGCCTTAGTGATTTTTAGAAATTTCCTTCCAAAATGCGCAGACCCTTGGGAGGACTCAAACCTTACACCTCAATCAGCTACCATCTTGCATTGCAGTTAGTAGCCTCAAAGGAATAGGACTTGGGGAGGGAAGGAGAGAGGATGGAAGAAAGCCACAGATGGAAATGGGATAGTTTCAAGACCAAGTCGCTTTAGGAACTTGGTACATTTTGCTAGGACCAGCTTTGATTTCCTTATGAGTCTTTGCTTAAAAATAAATAAATACATAAAATTATTTTCTAATACCCACAAGTAGGCTTTAGGGCACTGACCCTTGGGACGGATATAGAATTACCTAACAGACATAGAATTATCTACCAGGAATGGTTTGGGGTGAGGGGAGATTTAGGAGTCCCTTAACATTCTAAAAATCTAAAGTAAACATTAAGTGGAAGAATTTCATAGAAACAAACACACAGCTAACTGTAATGCCTCCTCCAGCCATCCTCTTCCCGCTGATGGTCAGGGGTTTGCAGGATGGCTTTTAAGCTGTGCAGAGCATGCTGCTGGCCGGCTGAGTTCTAGTTCAATCCTAAGGTGGGAACGGGCAGAGTCCACAAGGCACACTGTCATGGATGGATGAGCAGGAGACTCAGGGGTGACAAACGTGCTCACCAGGATTATGCTCTGTGGTAGAGATCTGAGACATTCCCTGTGGTCATGATCCTAAATAAACATTTTAAACGTTGCACAACAACAGGCCCACTTCACAGGGGCCAAACATACAAATTGTAGATCTATTTTCAAATCTGTAAGTACCCATCGCCTACATTTGGGAAACCATGTGACCTCTGATGTAACTTCAGCCTGAGTGGCAGGTACAGAAAAGCATCCAGAAACCCTGAAATTCAGCCACATTCCTCTTTTCTCTCCAGTGATTGGCACCATTTTGGAAATCTGGTCCCGAAGGTTCTAAAGAACAGTAATGCAGCAAAAAGGAATAACCTCTCTGTATAAAATGATTATAGAGATGTGTGTTGAGGTAAAGAGCTTTGTAAAAACTGTTGAGTAGGGAAGTCCGGCCACGGCTATGGAAATTTTTAGGTAAGTTTGGTGCTAATATTATTCTACAAAACTCCCGTTTATACCAGTTATAAACAGGAGACGGTTCTTATTGCTCCTGGAGCTTGCTGCCCCAATCTGTTCCAGCTCCACTGAAAAACGTTTTTTCTCAACAATTAGTAGCAAAGATTCCCAAATTTATAAAAAAAAAGTCATTGCCAGCTCATTGCTTTTTGATTTCTGAAAGCCATAGAGATCTGAACTACACTACAGTACGCATGTCCTTGACACCAAGTACAGAAAAAAGCTTAGAAAAGTCGTTTTATCAAAGTTCAAAGAAAAAAACATGAAAAAGAGCAAAATATATACAGTTCCTGGCAGTCCTCACACAGGAGTTTCTGTCTACAGACCATAAAAGTTTACATTTGTGTAGCGAAATTACAGTAGATTTTACTTCATTGTTAAAATACAAGTTTTGGCTTCAAAGTGCTCACTTTATTTAAAAAAGCGAAGATCAAGAGGGTTGCAGGGATTTTTTTTTTTTTTAACAACAAATACGTCATGTGTCCCAATCTCCTTTTTCCTCTTCCTTTAGTGCAACACAGTGCAGCAGCCTCACTGCAAGGTCTGATTCGCAAAGATACTCCTGAAGCCTCACTACAGCAGCACGTTAGGGGTCCCATTGGGGGTGGCTCCTTTTTTCTTCTGCAGCCGATTCTGAACCTTTCGTGATTTCACCATTTTCATCCTCACCTCAAAAACCTCGTGGATGGCTTTCCGGAAGCAATGAAAATTATAGTCAATAAGCCCTGGGGGAGAAAACAAAATATTTTAGACATGCTGCACAGAAATAATCTCCTCTTGGGGCGCCTGGGTGGCTCAGTCGGTTAAGCGTCTGCCTTCAGCTCGGGTCATGATCTCGGGGTCCTGGGATCGAGTCCTGTGTCTGACTCCCTGCTCAACAGGGAGCCTGCTTCTCCCTCTGCCTGCTGCTCCCCCTGCGTGTATGCCCGTTCTCTCGCTCTCTCTGACAAATAAATAAATAAAATCTTTAAAAAAAAAAAGTGTCTGCCCTGGCCAGGACAAGCAACTAAGGGGAGGCAGAAGAGCGGCCTTAACAGAAGGTCCACAGATTTCCCTAGGAGCTCTGCAGCTGGGCTTGAGGAATCGCAGGCGAGATTCTGTGAATGTACATGTTTTCCTAAGGAAAGGTTCCAGAGTACAGACCACATTTTCAAAGGTGTCTGTGACCTACGACATTGAAGAACTGAAGTGAATTTTTTTTGATCTATCAGAATTCAAGACTTCTTACAATTCAGATATATCCTCCACGAAATATTTATTATGTTTCCCCAAAAGGGATTATTAAATTGACTCTGAGTGGAGGCAGACCCTGAACCTGAAGTGGGGCTGAGATCTCAATGCTTCAGTACCCATTATTCATTCGATCCATATTTACTGAATACCTATTATATTTAAGCCACTGTCTGAAGCCCTGGGGAAAGCAAGGTCCCCGTCCCTGATTTTAGAAAGCAAGGTCCCCGTCCCTGATTTCAGGTCAACAGCAAGCTCGGAAGTTCAACAACCAACAACACTCTCAGTTTTTCAACTCTAAGTAAAGTTCAAATGCAGAAATAGTAGGGGAGAATCATTTTGTGTTTTCTGAAATCATTGGTACAAGAATGGAATGAAAGATTAATCCAAAGTCCTGAGTGCATTTTTAGCATACTAATTTGTAAAAGTGTTGAGAACAACAGTATGTTTATACCAATTAGGATAAGGCAGTTGATTCGATTTACTATCTTTACATTTATTAAAATAACTAGCCCAACAACTATTTCCATCCACTGCAGTGATGCTTCCAAAGCCCCAACCAAAATAAAAAAGAACTGGGATTCCAGCCAAGGACTGAAATTTTTCAAAGCAGTCATATAACGGCAAGTGCACTGGAAGGAACACCAACCAGCTCAGATTCCAGAAGCAGAAAAACCTTCTGAGTGGCGCCCTCTGCTGCTTCTGAAGCGACAGTGACCACAGTGCAATAAAACCTCCAAGTAATCTCCTCAGACAACACTACTGGAATGAGGGGGAAGGGGGAAGGTAATAAGAAATAAGCCCGGCGGGGGGAGGGGGGGGCGCCGCGGAGCTGCAGCCTCAGTCGGTAGAGTACGTGACTCTTGATCTCAGTGTTGTGAGTTCGAGCTCCACGTTGGGTGTAGAGATTACAGATTACTTAAAGATAAAATCTTTTTTTTAAATTTTATTTATTATTTATTTGACAGAGAGAGAGACAGTGTGAGAGGGAACACAAGCAGGGGGAGTGGGAGAGGGAGAAGCTTCCCACTGAGCAAGAAGCCTGATGCAGGGCTGGATCCCAGGACCCCGGGATCGCGACCGGAGCCAAAGGCAGACACTTAACTGACTGAGCCACCCAGGCATCCCTAAAGATAAAATCTTAAAAAAAGAGAAGCATCTCTTTTCTGCCTGAGGCTTTCACAGAACTTCCTTCACCACACATGGACAGGTACCAGGGATATGGGAATGAACGTTCTGGGGCACCCCTCAAACAGGGGCATGGAGGAAGGTGGATAAGTGTTGCAGTCTTCCATACTCAACTGGGGTGACTGAGTTTGTTCCACACAGCTTCTCAGAGACTCTCTTATTGGCAGTGAACATAAAGCTATTCGTTGACACCACAGTGGGTGGCTTTTCTACCTGCCTTGTCTCATTTTCCTACTTCCTAATTTTTGTTTCTTGGGATCATCTTCCAAATAAAGCATGTAGTTAAAAGAAAATAAACAAGGAGCAAAGAAATGATTTTATTTAGTGGGAACTGGGATAGGAAATGTGAGAACAACGTCAAAATTCTTTGCCTATATATGCAACCAACTGCCTTAGGAAGAAAGCTTAGTTAGAAAAACTTTGGCTCAGTGAGCATTCATCTTGCAGAAATATTCTGTTGAAAGTTCCTGACAAATCTTAACTTATTCATCTTCGCAATTTAAAATGTAACAGTATCAGGGCGCCTGGGTGGCTCAGTCGGTTAAGCGTCTGCCTTCGGCTCAGGTCAAGATCCCAATCGAGCCCTGCACTGGACTCCCTGCTCAGAGGGAAGCCTGCTTCTCCCTCTCCCACTCCCCCTGCTTGTGTTCCTTCTCTTGCTGTGTCTCTCTCTGTCAAATAAATAAATAAGATCTTAAAAATATATACATATATTAAAAAAAAAATCCAGAGAACTTTAAAAAGTTTAACAAACCCTAGGCCCCTCTCCCAGGAATTCTATTCTAACTGTTCAGAGGAGGGCCCAGAGGTCCATATTTTTTAACTGCCTCCCTTCCCAAGGTGCCTATAACGTGGAGCCAAGGCTGAAAACTCCACATCTGCTTTCGATCCTCTCCTTTCTGCAAAAGTAGTCACAGAGGTCATTAATGAAAACTCAGACGGAGACCCAGCATGAGGCAAAGCTAGTCAACTAGTGTCGGTTATCAGCGCCAAGAGGACTCTACAACATTTGAGATTAAAACCATAAAACCAGAGGCGCCTGCCTGGCTCAGTTGGTAGAGCATCCGACCCTTGATCTTGGGGTTGGAAGTTGGAGCCCCAGGCTGAGTATAGAGATTACTTAAAAATAAAAATCTTTAAAGAAGAAAAAGTAAAGCAACAAAACCAAACTACTCTATGCATTTATAAGCATTAAGTTCTTTTTAAAGACAACTACCTGATCCCCAGGGTGACCAAGTTATTCCATTTGCCTAGGACATTCCCAGTATCAGCTCTGAAAGTCCCCTGCCCTTGGAAACCCTCCCATCCCAGGAAAATGGGAGATAATCACTCTAAAAAGCACAGGAGTTGAACATGATGGGGTTAAATCTGCCCGCCATTTCCTAGTTATAACATTAAAACTAATACCTAGGTTTCTAGCTAGTTTAATAAATTCTACCAAATCTGTCTATCCTTAGAGATGATCCCACCTAGGTGGCTTAGCAGTAACTTACAAAGATCCACATAATAAAGTCCTGCTTAAATTTATCTCCACAGCCATAGATGGATGTTAAAATTAGCGGGCAAAAGTTTGAGGAGGAAGAGGATTTACATAATTTGAAAATATTTATTAACTACAATGGGAAAGACAGGAACTTTCCAGTGGAAAAACCTGACAGACATGACCTTGACTAAATCAAGGTCAGCATCACCAGTGGTAATAAGACTTATCAACATCATGAACCCCTTGATATGATGCACTGAGAAGGACACATTCTGGTCAAAGTGCATAATCTTGTTCCAACTGTGTGGAAACAGCAGACCAACCCAATTTGAGGAACATTCTACAAAACAATTGATTAGTACTCTTCAAAAGTGTCAAGGTCATGGGAGATAAAGAACTAGAAGACTAGGAGGAATAGTGACTAAATCAGTTTGTGATCTTGGAACAGAAAAAGGGTATTTTTGGAAAAATGGTGAAATCTGAATAAGGTCTAGTTTCTTAATGAATACTAATTAATTAGTTAATACTATTAAATTAGTATTATAGTAACGGTGATTCCCTATTTTTCATTACGATAGTATGTAAGATGGGGAAAGTGGATGAGGAATATGTGTAAACTATGTACTATTTTTGCAACATTTCTGTTCAGTCTAAAATCAGTTCAAAATAAATAAGCTCTCGGGGCATCTGGGTGGCTTAGTTGGTTAAACGACTGCCTTTGGCTCCGGTAGTGATCCTGGAGTCCCGGAATCGAGTCCCACATTGGGCTCCCGGCTCCACAGGTAGTCTGCTTCTCTCTCTGACCTCTCCCCTCCTCTCATGCTCTCTCTCACGCTCTCTCTCTCAAATAAATAAATAAAATCTTTAAATAAATAAATAAATAAATAAAAATGCTCTCCAGGTTGATGCTAATGTACCCTAAATTTTAGGACCTGCCACTGACCTAGATGGTTTGGGGTTCTAGTTGTACTATTTGTATTTTATTTTACTTAGCTTCCAAAATTGATACAAAATATTGATCACCAAATATAAATTCTGGAAATATCTTTAACCAAGGAAATATATGTATAATAGTTTAAAACAAAATACACACAATTGATTCTGTGTAAGGACAAGCCCAGGAATCTTAGCTCTGACTGCCATATACTGGTAGTAGAAACTTTAAGAGAAACTCACTTACAGTTTCCGGGTCTGGGTAAAATCATCTATAACTGAGAGAATGAAACAAGGTATGGTCCTGTCAAAATTCCACGAGCCTATTATTTAACCTGTTCTTACTTTCAGCAAGAGGAAACTAAGGAGTAAAATATTAACACCACTTAATTAAAAGTTTTGAAGGCCAAGAACACAAAAGGCAATTTGGTTGATAACAGTAAATATAGGAAAAATATACAACTTCACCAAGAAGCAAGGAAGTGTAAATTCAAATGATACTAGTTTTTAATAATTAATTTTTTAGTGCTAATACCTAATATTGATAGGAATACAGCAAAACGACACACATATGTGCTCTTAGTAGCAGAAAACCGTAACATCTTTCAGAAGGACATTTTGGTAATACGTATTAGAAGCCACCAAAACATGCCTACCCTGCCCTTGGATCTGAGTAATTCCACTTGTTGAAGTTTTTTTCCTGAGGAAATAACCAAAATGTACACAAATATTCAGTGCAAAGAAGGTCATCGCAGATTATTTACAACATTAAAATCTAGAAACAATATAAATTCTTAACAACAAAAGAAATTAACATAATCATTAAAATGATGTGGCCAAAAAAAAGGGCTTAGTGAATTAGAAAGATGTCTGTAATTAGAAAGATATCTGAGGGGCGCCTGGGTGGCTCAGTGGGTTAAAGCCTCTGCCTTCGGCTCAGGTCATGATCTCGGGGTCCTGGGATCGAGCCCCGGATCGGGCTCTCTGCTTGTCGGGGAGCCTGCTTCCCCGTCTCTCTCTGCCTGCCTCTCTGCCTACTTGTGATCTCTTGCTCTCTCTCTGTCAATTAAATAAATAAAATCTTAAAAAAAAAAAGAAATATATCTGTAATTACCTCACTGTAATTCAGTGATGGTTACAAAGTAGTATTTATCATATCACGTATAGAGACATAGGTACAGATGAAAAATTCTGAAAAGTTGTAAAGAAAATGCTGAGAGTGATTTCTGAGTGAGAAGTTATCAATAATTATTTCTTTTTTGCTTATTTGTTAACTTCTAAATTTTCTAAGTGAATCTATTGCTTTTGTAATAAAAAAGAAACAATAAAAATCTAAATTATGTTTTCATGCCCAATGACTTAGGAAAATTTTCATGATATAAATGAGTGAAAACAACAGATGTAAAACCATATAGACAATATTGGCCCCCTTTGTGGCAGGAAAGGAGGGATGAGAGAAGGGAAGAAGGCAAAATGGGAGGGAGGAAAGAAGGGAGAAAGAAAATCTCAAAAATCTAACATAGAATTTAGCCCTAGATGGCAAAATTGAGTGGTTTTATTTTGTTCTTTATACTTCCCCAAATTATCAAAGTATTTCTATAATGAACATGTGTGCTTATAAGGGGAGAAAGGCTATTTTAGTAAATGTTACTGTTGGCACTTTGTTGGGAATTTTTATACCCCCCAAACTGGTAAATCATGCCCTAGTTACTAGCAAAAATCCCTAGCATGTCAGTAAGCTGTTTTAAATGGTAATTTAAATTTAAATAGTAGTTTAAAAAAAAAAAGTAAATAGTAGTTTAAGTTCCCAGTTTAAACAGTAGGGGGAAAATGAGTATCTCTATGAGGTTAGTTGCTTAATTTTATTTTCTTTATATTTATTTACTTATCTGTTTTATATTTATATATAATATATATTTATATATTATACATTTATATGATATTATGTCACATTTATCATTTATTTATATATCTTTTGGGTTTTTTTCACTGATTGGTGACCTTCTTAAGTATATTCATGTCTTCCCTTTTCAGAATCATGATGCCAGCCCTGTGTTTTGAAGACTAAAGAATGTATAAAGGCTGAACAGAAGTTAAATATGCCTCGCTTTAATGTTGTACAAGTCCCCCGTCCTTTCCATAGGGATCTCAAGTGGTTCCACTGTCCCTAGGACCTTCTAGAGGAACGGACCAGGAAGGAGGCCGCGGCCCGCACCCCAGGCTGCTGGGCCCTCCTGGCAAGAGACATTACAGCCTGTCAACAAGGCTTTAATCAGCTGCACTCCAGGGACAGCCAGAGCCCCTGGAAGGACTGTCTGGTGCCCCTTCTACCTCATGGCAGCTGCATCACTAGAGGGCAGGCTGGTTCCTGGATCCCAAAAGCCTGACAGCTATGGGGGGTGGGGGCGGAGGGGATGTGGGGGAACAAGGGGACTTGTGACTCAAGTCTGGAAGCTTCAAGAGGCATGAGGCTGACCACTCACCATCCACAAGCAGTAGAAGCAGTTATCAGTCTGAAATGAAATGGTTTCATTTAAAGCACGCACGTGTGCGCGCGCGCGTACACACACACACACACACGCGCACACAAACACACACACACACACAATTACCTTTTCTTTCAAAGCTTTCCTCTCTGACAAAGCAGACAAGAGCCAGGAACTTTGTCACCTCTTTTAAATAAAGAACTGTTGTATTGTTCAGCTTTATGATGGCCGTTGATTCCTTGTCATAGGGGGTTCCTGCTCCATCTTCTTTGAGACTAAAGGCGGACAGAAACCAGAACATATGTGACCACTGAGAAGAAACTACAAATTGTAACCCAGCGACAGAGACCAGCTTCCCTACACAGAGTGATAGTCATAATGAGAAGTCGTTTACAATTACAGAGCCTTTCAGCAGAAGTCTTCGAAACACACAATCCCAAGAATGTACATGGTGTAGGACAGTCCCTTCCTAAGGACACGGTGAGTGGCTGCTGGGCAGGAAGGCATGTCTCCAGGCACCTGAGCAGCACGGGTGAGGGATGGAAGTTAGCTCTTCTCCGCTCCATAGCCCATAAGGGCTTCTTTTTTCCTGACAGAATAACCAGGCTATCAAAAGCATGGTCTGATGAAGACCGAGGAGAACTGAATGACTCTTCCAAATTACAGAAGCCTAAGGACACATTACAGCCAAACACTGGCCTAGATCCTGGATCAGGGATAAAAGATAGAATTGGGACCACTGGTAAGATTTGGATATGGACAATATATTACTGCATTATTGTAGTCATGCTAAATATGCTTAATATGGAAAACGGTGGTCCTGTAAAAGGATGTCTGTTTTGTTTTGTTTTTTAAGAGATAGACACTCAAGTAGCTAGGATCAAAGAATCATGATGTCTGCAATTCACTCCAAATGGTTCGGCAAAAACAAACCACACGATGTATCAGAAAAAGAGAGCGCAAATATGGCAAATTGGTAAAAAATGGTTGGATCCTAGTGAAGGGTATCATATAGGAGTTCACTGGACTATCCCTGCACATTTTCTGTAGGTTTGAAATTTTTTCAAAATAAAACACTAAAAAAATATACTGGTCTATTTAAGAAAAGGTGTGGCCTGCAGACACAAATGACCTGGGTTTGAACCCCAGCTCACTTATTCTGTGAACTGCGGCAAGGTAACATCCTTGAGCCTCAATTCCCTTATCTGTATGCTAAGAGTAATTACCTCAAAGTTTCCCAGTACAATGAAATAATATAGATATATAGCACTGAGCACAGTGCTGAGACCATGTAAAATGCACAATGAATGTTAACCACAATGATGACAATGATGACGATGATGATGCCTTTTAATGATCAAAACTGGACCCTCTGAAGACACTGATGTAACCGGATGTACGGAGTCCTCTCCTCATAGGCAAAGGAGCACTTCCCTGTACCTTTTCCCCTTATCTGAAAGTGTGTGTGTGTGTGTATATATGTATTTATTTTTACTTTCCAAATTAATGAATAATTGACCAGAAATTTGACTTAATTGGAATTGTGCCAGATCTCACTAATATAACAGAGTAACATGGCTGGTGCTAAATTTGATCCCTTTGCAGAATAAGAGCCAACATGTGACAGGCACCATTCATAGCTTTTATCATGACTTATCTATCGTCGGGCCTAAGAATCCTCTGAGCTGGGTATCGAGGAACTGAAGCTAGGGGAAGTAGGGTACTTTGGTAGAAGCTGATGATGGGGGTAGATCCAGGACCTCAAACTAATCTAATTTCAGAGTTAATGCTTTTCGTCTCATAAATATCATAAGAAGGTAGGGTGACAAACCAGATTAAATGAAAAGCCTGAATTGTAGAGTATTTCAAAAGAAATGTAAGTTGTTAGTTTTGAGAATATTTTAAACCGGCACATATATGGCTACTTAAAAGTAAATTGGGGAAGAAAGTTTTTTGAAAAAGGATTCAACTCACTGTGACCTACCAAAACGTTAAAGAAGAACCTTTAAGAGGTCTTGGATCTCAGGTGTTAAAGACACTTTATCAGAATTCTTAACATCCTTTGTACTGTTTATAGCTGCTGTTTTTCTAGGCTGAATTTCTCTTGCTAATAAGTGATGTTCTGAGAACAATAAACTGAAACATTTGAATTTCTTTACCCAATGAAGAAAATTTACTAACAGCACTTAATAACACAAGAAAATTCTTGGGTGATAATGTTAAATGCATAAAGCAGGATATATATAAAATTACATATACAAAGTGATCACATTATCCTAAAAATCACACAGAGAAATAAGAAAAAAAACACATTAGGGGCACCTGGATGGCTCAATCAGTTAAGCATCTGCCTTTGGCTCAGGTCATGATCCCAGGCTCCTGGGATCAAGCCCCCAGGCTTCCTGCTCAGTGGAGAGCCTGCTTCTCCCTGGGCTCCTCCCCTCATCCCCCACCGCCTCATTCTCGCCCTCAAATAAATAAATGAAATCTTTATTAAAAAAAAAGAACAAAACGTTACCAGTGACTGTCTCTAGGTGATGAGATTATGGGCTACCTTAATTTTATTCTTTATGCTTTTACATATTTTCTGCAATGAGCACAGATTGCATTCATATTCAGAAAAAAAGAGACATTAAACAAATTGGAGAAACCGGAAAGACCCAAAAAATTACAAGTAAACACCGGTGATGGATTACAACTGCAATGTCTATGTGCACTACTCAAGTCTGCGTTCACAAAGCGACGGAAACCCAGGCAGCCGCAATGTATTTTAGAGCGTGCGTGTGCGTGCCTGGAGAGCCAGAAACTCAGCAGATTCCTAAACCGACTGACCGAGGCACCAGGTCCCCCGCCTCGGGCCCTGCTGGTCTCCACAGCGCAGCTGGGAACTGGCAGCGAGCCTGTTTCCTTGGCGGCTGCCAGTTAGCTGGGCTGGCTTCTCGAGGCTCCAGCAAACACTGAGGAAACTCCAGGGCGCACGCCCAGTTGGTGACCCAGACTGGTTCTTACTGCACCTGATGGGTTCTCAGGAAAAACAATCTGACTCCTCCCGCTGCCTGCCGCCCTCCTCCTGTTTGTTTTAGCTGGGTAAGAAGAACTCTGATTAGCATCATTTACATGAACAGCTTACCACTTACATCTAATTACCATATGGCACAATAAGGATTACGCATATCATTAAAGAGGTGCCAGATTAATTGTGTTTATTGTATTTGATTACCACAGCAATCTACACTGTAATCAGGATACGTTCAGTTTCCATGACTATTTCAAGGTCAATCCACTTAGAGTTTAAAAACAATAGAAAGCTATAGAGCAGTAATCTTGGAAAACAAGGTCTATTTCTGAAGCCAGATGGCAGTATTTAATAATGATACTAAGAAGGCAGTAATCTTGGGGAATAAGGTCTGTTCCTAAAGCCAGATGACAATGTTTAATAATAATAATAAATAATAATAATAATAATAGTGGCAGCTACATTTATCCAGGGCCAAACAGGTGAAGCCCAATGATATGTCACCCTCACTACAGTCTTATGTACCACTCTCCCTATTTCATAATGGAAGGGACGCTGCGTGCATGTGTGTATAGGAAAAAGAATCTGAACTGAGGGGGCAAAGGATCTTCAGACAGAGGAAGAGAGAAATGGGGAGACTGGGGCCCTTACCGAAGCTGATGGAGGAAGCTGTGTGAGGCAGGTCACAGCTGGTGAGTAAAGAGGAAGAATGAACAAGAGCCTTACCCATCAATGATTGGATAAGCATGTAAGATACAATATAAATCGACAGCAACAACTTGATCTTAATACGACAGACAAACGCGTTCAAACTAGTTCACTCTATACGACACCCATTCAGGAAATTAAAAATTATGCGGAAATGTTTCTATGTCTGGTACCACGATCAATTTTCTCCACTCCTTGTTTATTTTATAATATTGTAAGTGTACAGGAAGTTCTGTTTTCTAAGACTCTAAGACCATGATCATAAAGAGGTAATGTTGTTTGCTTAGTTTTGTAATTCTCTGCTGCTCATAAAAGAAGATAAAGTATGTTAAAGAAAATCCAGCAGTTATTTCTTATAGTGAAGAATGTAACAGAACTGTTGTTAATATGAGATATGTATCTAGAGTTTGAGGATCCTATTAGTCTCTCCCAAGTGCGTATGACATTATGATATGATGACAGATTTTTCAGTAGAAGAACCGGAATCAGTCAGACTTGAGTTCAAGTTTTAGTTCTGTCCTTTATTGACAGTGTGAGCAGGGGTTAGAAACAACCACTCTGAACCTCAGTTTCCCCATCTGTGAAATGGGGATAGTAATTCCCATCTCATGGAATAGTGGGGCATTAAATGATATAATGTATGCAATATGCTTATTAGCAGAATGTCAGGCATTTACTCAATTTTTTATTGTTATTGCATGCTATTTATTTACAGATCTCAGTCATTGAAAACAAAAGTCTTGGGACATCTGGGTGGCTCAGATGGTTAAGCATCTACTTTCAGCTCAGGTCATGATTCCACTAGGATCCAGTCCCACATGAGGGCTCTGTGCTCAGCGGGGAGTCTGCTTCTCCCTCTCCCGCTCCCCCTGCTTGTGTTCTCACTCTCTCTATCAAATAAATAAAATCTTAAAAAAAAAAATCGCATTTCTTGTCTTCAGTATACTTTAAAAAAAACAAAAGTATTAAAATCAAATAAGTAAATGCCAATGTTACAAAGGTTATTAACGGTTTCATTTCCTAATCGGAAGTATGGCTGTTTGTACCCTTTAAGAGTATTTTACTTACCCATAAATACACGAGATGTCAATAACCACATCAATCATATCACAGCAGAGCTCATAGGTCTGCATATCCACTGGGGTACTATCAGTTGCAATATAAATTTTACTGACCACGTCAAAGAGAAATGCCTTTTCAATTCCAGAATTCTGAAACAAAAAGACAATGCTATCTTAAAGGGACAGCTGATTTTAGAACATGTTGTCACTATATAAAAAAAATTACATGCCAACCTCAGTGTAAAATATGAATGAGTAAAAATTAATTTAGTAAAGATTTTGTTCTATTCTATTACAATTTAAATCTCATGTAAACTTTTATAGTGGATTTGCATAAGAAATGGAAAATTCTTATTTTTCATAAATTATTTATTGTATTGGGCTGTGTTTCCTGGCTCTTAGAGATGTACCTGCAGTTAGGAAAAGGCAAGGAAAAACACTAATTTTACTGACTGTAAATTTTAAAATGAAGTAAATTTTAAAAATCGAAACAAACTCCAAACTGTGGAGTGACAATAAATATGATGAGTGCAACCAACAAATCTGACTCGAGTCAACAGCAGAGCTGGCCTAGAGCTGATGGTTTATAGGACTCATTCAGCCAGCACATCATTCACAGTGTTTAACATATAAAAAATATTCAACAGGCTCATTCTTATCACCACAACCACCCTTAATGCTTCCTGCATCTCAGAGGGCTCTATCCCCATTGAATGATTGCCTACGACTTTAATAAACACTCTAATTATATCAGGGCAGAACAGGAACGGTTCGGGGAGTGAAAGTTTAAAGAACATAAAACAGCATGTAGAAGCAATCTTCCAGAGTAATCCTTCAGTGACCTTGCAATGCCATAAGAGCAAGCAGAAATAAGACTCTTTTCACACTTGCAATGTTATTCTAAAATTCTGCAAATGGTTCTACCAGGAGGATATTATTTACTTACCGAGATAAAGATGTTTAGCAAATTCTCCAAGGTGGGGAGTTGTGGAATCAGTTTCTGAACCACTTTGCTAAAAGCTTCAAATATTGAATGGTCATATATGCTCGTCAAATAGAAGCTGAAAGAGAAAACAGTATTTCGTCACATTTTCCTTCCAACTGGGGAACAGATTGCTTAGGCTGTCACAACACCGGTGCCCGGCCGTCTATACCTACAGTCCCTACGCACACATTCTAGCCCCCTTCAGAATTCAAAATGACCTCGGCAAAAAATGAACATGTCTCAACAAGCCATTCCTCCCCAGCTCCCAAAAAGCAAGAATTATGCCCATTCTCGTCTGCTGACTGGTTGGACTGGAAGGCTTAAAAATACAGTGGTACGTGCCCATACGAGCTTCCTTATATCATACAAAAGAATCCACACCAGGCCATCTCTACATGCTCCTGTTAGGTTAGTAATGGCTATGTTACTGGTATTGAGGCATCTACTATTTTCATTTTCCAATTTGCAAACTGAATGATGCATACACGTCCCCATAAAAAACTGATAGAGGGGCGCCTGGCTGGCTTAGTTGGTGGAGCATGAGACTCTTGATCTTGGGGTTAAGTTCAAGCCCCACATTGGTTGTAGAGGTTAGTTAAAAATAAAATGTTAAAAAAAAAAAAAAACTGATGAAGAAGCGGTGTTCCTCTGTATTTCTATTTGGATTATCTTCAGAGTTCTCTTTTACTTGTGATTATAAATACTATCATATTTATTAAGAATTGTAAACTTCAGCCTTGATTAACTTCCTGGATTATGTTCTTGAGTTTTATGTTTTTCATGGGTGGGGAAAACATTAGCTTTGACTATATGTTTAAAAAACAAAAACAAAAATTAGAATTGGCACATGCAAAGCTTGCTTTTCCCAAATATTGTCCCAATGTGTACAGCACAAATAGGGTAAACAGGTGAACACCAAACCGCTCGTGCTGACTTTGGACTCCACACCTGCTTCTTTCTGTTGATTAACTGTGATCCCGGAAGGGTTTCTGTTCTCACCTGAGGTGAATTTTTTCTAATCCAGCATCGGCAAGGTCATCGTTTGCCCTCTGATGAATATCTCTTTGGGTTTCAATTTTGTGGTCATCTGACAGACCATCGACTTTATGAATAAACACTTCGAAGTTGATGTCAGTGTTCACTTTGTAGGCCCTGGTCACGGTGAGGTGGAGCCTGGCCAAAGCTTCCATGTAATCGTCCTGGGAACAAAGGCACACTCCTGTCAGGGGAGGCCAACCCCTTCTACACTGCCTTCCACAGACACTCGTTTTCCCCCAGTTTTACTGAGGTATGATCGACAAATAAACACTGTGTACATTTGAGGTGTACAATATGATGTTTTGAAATATGAATACATCATGAAATGATCCCCCCAATAAAGTTAATTAATCTATCCATCACTTTACTTCACAGTTACCTTTTTTTTCCCTTTCATACGCACGCCTAATCTGGAAACCATGTGGGTACAATCCTCCAAAATATTTTGCAAAAGCCCAAATAAGAGCTTGTTTCATAGAATTCAAGTCTGAAACTGAAGTTTCATGAACAAAGAGATGAAAAAGAAAGGCTGGAAAAACACAGCTGTAGGCAGTTACGATGTAGCTTGGTTGACAGTCATTCAGATCAGCATTGCAGTTTTATGAATTCAAAATGACCCCATACCACCTAGGATCTTCCCTGGGATACTATTCTTCCCTGATTTTTGAGTCCCTAGGTGAACTGTGATGAACAGTTAGAGATGGAAACGTGATATGGGTCGCGGGGAGGATGAGGAAGGAGCCAGGAGGAAAGATAAGAGCACTGGTCTAGACCTGAGGTCGGCGAACCATGGCCAGACGGCCAAACTGGACCCATTGTGTGTCGTTCATAATAAAGTTTTATTGGAACGCACATCTATTTACAAACCGTCTATGGCTGCTTTTGTGGTACAGTGGCAGAGTTGAGTGGTGCTCCTCTGCGGAAACTCTTTGGAGATGGTACAGACAGCCTGCAAAGCTTAAAATACTTACCATCTAGCCCTCTACAGAAGCAATTTGCTGACCTCTGATCTTGAGTAACCCAAATAATGCAATACTATTTTTCCTCCTTCCTACAAATGACATTTTTATAATAATATGATGAACATCTGCATATACATCTCCCTGTTTAAGAAATCAAACAGTAGGGGTGTCTGGCTGCCTCAGTTGGAAGACCACACAACTTTTTTTTTTTTTTTTTTAAGTAATCTGTGCACCCAACATGGGGCTCAAATTCACAACCGTGAGATCAAGAGTTGCAAGCTCTATGAAGTGAGCCAGCCAGGCACCCTGAGCATGTGACTCTTGATTTTGAGCTCATGAATTCGAGCCCTACATCGGGTGTCGAGATTAATTAAATACATACACTTAAAAAAAAAAGAAATCAAACAGTAGACACTAAGCCCTGTGTGTCTCTCCCTATCCCCCCGCCCACCCCATCACTCCACCCCCACGCTCCAGAGGTATCCACTCTCCTGAGTTTAGTGTTTATTCTCAATCATCTCTTTCTACGGTACTACATATGTATGTATCCCTAAACAACATACAGAATTCATTTACAATGTCTTGAAATTCAGGGGGACGTTATCTGAGAAAAGACAGTAAGGGAAGCTTTTCAGGTGGAAGAAATATTCTAGATCTTGACTGTAAAGTGGTTATAAGTTATACGCATTTGTCAAACTCACTGAACTGTACGCTCATAATGAATGCATTTTATTGTATGTAATTGTTATTGTTCATGTCTTTAACTGAAGAGGGGAGTTAAGGGGACATGTCTGTGAGCGAAACTAGCCAATGTCAAGAGAGTATCACAATCTCAAAGGATTAGAAGTTGGGGCGCCTGGGTGGCTCAGTGGGTTAAAGCCTCTGCCTTCGGCTCAGGTCATGATCTCAGGTCCTGGGATCCAGCCCCGCATTGGGTTCTCTGCTCAGCAGGGAACCTGCTTCTCCCTCTCTCTCTGCCTGCCTCTCTGCCTACTTGTGATCTCTGTCAAATAAATGGATAAAATCTTAAAAAAAAAAAAAAGATTAGAAGTTGTTACTGTAACTTCCCTGCCAAGCATATAAAATGATCTGATTACCAACTAAGTGATAAAGTGGCACATACCTACAAGGACTAAAAATAACATCTGAAAGAAGAAGATACTTGGTTCATTAGAACAGAGGGAGCACGGCTGATTTTTCCCACTGTGCTTGTTACGATCTTCTACAACAAATAAAAATACAGGAAAAATACACTGCCTTCATTCCTATTCCAAAATTAGACCTAGGAATTACAGGCAGGTCACAATTACCAATGTAGATGAAGCCGACCCTCCATTTTGGATCCCAAGGCCCAAGTGACATGGTTTCAGGGGGCCCAGGGTGGCCCTGGCGGGTGTGGGACATGTTGTGGGCTCTGCCTGGGGGGCGGGCGGGGCCCTACAGTTAGCTCACAGGAAATCACTCTGGATGCTTTCATGCTCTTTCGTTTTACAACATTCTGTGAGGACACATTTTCTCCCTGGTGATATGTTTATCTGGCAATCCTGTGATTGTGAGGAATTCACAAGGAAAAAATAAAAATACGAGGCGTCAGACCAACAGAGCCTTGTTTAGAAATAAACGCAATGACGTTCAAGTGCCTGCCAAGACTGCCTGAAGTTTACATTTCTTTTCAGTGCTTGTAATTGCATCATATAAAAATCCCTGAAAACATGTTTTCTACAGTCTGCTTCCAATACAAAAGTACGTATTACACAGACTCTGAAACAGCTTATTTCATTATTCCTCCCTTTTAGTAAATGATAGCTCTCAACAATGTTTTTCCACCCTTTTTAAAAGTGGAACTTAAAAAGACAAATTTCTCAAACATTCTTATACCTTTCTCTGCCCTTAAGCTAGGGGGAAAAAAAAACCACAAGAAACAAAATAAAAGAAAACACACATTTATCAACCCAAACTGAAGGGCCGCTTTTTGTGTTCAGGTAAAATTAAAACCAAATTACAGTTGCAACTTAAAAATAGGCAAGTGAACCTATTTTAGCCACCGTATAGCCATAGTACAAACACCTAGGATAGAGTGGCATAGGACATTTGAATTCTAGAAATGTCAATTGCTACACAAGCACAACATGGTATTGAAGTGAGTACTTATTAAGCCACTGTCTTGAAAAGATGAGTCATCTGACTGGAATCTCCTTACCTGAGGGTCAGGCTACTAGTGCTGCTACCTCGTTCAACAGCTACAGAAACAGCAGCCCAGTGACTTAGGGAAAACACTGGAGCTTAGAAGAGACAGGTGAGTGGGACATAACGAAGAGCTCGCCATTCCCCTCACCCCCGCCACCCCCCGCCACCAGCGGCAGCACGCACTCAGGAGCTCGCCACCCCCTCTACCCCCAACCCCACCTCCCCTCCCCGCGGCAGCGCGCACCCAGCCCGGCTGCTCCCGTCCGCTGGAGCTCCCTCATCTCTGCGCGGGCAGACCTAGCCAGGAAGGCAGGGGCTCCTGCCAAGGCCACAGATGGGCCAGAAAACAGGTCAGTACAAGCAGGACAGCCAGGAAAGCAGCGACTGACGGCAGGGCCTGGACCTGATGCAGGTGCCTCCAAGCGTGCTTTTCCAGATGGACCCGGAAGAGGGGAGGTACTGCTGTTCACAGACTGGGCACCGGAATTTAAAGTCTCTCCCTTGAGGCTCCTGGGTGGCTCAGTGGGTTAAAACCTCCACCTTCGGCCCAGATCATGATCTCTGGGTCCTGGGATCGAGCCCCGCATCGGGCTCTCTGCTTGGGAGGGGAGCCTGCTTCCCCCTCTCTCTCTGCTTGCCTCTCTGCCTACTTGTGATCTCTCTCTCTCTCTCAAGTAAACAGGCAAAGTCTTTTAAAAAAATAAATTCTCTCCCCTGCGAACCACCACCAAAAAAGAAAGAAAGAGCCCCTCCTCCCCGACGGCCACACTCCCACAGCCACACTGGAAGTACACAGTGCGATCGCTTGGAATGAAAAGGCTTAGTTGAAAATTTCATTATTATATTAAACAGGTGCCTAATTCCCTGAATGAGTTTATGATGCGCTCAGGCATGAGCAGTCTTCTCCGAGAACGGGTTTCCAAGTGCGGGCTCAGAACCATTATTACTAACAGTTTACGAATCCCTGCCTCCCTAACTCCATGGGCGCTCCTGGAAGGGGCAGGTGTGCTTGGCCCATCTGTCCGATTGCAGGTCCAGTTTCAGGGAAACATCGTGCCCTGAACTTCAAGCTGGAGGACTTACTGCCATTTGTCCCCCACAGCCGTAAAAGAGAGCCCTTGGGAGAGCCTTTGGGCTCAGCTGTGCTTCCAGGACATTTTCTAAGAGTGCCTGGACATGGGGAGTTTGAAGAGCATCATTGTCCCAGTGCTGTGCCCTGTACTCTTTCCTAAGTCGGGCATGTCTGAGAAGCACCTGTAGTCTGCTGCTTCCCTTCCCCCGCCTCGCCTTTAACTGCTGGCTCCCACTTCACAGGTGAAAGGCCCAGAGGACCAAAGAGACAATTCACAAGACTAGTTGGTATACTAATAAGGTGAATAACTGATTCCTGGGCACAAAGGCCCTTCACCAGTCAGGGGGTCCCCATGTCTTTGCTTTCAGCAAAGTTAAAGGAAGGCCCAATCAGGATGTCTACTGATAAACTACTAAAAACAAGCCTTGGTGATAGAAAACTGGGCAAGTTAGACGATATAACTTGGAAAGCGTTTAAATAATTGAGTGAATACTATAACAAAACTCACCTCATATCCATCTACTTATTTATGTGAACAAGGTTTCTCAGTGCTTACATCGACACAATCAAAAATGGAACTGATGCCAAATCCTGTCTTATTCAAGCATGCATACGTGAATTAAGTGGGAAAATATCCATTGTCTTAAGAGGTATACTTATCAATCACATTTTTACTTTTTATATTTAATAGTTACCTATAAAACACAAAACAGTTATGCTGTCAATCAATTGTGTACTAGTAATAATTATAATAAATTTAACTCAAAAGAAAACCTTCACACTTAGAACTTTATCTTCCTAGGAAAGAGTAACCATTTTAAAATGCAGACTTACATACATATTTTTGTTGCCGAGAACCTGTGCTATTTTACAGATGTTTGTCCAGAGTACTGGGGGCAAGGGACATGTAGTTGCTGTCCTTGGCCTGTATGGCAGCCCCCTCCATCTCTGAGGTTTCTGTGATTTGCTGAGACATACACAACATCCTGACGGTGCTCACTGCTCATTGGTTAGGGTTCCACAGAAGGAGACTTTTCCCCTTTGCAACCCTGACAGCCCCCACTGAGAAACGCTTGTTGGGTAAAAAGGACTATTCGAATTCTAAAAAAAAACCAAAGCAAAACCATCACAAAGGAACTGGTTTGAACAGAGGAGCGATTGCATCTGGGGGAAGAAGGGGCCTGCAGTCCCATGTACCTCGAGACTGAACTTTACCTGGGAGTCGATGACAAATATCAATGCTCCTGTTCCCCGGAAGATCATCTCATAGTCAAATGTAGGGTCAAAAAAGTCAATCTGTCCTGGGAAGTCCCAAATCTGAAAATTAACAAAGGAGCTATTGGAAACGTCTTCCCGGCAGATCTTGTTTGTGCTCTCCAAGAACAGTGTTTCGTTAGGAGACATTTTGTGAAAGACAACTTTCTGAATAGATGACTTGCCACTTCTCCTCAGGCCCATGAGCAGGATTCTGGGCTTCACCTCAGTGCTGAAGGGATCGCTGAAGTCCAGAACTGGAGAAACCACAAAACAAGAATGAGGGTGAGTTGCTTTCACAGTGGTTAATTAGAGGAGTTTCACTTCCACCTTAGATGTGATTTATGATTCACAGACAATGCCACTCTTCCAGATACAGAGACTGCTAACTACCTCACGCCACTCACCGAGGGGACTTTTAGTAAGTGCAGAACACTGAAAAATGCTGTCTCACTACCTGTCATACTATTCCAGAGGGCAGAAAGACCTGTACAACTCCATATCGCAAGTAGCAAATCTGGCATGTGAAAAGTAGAGCTTTCCTGGAGCAGAGTGTGAGGGGAAGAAATCCAGTCTTAGCATTCCAAAGCAAGGTCTTCTTTGTCTAGATCATCAGAGTCTCTATGCCCTAAAGAGATGCTTGTTCATTTGAGTTATGCCTCTAATGAACAATTTTGGACGTCATCAAAATTTAAAACATTAGTGCTTCAAAGGACACTATAAAGAAAGTGAAAACAACCCACAGAATGGGAGAAACCATCTGCAAATCACATATGTGATAAGGGACTAGTATCCACAATATATAAAGAACTCTTACAATTCAATAATAAAGACAACCTAATTAAAAAAAATTGGCATAAAAAAAAAAAAATTGGCAAAGGATCTAAAGAGACATTTCTCCAAAGATACAAAAATGGCCAATAAGCACATGAAACAATGCTCTGCATCATTAGCCATCCAAGAAATACTAATCAAAACCACAACAGGATGCTACTTCATACACAATGGGATGGTTATAATCAAAAAGACAAACAATAACAAATGTTGGTGAGGCTATGGAGTAATTAGAACCTGCATCCACTACTGGTGTGAACGTAAAATGATGTGCTTTCAACAGTCTGGCAGTTTCTCAGAAGGTTAACCACTGAGTCACCATACGGCCCAGCAATTCCACTGCTAGGAATATATTCAAAGAAATGAAAATATACATCCGATGCACATGAATTTCTTTCTTGTTTCCTTCTTTTTTTTATTTTAAGATTTTATTTATTTATTTGACAGAGAGAGAGAGATCACAAACAGGCAGAGAGGCAGGCAGAGAGAGAGGGGAAAGCAGGCTCCCTGCTGAGCAGAGAGCCCGATGCGGGCTAGATCCCAGGACCCTGAGATCATGACCTGAGCCGAAGGCAGAGGCTTTAACCCACTGAGCCACCCAGGCGCCCCTCTTGTTTCCTTCTGACAACCCCTCTTATATTTTTCTCAGGCCCTGGTCCCAGTCTAATTCAATAATGACTGGAAAGTAATTATTTTTTCCCTTATTGTAACTAATAAATTTTTCCAAGTCTCTACAATTGTCTAAAACACATATTAATACCTGGTAATATCTTAGTGAATTTCACTCCTATATATAACATTTTGATGTTTGAATTTGCAGTAGGTTTTGGTAAACACACAAATTTCAAGTAAAAAAATAATTGAATAAAGAAAAAGTCAGCAGGTGCGGATATGCACAGCTGCTACTCCACTATAAACAACACTTCCATCCTACCCACACACTCTTTTCCAGTTCAACTTAACCCAATTCAACAACCTACTGATGATATACTATAGAAGCAATAATGCAGGAGGAAAGCACCCCCAAAAGTCGCCAGCTTCTTCTTCATCAGTCATCATATGCTACTCACTCACAGTACTATCATTACAAGTCAATCTTAGCAAAAGCAGGACATAAATTAAAAAAGAAAACAGGGCTTCGAGTTTTAAAATTTTCAGACTGTTAACATGTCACAGACTTCCCTCCCACAGTGAGTCCCGAAAAGTAACAGAAAAGGTATAAATCATAAATAAATAGATGAACAAATAAACATAAATATCTGAGCTTAAAACAAAACAACAACAACAACAACAAAAACCCTCGACGTTGACAGATTACAGCAACAGCGAAATCCCTAAGAAACACAAAGGTCAGACTGAAGAGGGAACCTGCAGCCCACGACTAGGAAATGTAGGGTTCTGCTACAGAAGGTAGAATGGTGGAAGCCCAAACAGGGAGGGACATGAAGACGACGAACAGGGTCCTTATTTGGAGAATCATAATGAGAAAAGCTAGCAGATGAACTCCATGCACTATTGCCACCCACCCACCCAGTGCATACTTCAGGTAAGAGCAATGACTATAGGGGTTTGGGTATGAGGGGGAAGGCAGTGCTCCAGGGGCTCAGAATGCCCAGCAGGAACATGGAGCACCCACACTACCAAGTGCTCCAAGTGCTCTGCCCCTCCTTAATTCTCACTGCAGTGTGTGGAGTTCAATAGGGGGAAGCAGTACTATCTTCCCTCCAGACATTTCTTCAAAACTCTAATATCCATATACCTGAACATACACCTGAAGAAGCAGAGTTCATAAGGAGTCAGAGTAAACTTCCAAGTTAAGTATAATTAAAATATTCAGGGGCGCCTGGGGGGCTCAGTGGGTTAAACCTCTGCCTTCGGCTCAGGTCGTGATCTCAGGGTCCTGGAATCGAGCCCCGCATTGGGCTCTCTGCTCAGCAGGGAGCCTGCTTCCCCCTCTCTCTCTGCCTGCCTCTCTGCCTACTTGTGATCTCTCTCTCTCTCTGTCAAATAAATAAAATCTTTAAAAAATAATAATTAAAATATTCAAAGAAAATGTGGTATCCATACAACAAGAACAGACAATTTCAGAATAAGAGCAACCATAAAAAAATGGCCTTAGAGATCTTAGAAATAAAAATATAATTGTGTGGCGGGGTTAGATATATGCATTGAAAAACAGAATAAAGACAGATAAAGAAGGCAATAGTGAACTGGAACATCAAATCCTCTCAGAATATAATACAAAGGGATACAGTGCTGGAAAGTATGAGATAAAGGTTAAAGTGACATCAGGAATAACTATCTCAAACCAGTAGAAAATATAAATACTTGTGAAAATACATTAGAAAAGGGTCCAGAAGAATGCACAGCAAAAAGAGTGCATGAGTGAAATATTTGGGGGAATCATCAAAGGGATTTTGGCTTCAATTTTTTTAAATTTTTTTTTTAGTAATCTTTATACCCAACGTGGGGCTCAAACTCATAACTCCCAGATCAAGAGACACATGCTGCTTCAACTGAGCCAGTCGGGCACCCCTGTGGCTTTAATTTTAAAAAAGGAAACACATTCATATATTTATATATATGTGTGTGTGTGTATATATATATATACACACACATATATATATATGTGTGTGTGTATATATACATATACACATATATAATTATATATAATTAATTACATATAATTATATATTATATATAATTACATATAATTATATATTATATATATTTAATTTAATTTCTATATATTTAAAATTAGTTTTGAAAAAAGTTTAATGTATAGTGAGTCATGGTAGACAAAGAAATATTTCAAAATATTAAATACTTTTTAAATTGTAATTTCAACTCCATCTTTTCTTGTTAAGTGGTTGTTGTAAGGTTTCTGTTTTTTCAATACAATAATTATATTTTTTTACTATACTCAAAGTAGTAGATTGGTAAGGTTGGTTGGATAAAAAGATATGCAAAACATGGTTCCTATCTTGGAGAAACTTAAAATCCAGTCTAGATAATGTGGTATAGGCACAAAGATAGACAAACAGATCATTGGAATAGAATACAGAGTCACATATACAAGGATAACTGACATTTGACAAAGATGAAAAGCCAACTCCATGGAGTAAGGATAGTCATTTTTACCAAATGGTGCTAAAACAACTGGATATCCATATGCCCCCCCAAAAAAAACACTTCAATCCACATTTCATACCATAAACAAAAATTAACTCAAAATAGATCATAGTCCTAATTTTAAGCCTAAAACTATGCAACTTCTAGGAGAAAATATTTATGACCTTGGGTTAGGTAAAGATCTCTTAGATATAACACCCTCCCCCCATATTGATAAGTTGGACTTTATTAAAATAAAAACTTCTCTTCGAATGACACCATTTAAAATAATTTTAAAAAGCAAGCCATAGATCAAAAGAAAATATTTGCAAATCATATATTTGATAAAAGATTTGTATTTGGAATACGTAAGGAACTCTAAAAACTCATTAATAAGAAAACAAAATTCAGTTTTTGGAAAGGTAGGAGAGCAAGAGATTTGAACAATTTACCAAAGAAGACTTATAGAAGGTAAATTCACACATGAAAAGACGCTCAGCCCATCATCAGTCATCAAGGAAATGTAAATCAAAACCACAATGAGATACCATTGCAAACACAGTAAGATGGCTAAACTTAAGAACACAGACAGTAACAAGTGTTGATGAGAATGTGGAGGTACCAAAACTCTCATACACTGCTAGTAGAAAAGTAAAATGGTACAACCATTTTGGAAAACAGTTTCATGGTTTCTTAAGAAGTTAAACATGTATTATATTATCCCAGCCATTCCGCAGCTATATATTTACCTAAAAGAAATAAAAGTTTGGGGCGCCTGGGTGGCTCAGTGGGTTAAAGCCTCTGCCTTCAGCTCAGGTCATGATCTCAGGGGCCTGGGATCGAGCCCCGCATCAGGCTCTCTGCTCAGCGGGGAGCCTGCTTCCCCCCTCTCTCTGCCTGCCTCTCTGCCTGCTTGTGGTCTCTCTCTCTGTCATATAAATAAATAAAATTTTAAAAATAAATAAATAAATAAAAGTTTATGTCCATACAAAGGCTCATAGCAATTTTATTTGTAATAGTCAAAGACTGTTAACCCAAATGTCCGGGGCGCCTGGGTGGCTCAGTCATTAACCTTCTGCTTTCGGCTCAGGTCATGATCCCAGAGCCCTGGGATTGAGCTCCGCATCAGGCTCCCTGCTCAGCAGAAGGCCTGCTTCTCCCTCTCCCACTCCCCCTGCTTGTATTCCCTCTCTTGCTGTTTCTCTCTCTCTCTCTATCAAATAAATAAATAAATAAATACAATCTTAAAAAAAAAAAAGAAACCCAAATGTCCATCAGCAGGTGAATGGATAAATAAATTGTGGTGAACCTCAGCAGTAAAACGAAATAAACTGTTCACACATATAACATGGGTGAATATCGAAATAATTATGCTGACTGAAAGAAGCCAGCTGAAAAAGACATACTCTGTGATTCTATTTACATAAAGTTCTAAAAACTGTAAACTCATCTATAATAATAAGCAGCAGATCAGTAATTGCCTGGGAAATGGAAGAGGTAGTGAGAAGGGTTCAGAGGGAGCGACCTTGAAGGGGTATAAGAAAACTTTTGTAATGGGTATGTTTCTGGTTATGGTGATGGTTTCACAGGTGTACACATATGTCAAAACTTATCAAATAAGTGTATTTAATTTTATGTCAATTATACCTCAGTACAGCTTTAAAAAAAAAAGATTTATTTATTTATTTGGACAGTACGCAAGAGTGGGGAGGGGCAAAGGGAGAGGGAGAGAAATCCTCAAGCAGACCCCACTGGAGCGTCGAGCCTGACACAGGGCTGGATCCCATGAGATCATGGCCTGAACCAAAACCAAGAGTTGGTGGCTTAACTCAGCCATCCACAAGCCCCCTCAATACAGTGCTTTTAAAAAATGTATTCTCAGGGGCACCTGGGTGGCTCAGTTGGTTAAGCATCTGCCTTCTGCTCAGGTCATGATCCCAGGGTCCTGGGATCGAGCCCCGCGTTGGGCTCCCTGCTCTACAGGAAGCCTGCTTCTCCCTCTCCCACTCCCCCTGCTTATGTTCCATCTCTCGCTGTTTCTCTCTCTGTCAAATAAATAAAATCTTTAAAAAAAATTAAAAATAAAAATAAAAAAGAATACCTGACAAAAAAATTTGTAAATGTATTCTCAAGGACAAAAATGGAAACCTCAAGAGCTATAGTTGTTCTAGTATTGCCTCACAAACAACTAGTGTTAGATCAATGCCAAGTGTAGGGGAAAAATGCCCATGGGCAGTGGGAAGGAACTCAGTGCATTATAAGGGTTATGGATGTAGACAAAGCAGTGCAGGATTTGGATGGGGTTGATGGGGGTGGGGGAAGGAGGCTCTCTGAGGAGAGCAGAGCCCAAAGCTTAGGCAAAGGCACCATGCCTTTCATAGACAAGGAAAACACGCACACAATGTAAACTCAGCAACAACATATGAAAGTACCTTCCATATGCCAAGTACTGTGCTAGGCACTCACCACACTTCACCCCATTCAACTTTTTCAGGAATACATAGTATTATCTCCATTTCACAGGTAAAGAAATTACAGGCTCAGGAAGGTCAAGTAACATTCAAACTGAGGGCTGGCCCACCCAGTAGTCTATGCCTTCTGTTTCTGCTGTGCAACACTCCATCCAATCAAAGGAAGCAAAAGTCCACTTTAAATTATGTACAAGCACATGGGGCACTTGGGTGGCTCAGTGGGTTAAAGCCTCTGCCTTCAGCTCAGGTCATGATCCCAGGGTCCTGGGATGGAGCCCCACATCAGGCTCTTTGCTCAGCGGGGAGCCTGCTTCCCTTCTCTCTCTCTGTCTGCCTCTCTGCCTACTTGCGATCCCTCTCTCTCTGTCAAATAAATAAAATCTTTAAAAAAAATAAATAAATTATGTACAAGCACAAAAATATTTAAGTGTTTATACATATTTTTATTTCTTCTCAATTCATACTACTGGATATCAGTGTAGATTTTAACTTCTCTTCCTCAGGGTCTGCAAGTGTCTACGTGGCATGGCCCTCCATGCTGGTGCCTGGGAGGATGGACCCCCTCTTCCTCCTGGGAGAGTGGGAGGTGATGGAAGGTCACCGTGTAGAGAGGAGGTAGTGTGTGTGCAAGTTTACATACACAGACTGGCTGGGAATTGAGAAGCGCATGCCCCTACAATATACACACGCAGTTGGAAGTGTTTCCTTCTCCCTGCCAAGTTCAAGCATCGGCCACCAACAGTAAAGTGCTGGGCAATGGGGGCCCACATTGGCGAGGGTACCATCAACTCCGTGGAGACCCCTCAGACCCATGCAGATGCATTTTACATTTAGCTGGTATGGACACATGCCAGATACCCTGCTAGACATTTCTGCAAACTTGGGCCCCCTCCTCCTCCCCACACACGGGGGGTAGGTGGAGGGCGGGCAATGAGGAGGTACAAGTCTGTTTTGCACCTGAGCAATCTGCGGGAAGGAACATGCCCAAGGTCACAGGGCTAGTATGTGGTGGAGTCCTCACCTAGAGCCTTAGCCAACAATCAAATGGCATTCAACAAAAACTGCAACAAAGAAAACACAAGAGACAGGAAATACCAGAGTACACCATGCATAATAAGAGTACATACTGCTAGCGAAACTCTTTTAGATTTACTTCGGAATATGTGGTGCTGGTTCACAATATAAATGTATTTGTTATGTGATCCACAGTCAAAAACACTTTGTTGACCCCTGCTATTGACCAGAAGAGGTTTCTTATATCACAGAGGACTGCTGACAAAAATCCCTCCTTTGGGGGCCCTGGCTGGCTCAGTCAGTAGAGCATGTGACTCTTGATCTTGGGGTCAGGAGTTCGAGCCCCACGCTGGATGTAGAGATTACTTTAGAAAATAAATAAAATAAAGGAAAAATTGATTTGCCATTGCTCTCAAGCATGATGGGCCTCTAGGATCTGACACAGATCATGTATATTAAAAAAAAACAAAATCTCTAATCCTCTCCCACCTCCCCTTAAGTATCTCTGCTTCTGAAACCCTGTGGGGTTTCCCAGAGGCTCTCACCCACTCTGGGAGTGATAGCAGGGAGCGCACATCAAGAAATGCCGCACCCAACCCCCTGGCCTTCTGAACAACTGGCTCTCTCCACTAAATTTGCCCTGTGCATCACTGCTCGCTCAAGAATATCCTGAGAAAGGTGAAAGGAAGAGAATGAAGGACGAGAGCTGAAAGATAAGGGCTAATACTTTTTTTTTTTTTTTTTTTTTAAAGAAGATCAAAAAGGAACCACAGGATTTGGAACTGGAGATGGAATCCCAGGGAGGGCTCTTTAAAAGTGTCAGCGGGTGTGGAGGAAGTTGCTGGGAGAGGTGAAATTTACCAGAGGGCCATTTGTTCAGTTTCATAAAGGTGCCCTGATCCTCTGCCAAGTGTTATGGGGCTGAGCCAGGGACTCCAGACACAAAGAGAGATTCATTCCTTAGTGATTAGAGGAGAAAACAGACAAGAAAAACTGACAATTACAGCGCACTGTTACAGAGGTGTTAATGGGCTCAGAGAGAGGACGCCCTGGAGAAATAGCTGAGTCTTAAAGAAAAGGAGGCATGAAAGCCATGAATGAGGGAAAGGTTGTGCCAGGAAGAGATTCTGGCTTTCCTGGAGTTTAAGGAATGTGGTTTAAAGACAAGAAAAGGCTGCACACTGTCTAGTGACTTCCTTCCCACAACATTTAGAATAAAATCCAAACACCTTCTTCCTGCAAAGGCCCTACATGGACTACCCTCTCATCCCGTGCCCTGTTCATCTTCCCCACTAGTTCCCTATCCTGTAACCACACTGGCCTTCCGGTTCCTCACCCTGGACGTGCTCCTCCCTCCACCTGACAGGCTTCCCTTAGCTTTCTTCCCACTCAGCCCAGCAGCGATTTGACCTCCTCTCAGCTGAATCAGACCCCATCACTTCCTGACAACACTGTCTTTTTTTTTTTTTAAAGATTTTATTTATTTATCTGACAGAGACAGTAAGAGAGGGAACACAGGCAGGAGGAGTGGGAGAGGGAAAAGCAGGCTTCCTGCCCAGCAGGGAGCCTGATGCGGATCCCAGGACCCTGGGATCATGACCTGAGCCGAAGGCAGGTGCTTAAAGACTGAGCCACACAGGTGCCCCAACCCTGTGTCTTAATAGTACTTATCACTGGGGGTGCCTGGGTGGCTGAATTGGTTAAGCCACCAACTCTTGATTTTGGCTCAGGTCATGATCTCAGGGTCTAGAGATCGAGCACGACATCTGGGCTCCTCGCTGGGGAATGCGCTTGAAATTCTCTCCCTCTGCCCCTCTTCCTGCTCACTCTCCCTCTCAAATAAAGAAATCTTAAAAAAAAAAAATATCACTATACAAAACTATCTTTTTACTTTATACATTTGTCCTGTCTGTTTACTTGTTTATTGTCTGTACCACATATACACAGGCAAATTACAAAGCACGTGGCATGAGTCCAATAAATATCTTTTATTTTTTTTAAAGACTTTATTTATTCATTTGACAAACAGAGACACAGCGAGAGAGGGAACACGAGCAGTGGGAGTGGGAGAGGGAGAAGCAGGCTTCCCACCGAGCAGGGAGCCCGATGCGGGGCTCGATCCCAGGACCCTGGGAATATGACCCAAGCCAAAGGCAGACGCCTAACGACTGAGCCACCCAGGCTACCCATTTTTTTTTTTTTTTTTTTTTTTAAGAAATATCTTTGGAACGCCTGGGTGGCTCAGTCGTTAAGCGTCTGCCTTCGGCTCAGGTCATGATCCCAGGGTCCTAGGATCGAGCCCCACATCGGGCTCCCTGCTCGGTGGGAAGCCTGCTTCTCTCTCTCCCACTTCCCCTGCTCGTGTTCCCTCTCTCGCTGTGTCTCTCTCTGTCAAATAAATAAATACATAAAATCTTAAAAAAAAAAAAAAAGAAATATCTTTGAATAGCTTTGTTGATAGAGAAGTCTGTTAAGTCCCAGCAAACAAAAACTGCAACAAAGAAAGCAGAAGAGACTGGGAAATACCAGAGTACATCATGCATAATAAGTGTACATACTGCTAACGAAACTCTTTCAAGTCTACTTACACATATGTGGTGCTGGTTCACAATATAAACACATTTTTTATTGTGGACCACGGTCAAAAATATTTTTTCAACCACTGCTAGACTCTGCTACCTCATGAATAAGATGCTGGGAAGTCTGGATTTTGCTTTGAAATCCATAAGGAAATCACTAAGGATTTTAAGGGGAGACTAACATGATCAGATTTACACTTCAAGAGGTTCACTCCAGAAACAGACCCCCTAGAATGGGGTCGGTGGGGAGATAGTGAAGGAGTCTAGAATAAGCCACTGTGCCATAAAAATTATACTGAGCTAAAGATACTGAAGTCCCTTATTTGACTAAAGCAGAGCCTCCCAAAAGAACTCAATTGCCACAAATCTCCTTCTTGGAAGCAACTCTAATCTTCTCTTGGTGAAGACTGAGACTGAGACAGAAGAGAAGTTGGCACCACACCCAAACAGACATGGTCCCCAAACTATCCTATTTCCCATCTGTTCTCCTGTGGGGCCATTTATCTTTCCAAAAAGTCATTTGTTTTTCCATAAATGCCCTTTCCCCAACTCCCTTCCAAGAAGTCACTCATACACCCAGAACTAGCCTCCTGCACCTCCCTATCCCCTATTAAGATAGTAATAAAGCCAGAATTCTAAGCACCTCTTTTTTTAAAGTTATTTATTTAAGTAATCTCTACTCCCAACATGAGATCAAGAGTCACATGCTCTTCCAACTGAGCCAGCCAGGCACCCCTCTAAACACCTAAGATGCACTTTCTGTGAACTCTCATGCATTAATACATAATTAAATCTGGTTTTCTCTTGTTAATCCATCTTTTGTCAGTTTAATTCACAGGCTCCCAATTCAGAACCTAAGAGAATAGAGGAAAAGTTTTTTCTTCCCCTGACAGCAGTTAGGTTATTCTAGAACACAAACGAGAAATGAAAGAACTAAGGCACAGACCATGCAAATGGTCAAAAGTTCAAATTGACTCAATAGTATTTAGTGATCTCCTGGACACAAAGGACAAGGGAGAAAGAAGCCCCGAGTTCCCAACCTGGCAGACCAAGCTAACAAGGGCCCATTCACAAAGATGGTAAAGGGAAAGAGGCTGAAACGGGTATTTGAAGTTGTGGGGTCTGGGGTGCCTGTCTACCTGCAGCTCAGGTGAGAAACGGATCCGGGGCCTGGGGAGAACACTAACGTGAGGTCAGACAGGTTTGAAGTGGGAATGTAGGTCGCTGAGGCCTTCCACACCTCAACTGCTGGTTTTCCCCCTAATCTTGTTGCCTGAGGGTGAGGGAATTTTTGAGAGGTTTTAGCCTTGGCCACCATGAACTGGCTCAAACCAACCTGCTCCAACCTCTTACCACCCAGCAGTTCTCACTTCCTGACCACCTGCCTAGCACAGAGGTTCAGCTCTAATCCTCAAGGGGCTAACCTTTATCCTTTCCGGATGTAAAAACTGCGGCCTCAGTGCTTACTGCAATAAATACTCGATAGATATTTGTTGGTTGCGATAATTTCATGAAAGTGACTAAGCAGAATTTGAAGCTAAATTAACTGCGGCTTTAAAAAGAAACTTCCTATCTGACATTGGCCCAGATCAGCACTTGAGTATCAAGAGTATGAGCTTTATGCCCAGGTAGTTTATCTACCGCTGTCAGGGACACTGAACATACCTTACCTATCTTGCACTGGGTCCTGTGAGCACCCCAATTTTCCAAACAGCCTGGCTTTGTAATTAGACTGCTGGAAATCCTGGGGAAACTCAATCATCCAAGGAACAGCATTTAGGGCAGGGACCGTGGAACTGGACCTGCAGGCTAATTACTTCATCAGTAACCGGCAGATCCCTGTCAAAAACCAATGGGCTTTGTAAACACACAAGGAAGGGAAAGATGCATCAGTGCCTTGAGTACGTGGCTGCCTAGGGGCCACACCTGGCTGGTCAGTGGGTTGGGAACGTTCACAACAAAGAAGGAACCAGAAATCAGGAAAATGGGAACTTGAGGCCTGACACAGTTCTAACAGGGTTGGCCTTACCATCTGAAGCTCATGCGGTCTCTCAGGGGAGAAGGAGACATCACAGGACACACACTTCATAAATTCTGAAATATTATATAATTGAGAACTATTCTAATTAAGGAATGTTCTCCAAGAGGTGACACCTTTGAACGGGTCCAAAATGGGAAAATGAAACAGAGATTTAATGAAAAATTAGGAAAACATGGTGGCAAAGTGATGGCAAGTGGATGGTTTAAATAGTATTGGGATAGGGTGCCTGGGTGGCTCAGTTGGTTAAGCGTCTGCCTTCAGTTTGGATCATGATCCTGGAGTCCCGGTATCGAGTCCCACATCAGGCTCTCTGCTCAGTGGGGAGTCTGCTTCTTCCTCTGACTCTCCTCCCTCTCATGCTCTCTCTCCCCCTCATTCTCTCCCTCAAATAAATGAATAAAATCTTTAAAAAATAAATAAATAAACACATAAATAAATAGTACTGGGTTAGTGACAAACTGGGGTTCAAGTCCCAGCTCTGCCATGTACCAGCTGTGTGACCCCATACATGTCCCCTGGCCCATGAGTCCTTACCTGTCAGTCTGTGTATACACGTGCACCCCCCCTTTTTTTCTTTTTTTACCCCAACCCAAGGCTAGGTAATGAGAGGGCCTTTTGTGGAATGCAGCTGCCAGTGAGAAGCTCACACAGCCTTAAGGGAAAGCTAGAATTTCTTTGCTATTTGTATTCTGTGGGTTCATCAAAGGCTTAAGCTTCTGTTTACTTACACTTTTAGGAAGAGGCCTCTGGTTTGTTTCTATTTGCAACATTATCTGTGATCCTTTATATTTCTGATCAATGAACTACCTATACATTCAAGACCCAGGAGCTCAGGGGTGCCTGGCTGGCTCAGTTGGTGGACTATGCCACTCTTGATCTCAGGGTCATGAGTTTAAGTCCAACACTGGGTGTAGAACCTATTTAATTAAAAAAAAAAAAAAAGACCCAGGAGCTCAGGGAGAAATTCTATCCTAAGTGAGAATTAAATATATGAATAATGCCATCAATAAGAGAATATGCAAAACTAATAGAGATTCATTGTCCATTTGATCAACTACTTAGTAAGAAGAATTAAATGCAAACAGAACGTATATTTTCGAAGGCATGAAAGTTTTTGACGGTGGTTTTTATTTATATGTGAAGACCAGATCTTTCTCTATGAAATTCTTTCACATCACAGTGCAAGTCACTAAGGAAAAATCCCATATATATTTCCTTAACATATATATTCAGTAACCTTTCTATTGTGTTCTGATTTACTAATGCTCCTGCAAGAAGGGGAAAGCGTTCTTGTAAACTTCTCTTTTTTAACACTTTGAGAGTGATCCAGGTTGGTTTTCTGTGGTCCTTCACCTTATGCCCTGAGAAACTGAGCTGGAGTCTCCCCCAAAAGTCCTCAAGAGGAGAAAGTCGACAGCATCCTGCATGATTTAGGCCAGGAATGAAAAGCCCATTTGTCTTGAGTGTCACAGCAGAACCAGGGAAAGCCACTGTTACAAGACATCTTGAAAGCTTTCACAGAAGAGGAAGAACAGAAAAGATTTAAAAAAAAAAAAAAGGTAAGGATGAATAAAGGAGGCAGAGAAGAAAGTGAGAAAAATGAGCAGGAAAGATTGATGTCGTATGAAGTGAAATTGTGTCACCAACAACAGCTATGGAGTCAGGGGATGGACTGAAGCAGAGGGTAACCAGAGAGACACACAGTCAGCTGGGGACTGACAAAGATGATCTTTCAAACTCAGAGCTACATCCCTTATCCAGAACTCTAGAACTCAGTTTTGGCTCCCTTTTTCCCCATCAGACTACCCGATGTCTGTTCTAATAGAAGTATAGAATCAAGATTCTGTGATACCCTGAATCACTGAAACATGTTTACAAAACATCTAATATAAAAATATGCTCTTGGGGCGCTTGGGTATTACAGTCGGTTGAGTGTCCGACCCCTAGTTTCGGCTCAGGTTGTGATCTCAGGGTCACGAGGTCAAGCCCAGTGTCTGGCTCCTTGCAGAGGCAGCTTAAGACTCTCTCTCCTTCTCCTCTGCCCCTCCCCCCTCACTCACTCACATCTGTGCCATATGTATTTAAACAAACATTGTGACTAAGGTGTGACTTTGGTCACATCTTTTTTTTTAAAGATTTTATTTATTTATTTGACAGAGAGGAGAGAGATCACAAGAAGGCAGAGAGGCAGGCAGAGAGAGAGGGGGAAGCAGGCTCCCCGCTGAGCAGAGAACCCGATTCGGGGCTCGATTCCAGGACCCTGAGATCATGATCTGAGCCGAAGGTAGAGGCTTTAACGCACTGAGCCACCCAGGCGCCCCTGGTCACATCATTTTTAACTATTCTGTATTTCATCTATTTCAACTCTTCTGTATCTCTGTATTTCCAGGGCCAGAGGGAAACCCAAGAGATTAGGCATAGCCAACCCAACTCTTTTTGAGCAAGGCAGAATTACAAGGAAAGGGATTTACATATCCATGAACTTGACCTTCTCCTAAACCTTGCTCAGGTCTAGCTCATGTTGTGGCTGCAGAAAAGTCCTAGCACTTCTGAGCCACAGTGTCACTATCAGAAGAACAATTATCTATCTCTACTTACTCCCAAGGAACAATGAGACGATGAATTCACTAATAATTTTTAAATTACTTTAAGAAAAAAAAAGCTGACACATGATTAATAGATGCAAACCGGTTCACTGCTTTTACATCTATCAGGGAAGTATCACCTGCTGACCGTTGATTTTTCGTGTCTCCAGTAACCACCTAAACTGTCACTTCCTCAGACCCTAAGAGAGTTCACAGGCTGTTAAGGAAACACCTTGGCTAGACTGTGGATGAGCAGCTGTTTTAGCCAAGTTTCCCCCTAAAAATTGGGAGGGACTTTGGGAATAAACAATTTCGCTTTCTGATCAAATATGAGCTTTTATTTTTTTTATTTAAAAGATTTTATTTATTTGAGTGAGAGAGAGAGAGTGCATGTGCACGAGTGGGGTAGGGTCGGAGGGAGAAGCAGACTCCCCGCCGAGCAGGGGGCCACAGGACTCTATCCCAGGACCCCAAGATCATGACCTGAGCCAAAGGCAGACACTTAACCGACTGAGCCACCCAGGTGCCCGATATGATCATTTAATTGCTTCCCTTGTTATTACAATTTTTAAAGCACAGTAATTTACTAAAGATTTAAACTCCATGTGTCTAAAAACAATCATATTTGCTGCAATTGTTTTTAATGGCTTATTTATTGCCTCCACTCGCTGGAGTTTTATCTGGAGTGAGGAGGTTGAAGGTGAGACTCACCTTAGCTCTGATTAACTACCTTCAAAAGGGGGGTTGAGAGGTACCCAAATCTGTCCTTAGCAGAACTAAACTGCCCAAGAACACTCCAGCTATTCATGAATAAAATCTGGAGTGCAAGCCAGAGAAGTGCAATTTAGGTTTCACCTGAGCTGCACTAAGTTTTCAAATTTTGCACATGTTGGTAAAACTTACAAGGTCCTCAGTTTAAAAATAAGATCAGAGATTCCTTCTAAGACTAAGGGAAATGAAATTCACACTATCCACTTTCAATCTACCTTCTTTTGCACAGTTCCTAATAAACTGCTTTGCAGCTTACCTGGTGATGCTAGTCAGTCCTGCATCCCACCTGCGGGGGTAGATTTCTGAACCTCATGGAAAAAGCCCTAGGCCTCCACTAAGCAAAGGCATTAAATCAAGTTCAGGAAGGTAAAGGCGTAAGGGAGTTCATTAGGGAAATGCTTTGTTCATGGTTCAAAACATAGCGTATCCATCTTTCCTCAGAGTAAGAGTCCCTTTCCCTCCACATTCCTTTTCTTTCATTTGAGAGTAGGTAAGTGTAAATTTTACCAAAATAAACACAGGATTCCAATGCAACATGTGCCCAGGGCCTATTAGAAATTGAGATGACACTTTGGTGGCACTTGAGGTCCCAGGAATGAAAGTCACAACTCCTGGCCTCCACCCTTGTCCCAATTCCCCAGGGTCCTATCAGTTGCCATGACATTGTCAGGGACAGTTGTTGCTGGAACTGCTGACTGAGGAAACTATCTGCCACTCTAGAAAGTGAATGCTCTGATAAGAGATTCTGCATTCAGGCCTAAACCCCAAAATCAAAGCCAGGGATACGTGGAAAGAACAGGAACCTGAGGTAACAGAAGAAGTCTTCTGAGAACAGACCACCTACCTACAGCAGGCCCAGGGGGGAAAAGACCCAGCTTCAGTAACGTCCGAAGGAGCAAATAATCATCTGTCGTTCCTCTTACCACATAAAAAACTCAACGCTTTTATAGCAAGATTCCAGGTTGATCCCAAGAACTCACTAGGGATGATTTTATTACTGAAGTAATGAAAAGCATCTGTTACAGAGGAGTTTGCCTTTAGGTTAGGAGCAGTGGGGAAGCCCTTTGTTCAGGAAATCCCACCCCTCAGGCAAAGCTTTACTTTCATTTCAATTTCGAGTCCTCAAATCAAATTTTAAAAGTTCCCCCTTAAGAACTGCAGGATAAATAAGCAGGTCCTTTACGTTCCACGGAACATCTCGGGTCCCCAGAACAATATCGAATTACAGGGCTTTTCTTCCCAGATACAGTCGCTTTTCTTTCTTTTCTTTTTTTAAAAGACTATCACACATGCGCCCTATTGTGTGTCTACCATTTCAAATATCTTCCAAATACATCCCCATTCTGAATCTCTGGAGTCTTCTAAGAATCTAGAAGGAGCTAACGAAAGCAATTTGAATAGTAACAAAGCGACTGAACAATTTAATTACCAAAGGTAGCCCTAGAGACTCCCAACAAAAGGGTTGAAAGCCTTTATCTACAAAAACGTGGCCACATGCTCAACTGTGGGACCAATTATGGGGAGCGCAGAAGAGAGTAGCACACAGGTGCTCGCACCAATTTAAGCAAATGGGGAATTAGCACAAATCCTCTCCGGAGAAAGGACACTGTGAAAAAGTGTGACTTAGAAAGCTTCTTTCTCATCTACCAGGCTCAAGGTTTAGTTAACTTTCTCCCTTTAAAAAAAAAACAAAACAAAACAAAAAAACTTTCTTCTCTTTCTGATTAATTGAAAGTAGCATCTACCCTACATAAAATAATGGCCATTTCCTCCGCAGAAAGGCTTTGAATGGGAATTTAAAGTTCAATTAATTTTCAATAAAAGTTCTTCCTAACCAACAGTCATGAAGGTAGTTTTACCCCCTCCTCCCGCAATTTCTTCTAAGTGAAATTTTTAGAAGTTAGTTCCTTCTCTAGGAAGCCTGCAGCTTCATCTAGATGTTCTGTTTAACAGCCTTATTCTATTGACCTTTTCAGGTGACCTTACAGTAGAGGACTTTTTTCCCTTGATTTGGAGGCAAACAAAAAAAGATGAATCTTTCTGCGATCCTAAGAAAACTCTCAACTTCCTTAGGCCTTAAGAATTAAATGCAGGACACCCCCCCCCACACACACACACACAGGCTGAACAATTGCTAAATCCCTCTTCTTAAACAGGAAACAGAGTTTGCTTCTGAGTGGCAATGTACTCCCCCGCCCCGCGCTCACTCCAGGGCAGGCAGTGCCATGCCCAGGTGGTGACACTGAGCAGAGATAAGGTGTCCTAACAACTGTATTTGCCTGGATCCCGGGAAACCCGCGGCCACTCGGTGACTCCCACATCACTTGCGCGCATCCCCCCGCGGCTGCACGGGGACCCCCGACGCCGCAGGCCCGGGCAGCCCAAAGACCCCTCCCGCGGCGACACGGGGTAAGACTGACACCCGCAGCTGCCGACGACCCTGCCAGTCACGCTGCCGCCGGCTGCCTTTTTTAGCCACGACATCTGACCAGGCTTCGACAGCAGCATTCAGGGAGAGGTCTCAGGGCGCGCCGGCGGTCCCCTCCCATTCCCAACCCCTAGACCCTTTGGAGAGCTCCGGGTAAGGGGTGGGGGAGGTACTAGCCCTGGAAGGGGCCGGAGAGGGTACGTTCCTCCAGCCCTTATGCTTCCTCTCTGCTCTCTCCACGGATCCGTGTCCCCCCTCCGCCGCCTGCACCCGGGATCTCCCATTTTGCTGCCCGTGGTCGCTCCTCGGACGCCCCTCCCCACCCCCACCTCTCAACTCCGCTCTCCTGGATCCGCTCCAACTCGGTGGCCCGCGCGCCTGGTCGGGCGGGGAGCGGGAAGACACAGAGGGAAGGGACGGGGTGCAGGCTGAGGACGCGCGGGGCGTGGGGCCGGGCGGGGGACCCCGCGCTCACCTCCCTCCTCCGCCCCGCTGTCCGGGTCGGCGTCCGAAGAGTCGGGCCCGTCCCCGTAGTCCGCTAGCCCCACCAGTTCATCCTCCTCGTCGTCGTCCTCGTCCTCCGGCTGCGGCTTCCCCAGCACCTGGCTCATCGCTCCCACGGCCAGCCGTCCCGGGGGCGGCGGGGGTCCCTGGTGGGGGCCAAACCTCCTCCCCTGCCGCTCGCAACCTATTTCTGAATTGGGGTTTTGTCTGGAGGTTCGCGGGAGCCCGCGGAGGCAGGGCCGCGCGCCCCCCGCGGCGGTCGGCGTCCAGGTCTGAGTCTCGCGGTTCCCACCGCGCCCGGAGCCCCCTTCCCTGCCCCGCCCGCCTGCCGGCGGAGGAGTCAGCCGGAGCGCGGCAGTTCCTCCCCGAGGAGGGAGAGAGAGACTGCGTGACCCAAGTCACCTGACACACACTGTCACACACACACACACACACACACACACACACACGCACGGGCGCGCGCGCGCTTTCCCGGGCTCCAGCACCGCTCCGCGGGGCGCTGGCCCGAGGCCGCGCACACACACTGGGGGAGTGGGGCGGGGGGCGGGAGGCAGGGCGGCGCGGAGCCCTCTACCTAACCAGAAGCTCACAGTGGCACACGCCCGGTACCGCGGGCCCTGGGACGCTGCGCAGTCACCCACCGCGGCTGCGCGCCAGGGGCCCCCACGCGCGCCTCCTGCACGTGGTACCCGCACACGCGGGAGAGCTGGGGGCCTGCACAACCTGAGAACGAATCCCCCACCCACCTCCAACAGACACACCCCACCTCGGGTGGCCTTCTCCAGCTTTCAGTCCTGGGGAGGGTTCCAGTCCCAAGGGGGCTGCCTCCCCCCGCCCCAACACTGCAGCGCCCGGGCCCCCACCGAAAGCCGTGTGCTAGGACACCGCATGGATACTGAAGCTCCCTGAGAAGAAAACTCAGAGAAATGCACTGCAGAGGCTCAGTCTCCATAGCAATTGCCTTTCAGTGCGCGTTTATGGTTCAAAGTACTTCCCACCAAGAATATTAAAGAATCGGGCCTACCCAGATATAAAATGTTTCTTAAAAACCTAACATGCCTCATGGCTGCCTAGGCTGAATAATAATTTCTCTGCAGCGTTTTGGAAAAGGTCGCAGGTGTACAACATACTCAGAGGCTATTCATGACCACCCACTCCTGTCTCATTGTTTCAGAGGCTGTGATCCCCCATCTCAAAATAAAATGTTTCAAGGCTTGGGGGTTGGGGGGAGCAACTCTCACATAGGAATAGCAACAATGTGGGGGTGAAACTAAAACCTACATTTCTCCACAAGCTCTTTACCACAGGACATACTATACCCACTCTTTCTGATCCTGCAAAAACCACGTGGATGAACTTCCTTCTGTCAAGCACAATAAGAAATAAACCAGCTGGCCAGCATGGTGATCCAGATCCTACAGGTGCCAACAGGGCAGCAGGTGGTGTGGGGGAGGAGGCAAGGAGCTGAGACTGGAGGCTTTTGGGACCCAAGGGTGCTGACTCTGTCTGAAACATTTATTAAGCACCTACTGTATGCCAGGGGCTGCACTAAGTATGGGATTGCCTTGGGGGGGGGGGAGGAGTAGGAGGGTAGGAGGTGGGGAGAGTGTCCACCTATGCTCAGAATAGTATTCCTGCCCTGGAGGACCTTTCAGTCTAGCAAACCATGACTCATGTCCTGGATTTTGTGGTAGTTGTGGTGTCGAAGGTTGATGTAAACACACCTAGGAGGTGGCTGCTTCTAATTGGAAAGGTCTTCAGATTTTCCAAGTGGAGGAAGCCTAACTTGATATGACTGCATCAGTCAAGGTCCTTCCCAGAAGGAAAACAGATGGCACAGGCAAAGATTTTAACTTACAGAAAGCTTTAAGTTAAAGAACAATTTACAGGGTCATGGGCAGGGTTCAGGGAATCAACACAGGGATTAGCAACAGTGGGAAGATACTACCACCCCTAAAGTAGTAGGATTAAAGGCAGGGAGCTAGAGTACTGGGCAGGGGGCACAAAACAGGAGCTATATAGCTGATGAGGAAGCAGTCACTTTCAGAAGCACCTCACTGTCAAGCGGACGGCGATAGAAAGAAATACCCTGACCTCTCTCTCCAACCACCCTCCATTCTCCTGGAAGTGCCTCCCGGTGGCCAAACCCAGCTGGAAACCAGAGGGCAAGGGTCTAGAACCTAGACCAGGACACGGAGATCGAATGGGGCAGTTAGTAGGTCCCAGGATGGGGCTGGAGTAGGGCGCAAACAGCATAGCCAACACAAGAAGGCTCTACTTGCTCTTATCAGAGGAAGTTACACTAGGGATAATTTTCCTAGTGCCTTTCATCCATTTTATAAAAGGAAGTTCCCGGGAGGAAGGAAGAAGTCTTCTCCCAGAGTGGATTTAGATTTCCAGCTATGCCAGAACAAACCCACCAGCTTGGGAAGGACACTGAACTGGCTTGATTCAAACGGCAGAGGGTTGCTCATGGGGCCCTAGAAGCCGGTCTAAAGTCAGGCTAGCTAGTCAAGGCATTTCTGGGCTAGTTGCCAAGCGTGTCTGCCCCAGGGACCCAAGGGTTTAAGATAGGACAATTCCTAAGCCAAAAACCCTACTGTGCCTGAGACCCAGAAAGGATGGAGATAGTTGATGATCTTCTGCCTTCCCCCCAAAGACAGCTTTTAGAGGGAACATCAGCAGTAAATTGGAGCGTACCCTAAAATATTTGAGAATTGGACCATTCTTGAGAAAAAAGGAACAAACCCATAAAAAATCAATAAAACCCAAATCCTAATTATGCTCCATCCCAAGGTAGATGAGAGTCATATACAAGTCTAAGAGATTCTAATTCATTGTCATTTACATATGTGCAGTATTGATAAAATTTGAACAAACAGGACAAGAAAAAATTTTATTGCTTTTCTTTTGCTGTTATTTCAATACTGTCAGCTGTCAAATAAAGGATATATTGAAAAAACTGAAAGAGAAGTCTTTGTTTTTTAATTTAAAAAGTCACGTATGTAGATTCTTTCAGAATTTAAATAAAAATGGAAAGACTTTGGGGTGCCTCTGGCTCAGTTGGTAAAGCATGTGACTCTTGGTCTCAGGATCCTGAGTGAGTTCAACCCCCTGTTGGGCATAAAGCCTACTTTTTTTTCTTTTTAAGATTTTATTTATTTATTTATTTGCCAGAGAGAGACACAGCGAGAGCGGGAACACAAGCAGGGGGAGTGGGAGAGGGAGAAGCAGGCTTCCCGCTGAACAGGGAGCCCGATTCGGGGCTCGTTCCCAGAACCCTGGGATCAGGACCCCAGCCAAAGGCAAACGCTTAACGACTGAGCCACCCAGATGCCCCAACATAGAGCCTACTTTTAAAAAATAAAAATAAATAATAATAATTTTAAAAAAGAATGTGAGAGATGCCTGGGTGCCTCAGTTGGTCAAACGGCCAGCTCTTGATTTCGGCTTCAGTCATGATCTCAGGGTCCTGGATAGAGCCCTGCATCAGGCTTTGCTCTCAGCAGGGAGTCTGCTTGAAGATTCTTTCTCTCCCTCTCCCTCTGCCCTTCCCCCTACTCATGTGCGCAAGCTTTCTCTCTCTCTTGCTCGCTCTCAAATAAATAAATAAATCTTTAGGAAGGAAGGAAGGATGGATTGATTCGCCTCTGAGCAACCCACGGTTTTTGCTGTTGGTTGTAACCTCTGCGGGTTGACATATACATGATAGGTGCTTAATAAATGTCGATGGAATGAATGAAAGAAAAGAAAAAGATGGTAGAGGCCAGGTCTCGGCAAAGACTTGGCATATTTTTGAGAAAAACTTCAGGAAGAGGCAGAAGTCAAATTTTCTACTCACTCTAAACCCTGGGAAATGCCACAGTGAGATAAGTATGAATTGTGAGCTAGTAGAGTGTAATCAGGAATGAGCTGACATATGAGAGATGATCACTCTGAGGCCTTCATCCCTTCAGGAATGCCTAAAGATTTGAAGGAATTACAATATAATGCCTATTAAATACTTCTTTTATTTTTATTAACCCTTCCTTCTAAAAAAAACTCTTAACTCTTTTTCCCCCTTTAAAAAAATTTTATTGGGGGCGCCTGGGTGGCTCAGTCAGTTAAGCATCTGCCTCTGGCTCAGGTATGATCTCAGGGTCCTGGGATGGAGCCCCATATCGTGTTCCCTGCTCAGAGGGCAGTCTGCTTCTCCCTCTTCCACTCCCGCACTTTTACTCTTTCTCTCTCTCTGTCAAATGGATTAAAAAAAGTCTTTAAAAAAATTTAATAGTTTTTATTGACTTTATTTTTATTTGAGTATGGTTGACAAAAACTATTAATTCTGAGAGGTATTTTATAGCATCAGAAGGATGAGCTTTGTCTATTGCCTACTAAAACTTAACCAACTAATATTTAGTGAGAGTTTCCATAAATGAGGCACTGTTCCAAAATAATGTGAACTTCAGAATAATCTCATTAAGTAAGTAACATGATTGTCCTTACTTTACAGGTAAGAACACTGAGATTAAACCATTTGCCCAAGGTACCACACAGAGTGGACCTGGAGTGGATCATGGAACTACTTTGGAACTCAGTTAGACATTAGATCTTATTCCGATTTAGTGGCTACAGCCGATTATATTATAGCTTTAACCTGAAAAGGGGGGACTGGAAGTGAGGAGCTGGCTCCCAGTCTTCTAGGTAAAGAATCAAAACACACATATACACTCAAAAATGGGTCTGTTGCCCCAGGCCATTTAATTTACAGGATTCAGAGCGTCTGGGTGGCTCAGTCGTTAAGTGGCTGCTTTCAGTTAAGATCATGATCCCAGAGTCCTAAGATTGAGCCCCACATCGGGGTCCCTGCTCAGCGAGGCCCCCTGCTTCTCCCTCTCCCACTCCTCCTGCTTGTGTTCCCTCTCTCGCTGTCTCTCTTTGTCAAATAAAGAAATAAAATCTTAAAATAAATAAAATAAAATTTGAATTTTAAGGGCCAGAAGTTTGTGCCCTTATTTTAGTGAATTATTTTGGCGTTTGCAATTAGAAGTCTTGTGACAAAGAACATGAAAGCTATTTAAGAGACCTGTACAATTTAGGCAGAATAATTGCAGTCCTGAAGAGGGCAAGGAATTAAATACAGCCTGCATCCTGCATTTTAGGATATTTTAAGACATCTGATGGCTTTACGCCTGGTTCCTGGGATTCACATGTTGAGAGCCTTTTAGGCTTTCTTTTAAAATATGTATTTAAAGCCATTAATTCTCTCTTGAAGCAAACAGAGAAAAGAGCCTTCTACAGAATCTCCCTCAACTCCTGCTGATCCAAGGAAGCCAACCAAATTTTTCAAGAGGGCAGCTCACGGTCTCCAGGTCTCCTAAGATAGTCATTGACCTGATCAAATCATTAAAAAATCATTAAGTCATTTTCACTGAGGCAGTCCACCATTAAAGAGATTTTATTAAAATAATATTTTGAAGGGGGGTCCGGCTGGCTCAGTCAGTAGAGCGTGAGACTCTTGATCTTGGGGTTGTGAGTTCAAGCCCCACATTGGGTGTAGAGATTACTTTAAAAATAATAATGTTTTGATCTTTTTTAAAAACATGCATATGGTAAAGTAGTCAAACAGCCTAAGAGAATATCCAGTGAAATGTTAGTTTCTTTCTGGCTCCCCTCCATAGAGGGAAACACTCTGCTTTTAAATGTGCAAATATGTTTGTAGCCATTATAGAGACATATATTTGATAACATCATCTCTTTAACGTCAGCAAATATGTTTTTTGATTTTTTTTAATGACCATGAAGACAATTAGATTTTCAGGGCTGTGCTTTGGAGGAAATAAACAGAGGGAGGTGAAAGAGTACGTGAGGGTGAGAGAAGGAGTCTGATTTTGATGGGGTAGTCAGAGAAAACCTCTTTTTTTTTTTTTTTAAAGATTGTATTTATTTATTTGACAGAGAGAGAGAGATCACAAGTAGGCAGAGAGGCAGGTAGAGAGAGAGGGAGAAACAGGCTCCCTTCTGAGCAGAGAGCCCAATGCGAGGCTCAATCCCAGGACCTGAGATCATGACCTGAGCCGAAGGCAGAGACCCTAACCCACTGAGAAGACCTCTCTTAAAAAGATGACATTTGGGGCACCTGCCTGCCTTAGTTGGTAAAGCATGTGACTCTTCATCTCAGGGTCATGAGTTCAAGCCCCACACTGGGCATAGATCTTACTTAAAAAAAAACTTTAGGGGCGCCTGGCTGGCTCAGCTGGTAGAGCATGTGACTCTTGATCTTGGGGTTGTAGGTTTGAGCCCCACGTTGGCTATAGAGATTACTTAAAAAAAATCTTAAAAATTTTTTTCAAATAAATAATTAAAAAGATGACATTTCATTTTTTTTGACATTTCATTTTTTTAAAGATTTATTTGTTTCTCAGAGAGAGAGAGAGCACAAGCAGGGGGAGCAGCAGGCAGAGGGAGAAGCAGGCTCCCTGCTCCGCATGGAAGCCCGATGCGGGACTCAATCCTAGGACCCTGGGATCATGATCTGAGCCTAAGGCAGATGTTTAACTGACTGAGCCACGCCGGTGCCCCAAAAGATGACATCTCAGCTGACCATGAGGAGATAGCAAAGTTAAAGACGAGATGGAGAGTATTCCCCTGGAAGGTTTCTCAGTAGGTGGAAAAAACAAGGAAAAAGGAAAGGACGTTGGAGGAACAAAATGTCAGTGTGATGAGAGAAGGAGACAGTGGTAGGCATGAGGGACAGGTGGTCTTTTCAGGATAAAGAGTTTTGGGATTTTATTCTAAGTGCCTCTGGAAGCCTTAAGGAATCTTAAGAGGGGACATGAGATGTGTGTTTTACTTTTCTAAAAGCCCTTGCTGGTAGATTGTTTCCATAGATGGCCACAACCATCCACACCATCCCACATGCCCTTTTGCAAATGCAACTTGGCCAGTCCGCCCACCTATTTTCCCTCTTTTTGAATGTGGGCGGGCCCTGTGACTTGCTTTAACCAATAGAATGTGGTAGAAGTATCAGTGACACTGTGCAACTTCTGAGATTGGACCATAAAAGGCTTTGCTACCTCCTCTTTCACTTTCTTGGAGCCCAGAGCCACCATGAAAAGAGGTCTGGGCTAGCTCGCTGGAGAAGCCCCATGGACAGCGAGGCCATGAAGGATGCCATAGCACAAGAGTAAAGAGGCCCCAGCTTTCCAGCCATCTCAGCTGAGGGGCCAGACCTGTGAATGACCATCTTGGATTCTCCAGCCCACATTGCAGCCACATGAGCAAGTCCAATCCACACCACATGGAACAGAGACTTTCTATTCCAGGTGAACCCTGCTCAGCCAACCCACAGAATCATGAGCAAATAAAATGGCTGTTGTTGTTGTTGTTGTTTTTAGTAGGCTCTACACCCAACATGGGACTTGAACGCACATACTCTACTGACTGATTCAGCTAGGCACACCTAAAATGGTTGCTTTTTAAAGACATTAGGATTTGGGATGGTTTGTTACACAACAGTAGATAACTGATGCCTATATTCTGGCTGATGTGGGGGGAATGGATTGCAGATTTAAGGGTGGAAGAAGAAATAACAGTGGAAAGTGAGAGAACTGGGCAGATTTTATAAAAATTTCAGAGATAGAATCATAAGATTTATTGGTAGCTTCTTTAACACGGGTGGTCAGGGAAAGGACTCCTCCTAGGCATTTGGTTTGAGCAACTAGATGCATGGTAATGCCATTTATTAAAATAAGACCCAGATAGGAACAGGAATGGGGGGGGCAGCAGGATGTGGATCAAGTTACTTGATTTCTAATATTCTAGTTATTGAATATTGCCCCAGGACAACTTCCTTTAATCCTGTAATTTTGGCTATTCCTTAGATATCTATCATGTTGTCTTTGGATTACATAATGAATTTTTCCAACTTAGAGCCATGAACAAACTGAAGACAGCATTTGTAATTATCCAAGGAAAGTCCCAGACTAGTGAGATGGAATTGCTACATGTGGACTTCTCTTTTAAAAAATCAGCATTTTATTCACATGGACTTCTGAGGACAAGCTTCTGACCTAAATGTGGCCATAACATGAGTGCAGAAAGCTCTTGACAATAGAGTCGACCCTACAAGGTATTAACAGTTCTGAATATCTGTAGATTGGTTTGGACTTGAAAACTCCTGCTTTGGCCAGGAGGTTACACCAACTTATATGTTCAATGATACAAGAAAGCAGATTCTCCCAAGATGAATGACTTTACTAAAAATCTACTAGAGGAGCACTTGGCTGGCTTAGTCTATACAGCATCCAATTCTTTTTTTTTTTTTTTTTTTTGAGATTTTATTTATTTATTTGACAGAGAGAGAGATAGCAAGAGATGGAACAGAAGCAGGGGATGTGGGAGAGGGAGAAGCAGGCTTCCTGCCGAGCAGGGAGCCTAATGCAGGGCCTGATCTCAGGACCCTAGGATCATGACCTGAGCCAAAGGGAGCCGCTTAACGACTGAGCCACCCAGGCGCCCCCATAGCATACAATTCTCGATCTCAGTCATAAGTTCAAGTCCCATTTCTGGGGTAGAGTTTACTAAATAAATAAACAAATAAATATCTACTAGAATGAGATCTAGGAACTGTCACTTATACATTTCACTCAGCGTTACTTACAAAAGTGGCAGACACTGTCGGTCAGGTACTTACCGGTCATTCTCAAACCCACTTCCCTATTCTCCTGTGCCTACTTCCCAAGCTAGATGGGAAAAGTCAGATACTCAAACTCTGAGACTCCTTAATATTTGGTCAGTAAGAAGTAAGGGGGGACTCCCGCTGGGGAACTTCTAGGAAAGAGTTTGCTTTCTGATAAGAGAGGCCAATGAATCAGAAGAGCACCTTGACACCGCCCTTCCCTGCTTTGAACACAGCTGTGTAAGAACATGGTACTTGGAGGTAGGGAAGCCATCTTGCAACAATGGGGCACCAAGCCTAAGACCAAAACACTGTCACAGAAATGACAGAATAGAAAGAGAGAAAGAGCCTGGATGACTTTGTTGAACTACTGTACTCAGACGTGTAAAGGCCTATCCCCGAACTTCTTATTTCATGAGACAATTTTTTTTTTAAGTAGGCGCCACACCCAGCTTGGAGTCCAACACAGGCTCAAACTCATGACCTTGAGATCAAGGCCTGAGCTGAGGTCAACAGTCAGAAACATAACCAACTGAGCCACCCAGGCACCCTTAGAAGTCTATTCTTGAAACCACTGCTTCCCCACCCTGTTTAGTCATGGTGCAAATAGAAAATGATACTGGTTGTATGGCACACTGACCTAAATGGACAGGCTGCTTGCAGCCAGAGGTGACTAGCCCAGAGACTTTGGTCACCTCAGGTCCTGCCCAGCTGTCCCAAAAGGCTAAAGGAATCAATAACTTAGCCATATCTATAACCCATTTATTTGCACACAAGTGGTAGTGGCAAACCAGTTGGGAAGTTCCGCTTATGTCACTGAAGGTGGGTGAGGATGTCTACCTGGCTTGGTTGTTAGAGGATGCAACTCTTGATCTTGGAGTAGTGAGTTCAAACCCCACACTGGCTAGAGCTTAGTTAAAAAACAACAACAACAACAACAACAACAAAACACTGAAGGTGGGTGTTCTGAACTTAGCAGTAGAATGTGTCCTAAGTGACACAATATATGCCCTTTTTGAATGGAGGGAGGATGGAGGAATGGATGCATAAAACTTGATCATATACTTTGTGATAACATTCAGAAGTTATGTCATATTCAGAGGATCCTTGTAAAGGTGTCTGAGGATATTACAGGGGATAACTGAGACTTCATTAGAAAGGAAACTCATTTTTGCTTCTTTCTGTACTCCTCACTTCATTCTTCAATCTCTGCAGGAAAACTGGCTCTCTGTACTTTTCACACCAGGTGATAGAAGATGACTGACCCACCTTTCTAGTCCCAGTGATAGTGGGCCCAGGCTCTGGAACCAGCTTACCAGGGTTCAAATCCTAGTTCCACCACTAACTAGCTATGTGACCTGGACCAAGTTACTTAAACTCTCTGTGCCTTGATTTCCTCATCTCTAAACTGATGATAATGCTATATGCCTCAATAGAGTTGTGGGAATTAAATCCACCAAACTGTGTGTCTGTGTATATATATCTATATCCTGGGGTGCCTGGGTGGCTCAGTCAATTAAACATCTGCCTTTGGCTCAGGTCATGATCCCAGGGTCCTGGGATTGAGCCCCATGTCCAGTTCCCAGCTCAG
>CM052886.1:62709986-62734399 GCA_028534135.1 Potos flavus | reverse complement strand
TGAGAAGAATTTGTTCCCAAATTAAAATAAATACAGTGAGAAGGCCTGCCCCTTCTCCTGCTTAAATGTCAAGCTAAAGATAAGAGCTCATACCCAGGGTGACACAATAGAATTATAGAAAGAGCCTAAGCCCAAATATTTTTATTATGTAAGTTATTATGTATTTTATGATTTAAACCACTCTAGTCAGGCTCTCTCTTGAAGCCAACACATTCTGACTGATAAATATGGTCCCTTTATCTTTAGAACTAAACGTTAGTGATGGAGACAGATCAGATAGTCTGTAGCTTAAAATCAGAGAAGGATGCCCACTGCTGCCATTACTGTTCCACAGTGTACTGTACACACTTGACTGAGTGATAAGATAGGAACAAAAAAAACATCAAAGAGGTTGTGACACCAAAAGCAAGGACTATCCATAAAAGAAAAAAATCAATAAATCGGATTTCATCAAAATTAAAACTTTTTCTTTGTAAACTCCCTGTTAAGAGAATAAAATGACAAGGTGTGACTGGCTGGTTCAGTTGGTAGAGCATGTGACGCTCGATCTCATGATGGTGAGTTCGAGCCCCACGTTCAGCATAGAGACTACTTGGGAGAAGAAAAAAAAGAATGAAAAGACAAGCTATAGACTGGAGTAAAATATTTGTTAATCATATATCTGACATAGGACTCACATTATAATATGTAAAGAATTCTCAAACTCAACAGCAAAAAAAAAAAAAAAAAAAAATCCAATTGAAAATCGGGCAAAGGCATGAAGAGCCATTTTACTGAAGAAGATACAGGGATGTCAAATAAGCACATGAAAAGATGTTCAGTCTTTTGGCCAGAACCACCATCTTCCAGCAGTCTTCCAAAATGACCAATCCAAAGAGAAAGAGGAGAGTCACCCACTATATGTTCTCTAAGCCTTAGAAAACACGGATTTGTTCCTTTGGGCACATACATGCAAATCTACAAGAAAGGTAATATGGTAGACTTAGCTCATGAATGTTCCCATGGTGAACCTGGAAGTCTGCGGTGTTACCCAGCATGCTGTTGGCATCGTTGAAACAAACAAGGTAAAGGCAACATTCTTGCCAAGAGAATTAGTGAATGCATTGAGCACTCTAAAAGCACCAATAGCTTCCTGAAAAAAGTGAAGGGAAACAATCAGGAAAAGAAGGAAGCCATAGAGAAAGATAATTGGGTTTAACTGGAGCACCAGCCTGCTCCACCCAGAGAAGTATACTTTGTGAGAGCCAATGGAGAGGGGTCTGAGTTGCTGGAATCCGTTTCTTATGAATTCATGAATAATGAGTATAAAAAATCCTCTAGGATGTAAAAGAAAAGATAGACAATATCACTAGTCATTAAAGAAATGCAAATTATTGGGACAACAATGAGATACTACTACTACCTATCAAAATGGCTAAAATAGGGGCATCTGGGTGGTTCGGCCATTTGAGCATCCAACTCAGTTTCGGCTCAGGTCATGATCTCAGGGTCCTGAGGTCAAGACCTGGATCAGGCTCCACACTCAATAAGGAGGCTGCTTGAGATTCTCTCTCTCTGCCCCTCCTCCGGCCTCTCACCCCGTCCCCTCAAATAGATAGATAAATAAGTAAATAAATAAGTAAGTAAGTGAATAAATAAATAAATAAATCTTTTTAAAAAATGGCTAAAATAAAAAGATATTAATAAGAGCAAATGCTGGCAAGGATGTGGAAAAACTGGATCTCTTGTATATTGGTGATGGGCATGTATAATGACATAGCCACTCTGTAAAACAGTTGGTTTGATCTCATGAGTTGTGTGATTGAGCCCCTTGTCGGGCTCCATGATTGATGGAGTCTGCTTGAGATTCTCTCCCTCTTCTCCTCCCCTCATCTAAAATAAATAAATATTAAAAAAAAAATTAAACACGCAATTACTGTACAACCCAGCAATCGCCATTATGGGCACTTATCTCAGAAATGAAAACATGTTTATATAAATACCAGTGCATGATTGTTCATGGCAGCTTTATTCATAATAGCTAAAACCCCTAAACAACCTAGATGCCTTTCAACAGATGAATGGTTAAGCAAACTGTGGTATATCCATACCATGGAATACTACTCAGCAATAAAAAGAATGAACTATTGAAACATGCCAACACCTTGGATGAATCTCTAGGGTCTTTACACTAAGTGAAAAAGACGGTCTCAAAAGGTCACATTCTGTATGACATCATTCACATAACATTCTTGAAAGACGGAAAACAGATTAGCGGCTGCCAGGGGTTAAGCTCGGACTGGGAAAGGGGAAGGTGTGGAGCATGAGTAAGATTCCTTGTGGTGATGGAATAGTTCTTTATCTTGATTGTGATAGGGGTTAAATGAAGCTACACATGTGATAAAATTGCACACACTTTGGGGCACCTGGGTGGCTGAGTCGGTTAAGCATCTGCCTTTGGCTCAGGTAATGATCCTAGGGTCCTGAGATTGAGCCCCACATCAGGCTCCCTACTCCACAGGTGGCCTGCTTCTCCTTTTCCCTCTTCCTGCCACTCCCTCTGCTTGTGCTCTCTTTCTCTCCCAATGTCAAACAAATACATAAAATCTTGAAAAAAAAAACACCGCACACACATACCACTGTCAATTTTCTGGTTTTGATGTTGTGCTATAGTACAGAAAATGTAACCATTTTCTTTAAAATCTTTAAAATTTAAAAAAAGATTTTTTAAATTAAAAAATTAAAAACCAAATAACAACATTTTCATAGAGCCAGACAAGCTAGTCCTAAAATGTCCATGGAAGAGAAAAGAGTTTAGAATACTTGATATTTCTTTTTCTTTCTTTTTTTTAAGATAGTATTTATTTGACAGAGAAAGACACAGCTAAAGAGGGAACACAAGCAGGGGGAGTGAGAGAGGGAGAAACAGGCTTCCCACTGAGCAGGGAGCCCAACATGGGGCTCAGTCCCAGGACCCTGGGATCATGACCTGACCCGAAGGCAGATGCTTAACGACTGAGCCACCCAGGTGCCCCAGAATACTTGAGATTTCTTATGAAAAAGAAGTAGATCAGGGTAGGACTTCTATGATCAGAAATCAAGATTTAATAAAAGACCACCAGTTTTCAGGCAGTATGGTACTAGCACAGAAGTAGGCAAATGGAAAAAAAAAAAAGAATAGGCGAATGGAACAAAGTAGAGAACTCAAAACAGACTCAAGCATACATGGAAATTCATTATAAGATAGGTTTGGCATCACAAATGAGAGAAGAAATGAATTTCAGATGGAGTATGTACTTAAATGTGAAAGGCAAAACTTTAAAACTTTTTTTAGAGATTTTATTATTTTTTATTTTTATTTTAAAAAAGATTTTATTTATTTATTTGACAGAGAGAGAGAGACAGCAAGAGAGGAAATGCAAGCAGGGGAAGCTGGAGAGGGAGAAGCAGGCTTTCCACCGAGCAGGAGCCCAATGCAGAGCTCTATCCCAGGACCCTGGGATAATGACTGGAGCTGAAGGCAGATGCCTAACGACTGAGCCACCCAGGTGCCCCAAGATTTTGTTTTTATTTTTATTTATTTATTTATTATATATTTTTAAAAGATTCTATTTATTTATTTGATAGACAGAGATCACAAGTAGGCAGAGAGGCAGGCAGAGAGAGACGGGGAAGCAGGCTCCCCGCTGAGCAGAGAGCCTGATGCGGGGCTCGATCCCAGGACCCTGAGATCAGGACCTGAGCCAAAGGCAGAAGCTTTAACCCACTGAGCCACCCAGGCACCCCAAGATTTTGTTTTTTAAAGTAATCTCTGCACCCAACGTGGGCCTTGACCTCACAACCCCGAGATCAAGAGTGGCATGCTCTACTGACTGAGCAAGTCAGATGCCTCAAAACTTTAAAACTTTTGGAAGAAAATATGGAAGAATATTTGTATAGCTTAGAGTCAGGAAGGATTTCTCAATATACATGAAATAGGGGCGCCAGAGTTGCTCAGATTGTTAAGGTCTGCCTTCAGCTCCCGTGGTGATCTTCAGGTCCTGGGATCGAGCCCCACATCGGGCTCCCTGCTCAGCAGGGAGTCTGCTTCTCCCATTCCTTCTGCCTCTCCTCTGTTTGTGCTCTCTCTGTCTCAAATAAATAAATAAAATCTTTTAAAAAAAATACATGAAACAGAGCAAAAGGCATGACCAATTAATGAAAGAGAGAACAAGAAAATTTATTACAGGGGCGCCTGGGTGGCTCAGTGGATTAAAGCCTCTGCCTTCGGCTCAGGTCATGAGATCAGGGTCCTGGGATCGAGCCCCGCATCGGGCTCTCTGCTCGGCCGGGAGCCTGCTTCCCCCTCTCTTTGCCTGCTTCTCTGCCTACTTGTAATCTCTCTGTCGAATAAATAAAATCTTTAAAAAAAAAAAAAAGAAAAGAAAATTTATTACATATTAAAGATGTTCAATTGTACTGGTAATTGGGGAAATACAAATCACAACCATAATAAATAATTTCACACACACACAAAGCAAAGATGTAGAGGAAGGGGAACTTTAACACATTGCTGATGGGAATGAAAATTGATACAACTGGTTTAGAAAACAATTTGGTGGGGCACCTGGATAGCTCAGTTAGCTAATCAGCTGGCTCTTGATTTTGGCTCCTGTCATGATCTCAGGGTCATGAGATGGAACCCGGGGTCAGTGCTGAGCATGGAGCCTGCTTGGGATCCTCTTTCTCCCACTTCGTCTGCCCCTTTCCCTCTCTCTCTGCTCCTCCCCTGCTCACACACTCTCTAGCACTCAAATAAATAAATCTTAAAAAAAAAAAGAAAAAAGAAAACACTTTGGCATTACCTAGTAAATTTGAACACATATATTCCTTAAGACCCAACAATTCCACTTCTAGATAATACTCCTGAAAACTCTTACACACATGCATCAGGAGAAATACTTGAGTGTTCATAGCAACAGTGTTTGCAACAGCAAAAACTGGAGCCAACCCAATGTCCAAAAGTAGACTGGAAAAATAAATTGCGGTATCTTCTTACAATGAAACACTATATAGCAGAGAAATTGAATAGCTGAATCTCAGAAACAGAATGCTGAGTGAGAAAAGCAAGATGCATAGGAAGAGTGCAGAATGATTCCTTTTTTTTTTTTGAGATTTGTTTATTTATTTTAGTGAGAGAGAGAGAGAGCGAGCCCACAGACAGAATTGAGCAAGTGGGGGGGGAGGGGAGGACAGAGGGAAAGAATCTCAAGCAGACTCCCCGCTTAGCACAGAGCCCTACAACAGGGCTCAATCTCACAACCCTGAGATCACGACCTGAGCTGAAATCAAGAGTTGGCCACTTAACTGACTGAGCCACCTAGGCTCCCCCAGAATGATTCCATTTACAAAAAGTTCAAAACTAGGCAAGACTGTACAATGTTGTGTTTAGGGATATATGTTTGTGATAAGAGAATTATTAATACACACAGGTAACATTTTTTTTTTTTTGGTTTTCAAGTGATCCTTCATTGAAATATTTCCTTTGAAACGTTTCCCTTGTAGTTCTTAACCAGTTGGGCATTTCACCACATCACTGTTGATGTCATCTATGCAAGACAGTCTATGGACTGCCTATGCAACTTCCGTGCAAGTCCTTAGTGGTCTCAGTCCTGCTTGAAGGTATTCATTTGCAGAACCACATGATTCAGGAGGGTGAACCGGTATCTTTGTCATGAGGGTGGCAGCCATCAACACTGCAGCCAACAGACCTGGCAGTCTCTAGGATCTCTTTAATGATTCCAGAGAGTTCTCCGGCTAAGGATCAATGCTGCATATGCTGGGCCGTGTTGACAATCTCATCAGAATTGGTGTTTCCACTGTGCTTAATGTTTTTCTGCTTCTTTCTGTCTCTTGGCAGTTCCTTGAGCGCTCTGATAATTGGGGCAGAGGCAGAAGGTACTACTTCAATCTGGGCCTGTGTGTTCTGAATAGTCAGTTTCACTGTAATCCTCAGATCTTTTCAATTACTGGTGCCAACCTTTTTTTGGAGACAGACCCAACGGTTCGATCTCGGGGGCCAGGTCAGACATGGCACCGACTTCTCCACCAGTGCACCTTAGGTATACAACCTTGGTCTCGTTGGGGTCAAACTTAGGTGGCATGGTGGACGCAGCTGGTATTAGATGAACCTGGATTCGGGATGACTGAAGTGAGTTGCACCTTCACCTGCTCCAAGCTGAAAACCAGAAAAGATAATACAAAATTGAGTATAGTGGTTTCCTCTAGAGGAGGCCTATGGAAGGTTGCCTGGGTAGAAGCCTTAGCAAGGGCAATTTCAGGGAGTGGCGGGGTTAGAAGCCGGAATGGTAGGCTGAAGGATGAATTGAAGCTAATGACATGAAAGACAGCTAGTGCAGTCAACTCATTAAAGAAATGTTGCTGGAAATCAGAGCAGGTTAGATTTTCAGAAAGCAGGGAAAACTGTCATTGGTAGAACAGACTTCCTTCTCATGAGGCAGAAAGAGGGTGTAGTGAGGTGGATCTCTGAGGCTGGCTTTGATTGAGCTGAATAGAGGTACAAGAATGGAACTGTAGGCTGGGAGCCTTCCTCATATAGAGGGAGGTTTAGAGTCTCTTTTCATTAGTTTTCCAAAGACTGTGTGCCGCCTTGGAGACAAGCAAACAAGATCTCCAAGCAGCTCACCCACGGTCTGCTTTGGCTCTCATGAGGCCCCTCTGCCAGGAATTCCCACTAGTCAAAGCCTGGGAACAATTGCAAATCGGTTGGCTTCCAGGAGCATTCACATGTTTTATGGGCCAGCTTTCTGTTCCTTTCAGCAGAATTAATGCATGATTGCTCTGACTGCCCACAAATGTAACTTAAAACTCCATCTCATTTCGACTTTATGGTGATGTTACAAAAGCTTCCCAGAGGAAGGGAGCACTCTTTATCTCTGAAAGTTCATTCAAAGGAACAGCTAAGAAAACTCTTTAATCTGGAAACATATAAGAAAGAAATGATCAGGTTGAAAAGTCATGCATACGTATCTTGACTTTGGGGGTTCACCTATAATTTACTGGTGATTTGCCTGGAGAGAAATCCAGAGCTACCAATGGGCAGGTAAAGGAAATGTGTTCTAACAGTTCTAGATGAAGAGTGACAGGGATGGGAACAAACCTGAAGAGGGTCAAAGCACACTCAGGAGAGGTTTCACACCCTGCCAAGAAAAATTGCTGCTATGGCTATGGGGTAGGGAAGTTCTGAAATTGTAGAGAAAAATCAAGCACTCACCCTTTCCTGGTATGAGTTTAGATCTCTCCTACCTAATGCTCCCTGAAAGAGTGAGGGAGACAAATATATTAAGAAAAAGGAGGAGATCATCATGTTTCTTTACCTATGGAAACCAGGCCTATTTCAAAGCAGATCAGAAAAATCAGGTTCAAAATAAGCTTGTCCCATACCTCAGGTAAGACTGAGACTCCATTCTAGGGTTCCATCTCCCCCTCCTGCTGTGCTGGCGCAGCAGTTACCAGTCATGCTTCTTCAGAGGGTTGAATGAGGTCCCATTCATTCACACATTCACTTTATTAATGCTCCCTATCTCCAAGGAACTCTTCTAGGTGCTGAAGAAGTAACTGTGAAAAACAGACAAAAATGGACCAAGTTAATGGTGTGTATAGCGTGATTTGAATATAGGAGTCAGGAAAGCTCAGTGCTTTTGTCCGTGTCGTATGGGATGGTTCTGACAAGCTACTTACAGACAAGCTCTTTGGAACAGGGGCTTCCTTACCCTTTCCAGCTCTCTGATGAATCTGCATCATTCATCACCGTTGAGCTCTCACTGAGCCATTCTGGTTTACCGAACGAAGAATATTCTGAAATATCCGTTTGGCCACGGGGTGAGGGATGGTTTTCTCCTAATTCCCCTCTCCCTCCAATAAGCCTCCTGGCGACCCGTGCCCGGAGAATCTCACCACACCGCAGCCCCCCCTCCCTCCCACTCTTCAGAAGGAGGTCTCGCTAGCGGACCAGGGAGAGACGGCGGCCCCAGCTGGGAGCCGCCTGCAGCCCAGGGACAGCCCCAGGGCCTTCGGGGCCCCACTTCCCACAGGCCCCCGCAGTGTCGAGCGCTGGCCGCTGCGGGGCGCTGCGGCCCCAGTTTAGGAGCGGCGGGTGGGGCGGGGCCAGGGCCGTGAGAGCTGCGGGCGCGGGGAGCTGGGCCACAGGTAACCTGCGGGAGCTGGGAGCGCAGCCCCGCGAGCCGGCTGCGAGAGGCGCGGCGCTGGGCGGCGCCGAGGCCCAGGGGCCGCCGGAGCCTGCGGGAACCCGTCCCCGTCGTCTCCCCTCGCACCCCACCCTGTCGCCGGCAGCGGTCCCTGCGGCGCGGACGTCCGGCGCGCAAGAGAAAGGTACGGTGCGATCTCGCTGGGTGCCTTCGAGACCCCTCTCCATCTGAGGGCCGACGTCCCCCACTCCCGGGGGACCTTCCGGCCGGGGAGGACGGTGTCGGAGGTAGGGGCGCTGCTCCCTCGGCGCCCCCAGGTCGCCGTCTGCTTGGGGGAGGAGACCCAGAGGGAGCGCCTTGCCCCCTCCCCTGCGGCCTCCGGAAAGCCGGGACCGGAGGGGGGTCTTCCTGGGGCACCTCTCTGATCGCTTTGCTTCACTTGCTTCCCTGGAGTGTAGAACTTTGGGTGGGGGTGGAGAACTTTGTCGTCTTGGCTTGTCCCCCTCCTCTTTCTCCAGTGAGCTTAGAGTTTGAAGAAAGTGGTGGTAGAGGGGCGGGGGTCACCAGGTGTTTCTCCCGGATGCGGTGGCCGGGGCTCTGCGGGAGTAAAGGAGGGTCCGCGTTGGTCGCCTTGTGCTCTCCACGGCATGCGGGCCGGCCTCAGAGTGACCGGGTTGGGCTCGGACGCGCCAGCAGCCTGCCCCCTCCTCTTACCCCTTTGAGGACTGCAAAGCTCCCGCCCCGGAGAGATCCGCTCTGGCTGGAATTAAGCTGTGTGAAGAGTTAGCAAGTGACATCTCCCAGGGCCGGGGCAGAGGAAGCGAGGCACGTTGGTTGGAGGGCAGACACCACTTTACCAACGCTTGTCTTGGGGATTTAAGTGCGGTGGTTCCGGTAGATTTGGGGAGCGTGAGGGGAACTGTGGAGCATTATTTGTGACAGGAGAGGGGCTTGAATTTCATAAAGCTGGTCAAGAATGTTTTCCCTGCAGCATAGTGAGATGGTTCAATGGTGGAGATCTGCTTTGGGGTTCTGAGAGTGTGTCTTGATTCCACCACTTGTTAGGTGTGTGACTTTGGAAACTCCATTTCTTTTTTCTTCCCTTCCTTCCTTCTGCTAGTCAAGTGAATCAGTAGGAGTGGAGAAGGAACAAAGAAATCTGCAACGGGCTGTGATCAATTAATTGTAAACACTATTGCACTTGGACCAGCCTGGAAAACCCATTTCATTAAACTTCGTTTTTAAAACTGTGAACTGGGTGTATTATACATAATCGGGTAGTATTGTGGAAATTAAATGAAATGTTGTAAGTTAAATGCTTGGCATGGTGCTCTCGAATGTTATTCATCCTTTTTGTGAACCTGTTGGATGATGATATTCATTTATGTTTAGGTCATGTCTATTAGGCCAGTGTCAGTGGAAAGAACTTGGCAATGAAGAGAAACACACCTGGGTCCACAGTAGTACGCAAGTGCACTGATTGTCTCTGAGGAGATATTTCCCATCCCTTGAATAGCAATAGCAACCTGTTGTTCTTGCATGTAGGAGGTGCAGCCATACATGTTTAACTTCCTTCTGCCATCCCTAGCAGGTGGTTAGCATATGGCACATGAATTTTTTTTTTAATTAGGGATATAAATTAAAATTGGGAGTTTTTTGCCCTTTCGGTCATAAGTGGAGAAGGGAGAGTTGGAGAGGGTGAAGAAGAAATAAGACACCATAAAACAACTAGCTGCACATTGTTGGAAGGTATGAACCAAGGGGGATAAAGAAATGCTTGTTTAGTGGGGCCCCTGGCTGGCTCAGTCAGTGGAGCACGTGACTCTTGATCTCAGGGTTTTGAGTGCGAGCCCATGTTGGGTGTAGAGTTTACTTAAAAAATACATACAGAAATATGTATATATATTGGGGTACTTGGCTGGCTCAGTTGGAAGAACATGCAACTCTTGATCTCAGGGTTGTGCATTGGAACTCTACATTGGGTAGAGACTACTTAAATAAATATATATTTATATATTTTATATATATTATTTATATATATTACCTAAATATATATTTTTGTCTTTATATATCTTTATATAGAGAGAGAAATATATATTTATATATATATAAGGAGAAAAATATATATATTAAGAGAAATTTTCATTTGTTAACTCCATGTTTTTCGGTGATTGTACCAAAAATTAACCTAACTTCCCATTTAAACCTGTCAGCCTCTCCAGAGCCCTCTGGCTAAGCATTTACTCCCAAGTAGAGGCTGATGGCTAGTAATTCAACTCAGCTTAGAGACAATGCATACTTTCAACTCTGGAGGCCCCACCACATAGAAATTATGGTGTCCCTATCCCTACAGTGAAATATACCCACACAGGGTATCAAACTACACTTTCAGTGTAAAGAATGAGATTGGAACCCACACACACTCAAGTACCCATCACCCAGCTGAAGAACTAGAGCACCCCAGGACTTGGAGCCCCCCAATAACTCTCTCCATGGCATTCCAGCCCTCCTTTTTCCTGCAAGGAACCATTGGTTAGATTTGTGTTAATTTTTTTTTCCCTTGCTTTTCACACATCATGTGCTACATAAAAAGCTCTGTGAAAGGGAAGTTTCCTAACAAGCATTTCCCCAATAACCTGGAGCATTCTTATTGAACTTAAAAGCAGGATATTGAGAGTGGGATGCAAACCACAAAAAAGCTGACAGTCTCAAAGTACTGGGGTGAGGTAGTCTGTCTTTCAAGGTTTTCCCCATGTTTCCTTGGCACAGGCTCTGCGGGTGTGTTCTGTCTGTACAGGGGAGGCCCAGTCTCTTCCAACATAGCTTGGAGGCTATAATTTTTAAAAGCTTTGCTTGAGTCCTTAAGAATGAGAAAAACAGTAATTTGTGTGCATGTGTTTGAGAAGTTTTTTTAAAAATACAAATTATCCAGGGGAAAATTGTGTGGGATTTGAAGGATTAAGCCGACAGAGAGCAACCTTTAAAAATGGTTTTAACCCAAATTCTTCTTTTCCTGGTTATTACATTTGCGTTTTGGTCTTTGTTTTAAGTGACTTTTGCAGGGTCACACAGCTCTCCTTGGAGAATCTTGCACAACTCCATTACTTCTTGATTAAGGCAAAAGATTCCTAAATTTGGTTCATGGCTCTCTTAGTATCTTCGTAATTTTTTCACAGTGCCTGTAGTTTTAAGTAGTTCGTCATAGTTAGGTTCAAACGACTTATTAAGTATTAATGTCCTAACAACATAGAAACTATTTAAAAAAAAAAAGAGGGGCGCCTAGGTGGCTCAGTCATTGGGCAGCTGCCTTTGGCTCAGGTCATGATCTCAGGGTCCTGGGATCGAGCCCCGCATCAGACTCCCTGCTCCGTGAGAAGCCTGCTTTCCCTCTCCCACTCCCCCTGCCTGTGTTCCTGCTCTTGCTGTCTTTCTCTCTGTCAAATAAATAAATAAAATATTTTAAAAAATAATACACATAAGCCGAGAGAAAAAATATTGTTATATCATTCTTAAATAACCCCAATTGCAAGCAGGATGTGTGTGCCTGTACTAATTTCTAAATCTTGGTATTAGATTGGGTACCACCACCGTGATTTCCTGTTCCACATTAATTTCTCTGTAGCACTTGCTTTTTATCACAGCATCCACTGAAAACCCACGTTTTGCAAAGATGTGTATGATGTCATTGATAGGAGTGTAATGTGATCTAACATTGAAACCAAATTCTGGTTTGTAGGTTCAGCATTTTTCAACATGTTGAATACACCGTGTTTCCCTCAAAACTTTGAAATATCCTAAGTTGCCCTTGTGAATTTGCTGTGGTATCCAGAGTGCCTTGGTGCTCAGTTTGGTCATTGTTGGTTTAAGGTAAAACCCTCTTCTGGGGAGAGACCAGTTATTAAAGAAGGGGTCAGTCTGCCTGAAGTAGCCCCAGGTTAAGCTACTGTGTGGAGTGGACTAAATCTTGGTTTCTCCTCTACGTAAGATGGGATGGGTCATTAAGAGGATTAAACTAGATAATATACATAAAAGCATCTCTAAAGGGCCTGGAATATAACAGTCTCAAGAAACGATAGCTCTGTTATGATTGTTAATTAGTACTAAATAGTCCGGTAATAGGTAAATATATCATAGTCTCTATTTAAGAATAGCCAGTGCAAAAAAAAAAAAAAAAAAAAAGTCAGCGCTTAAAATCTCAATCTTAGCAAATACTCCAAGGAAAGGCTGAGTTGAATAAAGATGTCATACATGGCTGTCATGGTGTCTTTTAGGAAGCAGAGACCTTTACTCCCTTGTCCTGTTTATTTTCCAGACCCCAAGCCTAAGTTAGAAGCTGGTGATACTTTGACAATTTGTGAGAATACATTCAATAGTGATATTTCTAGCATAGTTTTTTATTTTTATTGTTGCTTGTTTTTGTCATTTATCGTTGAGCAACCTGTACAGAACAGTAGGTAATAAGGCTTCCAAGTTGACATAAATACTAGATACAATTTTTATTTGTTTTGATTCCTTTTTTTTTTTAAGTCAGCTCCATGCCCAACTTGGAGCTTGAACTCAGGACCCTGAGATCAAGAGTTGCATGCTCTACCGGCTGAGCCAGCCAGGCATCCCTAGTTCCTAAGGTTGAGGGCTTTTAATTTCTTTCTTTTTTCTTTCTTTTTTTTTTTTTAAGATTTTATTTATTTATTTGACAGGGAGAGACATATCACAAGTAGGCAGAGAGGCAGGCAGAGAGAGAGGGGGAGGCAGGCTCCCCGCTGAGCAGAGAGCCCCATTTGGGGCTCGATCCCAGGACCACAGGATCATGACCTGAGCTGAAGGCAGAGGCTCAACCCACTGAGCCACCCAGGCGCCCGGAGGGCTTTTAATTTCTTTCTAAAATGTGAAGGATGTATGTGTGTGGGAGAAACTATTTTGATTCTTCTTAACTAATTGTTCTCTCTCTTTTTTTTCCATTTGATGCCTGATGTGGGAAACAAAGGCAAAAGAAAAAAATTAAATTTCCTTACTACTTACAGGCCATTGATAAGTCCTTGAAACAGGCAGAGTGACCTCGCACTGGGAGCTCAGCTACCTGGATGTTGACACTTTGCTAAGGACAAAATACAATCTTAGCCCGACCCCCCAGGATCCTATGAGTCTACCTTAAATACATAGAACTTCCTTTGGAAGCTGCCTTTATCTCTTACATTCTCCCCTTCCCCCCAGATATATCTTAAGAATCATCCTTCAAGCATTTGGCCCACTGATACACATCTGAAGGGTCTCAGGACTGAGGATTTACTAAACAATAATAAATGACCTTTCCTAACAATAGCTGGCCCCCTGAGGGTCCTAGAAACCTTTCCAAAATACCTTGGAAGTTTGTTCTGTTCCTAACCCCCTCCCAACTTGAAAGCATATAATTGCCACCCCTCACAACCCCAGTGCAGCTCTTTCTGCCCATGGGTCCAAGCTCCCGTTCTTTAATAAAATCACCTTTTTGGACCAAAGACGTCTCAAGAATTCTTTCTTGGTTGTTGGCTCCAGACCCCAACAACACTCTAAAAACCACATCAATGCCCATATAATTGTCAGCATCATTTTCATTTAACATAGAATTTCTCTTTAAAAAAAAAAAGAAAAAGAAAGAAAGAAGGGGTGCCTGGGTGGCTCAGTTGATTAATTGTCTGATTCTTAATTTCAGCTCTGGTCGCGAGATTGAGCCCCACACAGGGCTCCATGCTCAGTGGGGAGTTTGCTTCAGATTCTTTCTCTCCCTCTGCCCCTCCCCTCCCACCACACGTGCGCACACTCTCTCAAATAAATAATTTTTTTAAATAAAAAAATAAATAAGAATTTCAAATCTTTCCCTGGGTTGGATTGATTATATTTAATACTCAATATCTTAAAGTTTTAGGGTACAAAGTAGAAAACTACATTATGGATAATAAAACTGATTAGAATGAATTGTTTTTCCTTTTGTTGTCTGTTACTCTTTTACTTAAAAGAAAATTGAGGGGCACCTGGCTGGCTTATTATAGAGACCTTGCAACTCTGAATCTCAGTGTTGTGAGTTTGAGCTCCACATTAGGTGTAGAGATTACTTAAAAAAATTAAAAGAAGATTGAAAATCAGAAAGTTTGAGCATCTATTTAACTATTAGAATTCAGTGTTCTAGAACAAAGTACTTTGGGAAATGCTTGACTATTGGTATTCTCATGAAAAACTAGGAAAGGGCATATAAAAATTAAAACATTTAATTTAAATTTGGGTGCTTATTGGTAGCTGAATGGACTGAATTCTTACATCACTGACTTGTACTTGGTACAAGAATGGAGATTATGGGAAATATTTCTACCCATGATGGTAAAAAACACTCTTTCTAAAAAAAAAAAGTGAATTTAATGGACCTAACAGTAAATAGTAACCAAGAATGGAGAAGTAGCCCCAAGTAAACTAATCTTAAGAACTAAACAGGAACAAGCAAAGACTTTTGTTTTTGTTTTTATAAAGGACACCTGCTTTAATAAATCTTTCTAAAATGAATAGATACAATAGAGTAGAATAAGGTTGATTTTTCTTACAGATATTAAGTAGATGAAAGATGAATATAGAACTTAGTTCTATTGAGGTTGTGACCTTTTCCACATTAGCTTTAGGAATCTTCTCTCTTATCATGTGGCTGGGTTAAGTGAGGCAGTGGGAGATGCAGGAGCAAATCCTGGGACCTTGGAGAGGATGGAAGGACATTGATGTACATCAGGAAACTGGCTATAGTCCTGGCCATCAACTCACTGTGGAACTCTGGATACTCTGATTTTCTCAGTCTCAGTTTTTTCTTCACTAAATAAGGGGACCGGACCAAAATACTTTTTTTTTTTTTTTTAAGATTTTATTTATTTATTCAACAGAGAGAGAGAGAGCATATGCAGGGGAAGCAACAGGCAGAGGGAGAGGGAGAAGCAGGCTCCCCGCTGAGCAGGGAATTTGATGTGGGGCTTGATCCCAGGCGCCCCTGTAATTGCAATAATTTCTAAAACAACAAAAATTTTAACACTGACCTGATCTCAGAGTATATAAAATTCTTCTCAAGAGAACCCAGTTTGCATTTTACCCAGACATTTTCATACAAGGACAGATGAAAGCTTTGTTATGGACCAGTCGGTGCTCTCGGGGACCACCTTTCTAAGAGGAAGACTCGTTCTTCATTTTGCTGAGGAGAGAACAGACCCAGGGAGGTTGAGTAACTTGCATAATGGCAGACGGCTAGTTTTTAGAAGAAAAATGTTTATCCAGATGCTCTCTTTTGCCAGTTACAGAATTCAAATTAGTTAATATTCATCAAATGGCATGAATTTGTGACAGCATATGACCTGGGTTAAGACTTCTTTTGCCTAGAGATTCCGTCCTCTCAGCCCTCTGACCCATTGGGACACCTATGAATGCCTAGACTTCATGTATTTTCGCCGAAGTTGGAATGATAAATGGGTCACTTCTAAGGATTCTTCACTCGATCATGCTTTTCACTGAGTTTCTTAGAGCATAGCTCTGGCCTCAGGAAAACTCCTTTGAAAAAAATTGCTTGATGTCGTTGAATACTATCCAGGTTAATACGCTTGCTTTTAGTGAGACCCTCTGGCCCTTGACCTCAGGGTCCAGGATGGTGGTAGGAATCCTAGCAGTCATTTCTGCAACTGAAGAAGCAGGATGCTTAAGGGGAGGGAGAAGGAAAATGGAGCATCCTTTCAATGAAAGCTATCTTTCAAGGAAAGTTCCAGGAGGCTGTCACACACTTCCCCATTGGCTAGAACTTGGTCCCATGACTACTTGTGGTCTCTCTCTGTCAAATAAATAAATAAAATCTTTAAAAAAAAAACTTAAAAAAATTAAAAATCACTGTTATATAAGCATGATAAAATAGGTCCATCCATGTCATCACATTTTCACCTCTTATTAAATACATGTATTTTTAAAAAGGTTTTATTTATTTATTTGAGAGAGAGAGTGCAGGCATAAGGGGGAGGGGGTAGCAGAGGGAGAGAGGGAAACATGTTCCCTACTGAGCAGGGATCCCAAAGCAGGGTTCAATCCCAGGACCCTAAGATCATGACATGAGCTGAAGGCAGATGCTTAACCAACTGAACCACCCAGGCTTGATTGCAGGACCCTGGGATCATGACCTGAGCCGAAGGCAGATGCTTAATGACTGAGCCACCCAGGTGCCCCTAAAATAGTAATTCTTAACCTGGAGTTCGTCCGTGGGCTACAGATGCTTTGAGCTCCCTGAATTTATGTATAAATATTTAAATAAATGTTCGCATGTATATTTGAGAAGGAAAAAGTTCCATAGCTTTCATCAGATTCTCAAATGGTTCCCTAACCCAAAAATGGTTAATAAGCAATATAAGAAAATATTGTTTACAGAGATGTAGCCACCCCATAATAGGCTCTTTCACTTGGGTGTCTTAGCCCCTTTTAGTTCTCTGGCATATCTTTCCCCCAGAAGGTTTCTTTCTGTTCAAACCTGGGATAAGCCTGAACAGTTCTTTACCCTTAGAGCCTCTGGCCATTCACCTGTGTCCTGTTAACTCCAGGACCCATTCCTCAGGGGCTAGAGGAACCCCAGAGTCAACTACTTTGGAGTGCCCAGTAGGGGACATGTGGAACTAAAGTCTTGTGTAGGACTCATCCTCACAACTGCTAAATTTCTCCCTACCTTCCTTAGGCTCTTGAAAATAGAAAAGAAAAACTCATGAAGTAATACCAAATGACTAAAATTCAGTGAATTCTGACTTGGGGAATGTAAATTTAATTTTAAGATTGTCTTCTGGTTTATACTTTGTGTTTTAAATGTATTATAAATATATCATACAATGTCTTCTACCCTGTGTAGTATCCAGTGATTTAGGTAGCTATTGGATCGACATATTGTTATAAGAGTTGTTGAATATTAGAATTTATTCAGACTGGTTTGTAGCTCCTATGGATGGATTGCATAAATGGCAAAAATTATTAACTTGCAAGTTTTTCTTATACATACAACTCCTCGGTATTTGAATTTATCTCAGAAACCCTTCGATAAATCATGCTTATTGACCCTTTTATCCAACTCAAATATATTCTGTTAAGATAGGCTAAGTGCTCTAATAACCATCTCCGAATGTCAGTGGCTTGATCCAGTAAAAGTTTATTTCTAGCTCATACAAAGTCCAAATCTGTTATTCCTGGTTGGGCCGATCTCCCGGTTAGCTCTCCTTCATGGGACTCAGGGATGAAGTCTCCTTCCATTTGTGATGCCACCATCTTCAACATGTGCTTTCCAATGTCACTTGAAGGGGGAAGACAGTACGGAAAGGTATACTAGATTAACTACCTTTACCAGCAAGTGAAACACATCACTTCTGCTCACATCCTATTGGCCAAGACGAGTCACGTAGCCCCGCCTAGATTTAAGGAAGCTGGGAAATATATTCCCTGGCTGGCAATTGTTTATTAGCAATAATTGTTTACTTTGAAAGGGGAATGGAACTCTTTGGTGGATAAGTAGCCATCTTTTCTACAAATATGCTAGTCTTTTTACCAGTCAGTTCAGTGTAACTACCTTCATATAATTTATCTCTTACTTTCCAAACATCTATATATACCTAGTATGTGTTTATAGTGTAAGGTGTGGATGAGACCTCCGTACAGGAAGCGATATTATAATTGCTATGTGAATAAATAAAAATGGGAATAAGCCATCTAGATTCATATATTTATTAGGGAACAAAGCATATTCGATTTACTCCAATCATCCAGCCGTGCAGAGAACTGTACATTTGAGAACGACGGAACAGAGGGAGATTAGCAAAGAACAAGAATATGCATGTTTTATTGGCTTCATGAATGTTATCGTAACAGTTTAAAACTACTTCAGGCTGCTGGCAATAAAGTGTGAAACTCTTTTCCTTTAAAAAAAAAAATGTAGTCTTTGCCATGGAATGTATTACACAATCACAAATGTATGTGTCATTTTTACTTATTCGCTACTAAGGGAAACTCAAGTGTAAGATTTGGACCTATTTGTCTTCTTTGCTTGAAGTAAATTTGTGCCTGGTGGAGCAGCATTTGGCTATGTCCTGCACCTAACAGCTGCAAACGGAACATATTGAGGGATTAAATATAAGACCATATGAAAGATCGCAGTACCCACTTGGAATCATGGAGAAAATGTCCCCCAAACTTAGTGGTGTACACTAACTATAGTAATGCTTCACTGGTCCGTTACTAGTTCAGATTGGACTGTTCTATGTAAAGAAACCATCCAAATTAATATTTACTGTCTTTTAAGTCCTAATTTTTTAATTTTAATTTAATTTTAAAAAAGATTTTATTTATTTATTTGACAGAGAGAAAGAGAGAGCACAAGCAGGGGGAGTGGCAGAGGGAGAGCGAAGCGGAGGGAGAGGGAGAACCAGACTCCCTTGCTGAGCAGGGAGCCCGACATAGGGCTCGATACCAGGATCCTGAAGTCATGATCTGAGCCAAGACAGACGCCCCGGTCCTAGTTTTTTAAAAAAGTTACATTTCGTGGTGCCTGTGTTAAAATTAAAGGTGCACCAAACTAAAGGTCAGGAGATTATAGCGATGGACCAAATGTAGCCCACTGCCTCACTTTGTAAAGTTTTAGGAGAACTTTAATAGAACTTTGAGTCAAACTCATTCATTTGTATACTATCTTTGGCCGCTCTCACGCCACACTGCCAGAGTTGAGTAGTTATCACAGAGACCATATGGTCCACAACACCTACTGTATTTTCTGTCTATTCCTTTACAGAAGTTTGCTAACCTCTTCACTAGACTTACAATTAGTATAACTTGCTTTGAGAGTAGTTCTGCTCCTATTTAGAACTGACTTAATCTCTCTGGTCCATAGTTTTCTCACCATCAGAGTGGGGATAATAAGACCTACCTAATGAAGTAGTTAAAGAAAGTAGTTTTGGGATGCCTGGGTGGCTCAGTGGGTTGGGCGTCTGCTTTCGAGTCATGATCTCAGGGTCCTGGGATGGAGTCCTGCTTTGGGCTCCTTGCTAGGTGGGGACCCTGCTTCCCCTTCTGCCTGCTCTGCCTGCCGCTCCCCCTGCTTGTGCTCTCTCTCTCTCTCTCTCTCTCTCTCTGACATAAATAAAATCTTAAAAAGAAAAAAGAAAGAAAGTAGTTTTTAAATAAAATGATCTCAGGCAAGTCACTAAGGTTATCTTTTAGTTAGGTATCTGCCTACCTATCTTCCAGATAGCTTCCTTAGACCAGTACTTTTTGAACCTACCATGCTGAGAATCATCTGGGAAATCGATTACAATTCAGAGATTACCACCCTGACTCCTTTAGATGCTGATTCAGTAGGCCTGGGAAGGTGCACATTTCACAAGCACCCCAGATTCTGATGTGGGTGGCCTGGACTTGACGGAACTCAGCCCCTTGTGGCAACTCGTTCTTTGGTCGCTAGAAATAGTTTCGCTGGCAGCTCTAGCTAGATATGCTTCCTGTCTCACTCAGAATTGAAGTCTTGCCTGCTTGATAGGAGAGCTTGCAACCAAAAGGAGAATGCCCAGCGGGTGTTAATCTTCGGCATTCTAAACATGTGCTGAGAGACCCAGTCAGTGGGCTTGTCCTATAAATCAAATCATTCACTGCCTGACCTCACCTATAGAGCCATCTGCTGCTTTGCTTCCAAATAGAAATAATGATAGGAAAGTTGGAACGCGTTAGTGAATGTGACTGGCTTGCACTAGAGCTCAGTATGCCTCTTGATGCTAAGAGAGAAGAAATTCACACTAACATTAGCATGATGGCCCTGGGTTAGCTCTTTTAAAAATCAAGGTAAAAATTAATAGCAAAAGGAGTTACCGTGAGAGGAAGAAACTAAGTCCTGGTGCTTTAGAAGCACTTTAAGAACGGATGCTTATTTAATTGTTTATAATTCCCTTAATCTCCAGAATGTATTATCCTGGGTTAGGGGATACCTAATGAATGGCTTGCTCACTGAAGCCTTTGTTTCCCTCCATTTGTTATTCAAAAACTTAGTAAAGAGCTGCAGAACCAGTCATGAATAGCAGCAAAATGCCATGGCCCCTGTTGGGTTTTTATACAGAAAAAAGTAAGACCCTATCAAAAGGCCCCAGAATTAAAAAACAAAAAATAAAAACTTGAGGGAAGAGTCAAAGAACCTCACACCTTCAGTACTTAATAATATTGAGTGGAGCTATGTTGCTGCTGTTTAGAAACACTGCTTTAAAACTAAGAATCAGGGGCACCTGGGTGGCTCGGTGGGTTAAAGCCTCTGCCTTCAGCTCAGGTCATGATCTTGGGGTCCTGGGATCGAGCCCCTCATTGGGCTCTCTGCTCAGCGGGGAGCCTGCTTCCCCCTCTCTGCCTGCCTCACTGCCTACTTGTGATCTCTCTGTCAAATTAAATAAATAAAATCTTTTAAAAAAAGAAGAATCATGGGCCTTTAAACATTTTTTCATTTTTGCTACCCTGCTGAAATAAAAGATGGATGTTTGATTGGGTGTAAGCCAAGGTATTTTGTACTTTGAAATGTAAGTAAAGTGAACACTTTATCATCCAATGAAGGATTTCCAGCTAATTAGATATTTTCCTGCTGGGAGACATCAAGGGAAATTGATTTCAAAGATGTGCTAATAGGGATTTTAAAAATCCTATGTAAGATTATTAAAGGATTCCTTTAAATAATGAGTTCCCTTAGACCAAGGATATTTAACATATGATTAGAATTACTAAAATTCAAAATATACCCTCTGTTCAGGAGCCCATCCTTACCAGGAGGTAGGAACACTACTGAGGAACACAGTAGGTTGCAAACTAAACAGCCATCTTTTATTGTTACTAATCTGATGACTCTAGATTATTCCTCTCTCCCCTCCAAAAAATGTACAGGTCTAATTTATCTCTAGATACCAGAGTTTCTTTCTTTTTGATTACTAAAGCCTTAACGTAGAGGCCATTTTGAAGAAAATAAAGCTTTATTTTCTTTATCTTTATTTTTATCTTTATTTTTTAAAAGTAAACTCTACCACCAACAGGAGGCTGAGATCAAGAGTTGGTGCTCTACCAACTGAGCCAGCCAGGCGCCTCAGAAAATAAAGCTTCTATCTTTAAAAACTAATTATTATTTTGATATATTAGGCAGTAATTGTCTTAATGCTCAGTGCATTTCCTTTTTTTTTTTAAATCCCAAATTCACTAAAATTAGTGAATATAAATATATCTTGCTTTGGTATTTAAAGACTCAAGAACACTAATGCTGTGCTTATAAATGACTGGTTGTGTTAAAAGTAACCATGTTTTGTTTTGTTTTTTGATTTTATTTATTTATTTGACAGAGACAGAGACAGTGAGAGAGGGAACACAAGCAGGGGGAGTGGGAGAGGGAGAAGCAGGCTTCTCACTGAGCAGGGAACCCGATGCGGGGCTTGATACTGGGACTCCGGGATCATGACATGAGCCGAAGGCAGATGCTTAACAACTGAGCCACCCAGGTGCCCCAAAAGTAACCATGTTTTTTGTGCATCTAAAAGTAGAACATAAAATATTGTGTCAGGTTTTGCCCCAGGAATTACGTGCAGTCTCTTACTAAGTCTCTCTGTCACCAGCCTTTGGAATTCCCTTACTGTCAGGGACATTTACTTTGAGTGTAAAAGAATAAATCATAAAAGACTTTTAGTATTTTCTCTGAATTTATTAGCCAATTAAATTGGTTGGAAGTTAACATCTCAGTTATATCAGGTGTTCTTTTTTTTATGTTAGCATGACATCATCATTGTTATTTTATTACTAGGTATTTTTAAAATATTTATTTATTTATATTTATTTATTTGACAGAGAGAGAGAGCATGAGCAGGGGAGCAGCAGAGGGAGAGGGAGAAGCAGACTCCCCACTGAGCAGGGAGCCCAATGTGGGACTCAGTCTCGGGACTTCAGGATCATGACCTGAGCCGAAGGCAGATGCCCAACCAACTGAGCCACCCAGGCGCCCATTACTTAGTATTTTTTTAATTTTTAAAACAAGTTTATTTTTTAAAAGATTTTATTTATTTATTTCTATTTATCTATCTATCTATTTATTTATTTGAGAGAGTGTGCACACATACGCGTCCTTACCAGTAGGGGGCACAGAGGGGGAGGGAGAGAATCTCAAGCTGACTCTGTGCTTAGTGTGGAGCCTGTTGCAGGACTTGATCCCATGTCACTGAAATTATGACCTTTGCCGAAATCATGACCTGAGCCTAAATCAAGGGCCTCACACAACCAACCGAGCCATCCAGGTACCCCTTAAGATTTAATTTAATTTAATTTTTTTTTTTTTAAGATTTTATTTATTTATTTGACAGAGAGAGAGATCCCAAGTAGGCAGAGAGGCAGGCAGAGAGAGAGGGGGAAGCAGGCTCCCTGCTGAGCAGAGAGCCCGATGCGGGGCTCGATCCCAGGATCCTGAGATCACGACCTGAGCCGAAGGCCGAGGCTTTAACCCATAGAGCCACCCAGGCGCCCCCCTTAAGATTTTATTTTTAAGTAATCTGTACACCTACCGTGGGATCAAACTTAGAACCCCAAGATCAAGAGTTGCATGCTCAACTGACTGAGCCAGCCAGGCTCCCCTTAAATTTTTTAATTGAAGTATAGTTGACATATATTAGTTTCAGGTATATAACATAGTGATTTGAGAATTCTCTACATTGCAAACCACTCACCATGGCAGGTAGAGTTACGGTCTGTCACCACACGAGGTTATTAAAGCATTATTGACTATATTCCCCCATGCTTTACTTTTCATCCCGTGACTTATTTGTTTTATAGATGGAAGCTTATACCTCTTAATCCCCTTCACCCATTTTGTCCAGTCCCCCTCCCCCACCAGTTTGTTCTGTGTGTGAGTCTGTTTCTGTTTTTTGTTTGTTTGTTCTAAGGTGTACTTCCTGTTAGTATTAATGAAAGCTGTGTGTAAAGTGAAGGGAAAACATATTCCCCACATCAGTAAGCAGTAGAAGCCATGTAATAATACCTGATGGATTCTGTGTGAAAAAAGCATCATCAGAGGCTACTAGGGTATTTCAGTAAGGGAGGAAATGTTACATTACAGTACTAAATGTAGAAGGAAAGAGCACGCATTTATTGTAACTAACCAGCTATCATAAATCCACAGCAGCATTGCCTTGGCCCCACGGGATAGGATAAATGGCATTCATTAAGTTTGAGTGTATTGTTGCCCGAAGATCAGGACGCAAACTGTTTTAACGATATTCTCAGCGAAGCCTAATCTCTCCACCTGAAAAATAATTTAAGAAACAAATTTTAAGGTCAGAGACTCTCTTTCGGCCTCCTTATTTATTTGTCTTTTTCTTTCTAATTAGCATTAGGTAATATAGCTTAAAACCCCAGGCCTCCACATTCAAACCTGGCTGAATTACCTCTCTTGGAAGTGGATAATAAAGGTGCCCTTTAAGGGATGTCTCTTTCATGGGACACTGGCCGGCTTGAAAGAGAGGAGTGTTCACCTGGCTGCTAGGAAGGCCTGAGCTCTGGTTTCAGGTCTGACAGCAGTCTTTGTGCCCTCTGCCAAGTCACTTTCCTGCTTCTGGGGCTTTGCTTTGCTTTTCTCTCAGAAAGGTGACCATAGGCCTGATGTTTCAGATGGGTCCCCATTAACTTGTCCCCTGATGCCATGGATTTAAGTCACAGAAACATTGTTTTAGCTTAACAAATTGTTTTAGGGCAAATACCCTTAGGTAAGGGTCAGGCAGTCTAGTCAGGAAACAGAACTCTTCCAGTCACCCCAGAAGCCCCTCCTTGTGTCACATCTCAGCCATGACCCCGTCCCTCCCCCCTCCCTCCAAAGTGACTCTAGGCATAGCATGGTGTGGTGCTGTAGGTCCACAAAGGTAATCGTGTGTGCTGGAGCCCTCGGAGGGTCTCTTAGTAATCAGTGAGGGAAATTGCAATTGTTCTGGGACCTTTAGGCATGTGCCTTCAACATTAAAAATTCTGTAACTATCTGTTATAATTGTATAGAGAAAGGAAAAAAAATTAAATTTGGTTCTACTGTAATTTAAAACATTAGCAACATTGAGAATTAAGCTTTTATTGCTTTGTAAAAACTTGCCAAGAGTAGTTTGGTTTGTCTTCTTCCCATCCTATATTTGTATCCTTAGGATACAAGTACCTTTTCTATGCCTTGATGTATTT
>CM052886.1:62660664-62709486 GCA_028534135.1 Potos flavus | reverse complement strand
GCTTGCAGATGGCCGTCTCCTCCCTGTACCTAAACATGGTCTTTCCTCTGTGTGTGTGTGCGCTCCTGGTGTCTCTTTCTCTTATAACAGCACCAGTCCTATTGGATTAGGGCTCACCCTGATGGCCTCATTTTAACTTAATTTCTCCTTTAAAGGCCCTGTCTCCAACTACTGTCCCATTCCTAGTACTAGGGGTTAGAGTTTCAACATATGAATTTTGGGAGAACGTAATTCAGGCCATAACACCTTCTATCCCATTCTTTACTGCCTATCTATTAAGGTATTTGGGCTGTTTGACCACTAGTCACATAAAGTCTAAATTATAGTTATATAATCCTTTCATTAAAGAACTGGGATCATTCGTGAAGGAGACTATTGAAGATTAGGCCCAGATTGTGTTGGGCAAAATATGATCCAGTTGATCTGTATAGCAAATCACCCTGAAACTTGGCAACTTAAAACAGTGGTAATTATTTATTATCTCTCACAGTCTTTCAGTCAGGAATTGGAGAGTGACCCAGTTGAGAGGTTCTGATTCTCGTCTCTCAATATGATTGCTGTCAAATGCTAGCTGGGGCTACACTTGTCTGAAAGCTTGACTGGGGTCGGAGGATCTGCCTCTAAGATGGCTCATTCACATGGTTGGCATGTTGGTAATGGCTGCTGCTGGGAAGCCTCAGTTCCCTTCTACATGGCTATTTGAATGTCCTAATGACATGGCAGCTGATTTCCCTTGAGTAATCCAAGAGGCCAGGACAGAAACTGGAATGCATTGTCATTTTCACCATGTTCTATTGGTCACATAGATTCAGGCTTGATTCCCTAGAGAAAGGAACTCTACAAGGGTGGGAATACTAGAAAGTATGGCTTACTGGGAGCCATCTTGGAGACTGGCTGCTGTAAATGGGATGGTTAAAAAGTGTCTTATTTCTGGGAAACCTGTTTGCAAGTCTCCACCTTCAAATGCTTGCTTACCTTACAGTGATGTCATCAAAATTAAACATTACTAGGGGTGCCTGACTAGCTTAGTTAGTAGAGCATGCAGACTCCTGATCTCAAGGTTGTGAGTTTAAGCCCCACATTGGATGTAGAGCTTATTTAATAATAATAAAAATTTAAACTTATTAAATGCTAAGCTCTCTACATCACACACTTAATGAGTTAATGTTTTTAAAAATTCTCAAGATAACTTTCTTTAAAGTAAACTGCACCGAGTGTGGGGCTCAAACTCACTACCCTGAGATCAAGAGTTGCATGCTCTCCCGACTGAGCCAGCCAGGCGCCCCTCAAGATAACTTTGTATATTCCATTTCTGTGCCTGACTAAAAGCATTATATTAATCCAAATACATACATTTATATATTAGTAGATTTCTCTTTAGGTTTATCATTCATCTGAGATACTGATCTTAGATCAAATGGTGAATTGAGAGAGAGCAAGAGTGGGGGAGAAAGGCAGAGGGAGAGAGAGAGAAGTAGGCTTTCTGAGCAGGGAGCCCGATGCAGGACCCTGGGATCATGACCTGAGCCGTAGGCAGACGCTTCACTGGCTGAGCCACCCAGGTGCCCAAACCCTAATAAATTAATTGAACTATTTTTTTCCTCAGTTTCTTAATCTGTTATATGAAAAGAGGATTTCTAATTAATCTGTTTGAGTGGTCCAACTAATAGATGGAAATCACAGGGGAAAACTGGTAATGATTTTGGGCTCTAATGTTATGAAGGAATAGAATGTATGTAATGTTCCACTGAGGGACAATGGTCCTACCTAGGCTTTGGCCTGTGGTGTGCCTGGGGTTCAGGACCATGGGGAGCTACTCCTGCTGTCCGCATTGGATCCACCCCTTGATTTGCAGAGTGGTGGCAGAGCAACCAAGGGCAGTCTGTGGGGTTGGGGGGTGTGTGTGCACTCCTGCAGATGTAGGCGCCTCCTATCCTGTTGGTTCCCAAATTTCATTTGTTCTTCCAAATTACCGTGCCTTTAAGTTCATCTCTTCAATTTCCATAAATCCAGCAATAACTCAAATGAATTTCAAGTGAATTAAAAGCTTCTGTTCCCAAGAACTGAACTCTGCACCTCTTCCTGATCTAGTCCTCCGGCCTCTATTTCCACTGCCATCTAAAGATCATTTATCCAAGCAGCCTTCTAAGAGTTAGGGTTTTTACTTAAACATGATGACAATTATAAGCAGATGTATCAGGTCCCACCTTCATTTCTTTCCATAAATATGTATCTGCTTAGGGGCACCTGGGTGGCTCAGTTGTTGAATGTCTGTCTGCCTTCGGCTGGGGTCATGATCCCAGGGTCCTGGGATCGAGCTCCACACCGGGCAACTTGCTTGGTGGGGAGCCTGCTTCTTCCTCTCCCTCTGCCTGCCACTCCCTCTGTTTGTGCTCTCTCTCTCTCTCTCTCGCTCTCTCTCTCTCTCTCGCTCTCTGTCAAATAAATAAATAAAATCTTTAAAAATATATATGTATTGGGCTCCTGGGTGGGTTAGTTGGTTAAGTATCTGCCTTCGGCTCAGGTCATGATCCTGGGGTCCTGGGATTGAGTCCTGCATCGGGCTCCCTGCTTGGTGAGGAACCTGCTTCTCTCTCTCTCTCTCTGTCTTTCATGAATAAATAAATAAAATCTTTAAAAAAATATATGTATCTGCTTAATTATATGGATGAAGAAAGCAGATAAATATAAGTATTTCTAATGTTTCCAGAACTATGCTGCTACTGTATAAAACTGATTAAATATTATCATTGGCCCTAGGGAGCATACATTTTTGGAAATAAAGCATTTTACTTTTAATTTGAGTAATTCACTTTCCCTTGTGGCAGTTTTTTAGAATTGTCCTCCTGGAACTCTTCCTCAATTTCTGAAATTGAGGATCCAGATAGCCTTTTCCAAGAGCACACCAGATATGAGACTAATGGTACCTCAAAGATCATGATCACGGAGACAGAAAACTTGCCTGACATTGATCCATTTGGATAATAATGTAGTTATCATTAATGAATAACAAATTAATTTTTTTCCTTTTTTTTTTCCTAAAGAGAGAGTATAGGCAATATTTATGAGCCAAACCAACTTTTAAATCAACTTTTAAATCAGCAACTATTAAAATCAGAGGAGCTTCAAAAATGCCTTATAGATTAATAAGATTTAGGAAGTGTACATTTTTAAGAATTATTTTTCTCTCAAGTTTTCTGTTACATTTGCTAGTTGGGAGCATTTCAGAATGAGAGACAGTGGAGGGGTAGAGAAAGAAATGAAATCATTATCTCAGGGTCACATTATCCACCCTCGCTGGATTGTACTAAGCCATACCAGTGTACGGGAATTCACAAAGTGGAATGTTAGTTCCAGAGGATTCATATATACCTCGGGAGTTACTGAGTTTCTTGAAATTGGGATCATCAGTTTCAGGTATCATATATGCCTTAGTGTGAGTAGGAGTCTGTACTAGAAACGACAGAAGATCATGTGCTAAGAAGCAGGAAGAATAGAAAAAGGAGGGGAAGCAAGTTGAACAGAGGTGAAGGTGAGTAGTAGTAGTAGGGACAGTCTATTAGTTGAGGGGAGATAATAGAATTGGTGTGAAATGAGATTTCTGATGACAGATTGTGCTAAAGTATTATTTGCTATTTGTAGGAAGATCTGCAGTTACCCAAGTAATTCACAGCTTGAAGAAGTATGAGATTCTGGCTTTATGTTAAATCAACCTGTGTCCATTGCAAAGCTGCCACCAATGCTCTAGGATCTAAATATTTTTAGTAGTGCACATTCACTCGACAACTCAGTATCATTTGTTAAATAAATATGTTTGGGGTTTATTCATAAAGGAGAATAAGGAACATTATTTGAAAAGCCCCCTAACGTATTGTAGTTTGACTGGACTTCACTCAGCTGCAGAAATGGGTGCAGGATTCAATCCAGACTCTTGTGAATAGAATACTAGAAATTATGTTCTTGAACCTTTATGCCCCTGGAAGTTTGTCTAATAAATTGAGTAGTTGTCACACTGAGTTTCATACAATTCCTATCTGAAATACTTTCAGATATAACTAAGAAGTAATTTAGTTATATTCTGCCCCACTTCACAAGCTCATTAGACGTGACTGGTTTGCTAGTCTCAAAAATGTAGGGAAGGAGGTTAGCAGGGTCTGCATTTGTTTGGGATCTGACAGTTTTTCAGAGACAAAATAAGTTTTTGAAATTTATTTGTGGTAGAGATGGGTGAATAATAAACAGTTCTTTCCAGACACGTACTACAAGCTTGCCCTTGGCCTCTGTCTGTCTGCCTGAGGAACAAAGGTGTCTCTGTGCTGCAGGATAGAGACCTGGAGTGACGTGACCTCCTGGTAAAGGCTGAAGAGCACCTCCAGGGCAGAGAATCCCAGGCACTTAGTGGGGTGACTGGATTGCTTCGGAAATACCAATACTGCCAAGTCCTGATTGGGGTGGGGTTCACGACTCCGTGTTCTTTCATATTTCACAATTAGCATTTTGTTTCAAAGAGAATAGGTCTGTTGGATAAGACGATGAAAGATCATCGTTGGGCAATTACTTCCTATAACAGACTTTCTGTTTTAACAGATCCCTTGTTACTGGAGCCCTTTTATTAATTTTTAGAGACATTTTGAAAAGCAGAAAGGTACACAGTTACCCCTATGAATCGGCCACCAAGATGAGTTTCTAGTTTTTAGCATATTCATGATGGGAACTTGATTTCCTGCTTCACAAAATATTATGCTCAGCATAAAGTCTTTCAACTTGTGGGAAACAGGGCCAGCAGAGTGAAGAACATCGATTCCTTCCAAGGCTAGCTTTTATTTATAGCCGTAGCTTCTAACTTTATTATAGCACTTTGTAAACTCACCAGTCCCACTCCTTCACATTAGGACAGTTTGGGGCTTTTAGTGTAATTGATTGGATGCCTTTTTTGGGTACATCTTCAAATGGTTACACCCATCCCAGAGTAATGAGGAGGAAGAGAAAAGAAATGGATCTTTATCCTCTTTTTTAAAATGGTCAAAAAAATTAAAAAAAATTATCTTTCCTTCTCCATCTAGAGAATTTGGTAACTCTGAAATGTCAACCACATAGTGTGGGTGATTTTTTTTTTTTTCCCCATTCATTGTGCTTGGCTCATTCAATATGGAGACTCGCTTTCTACTTCTGGGAAATTTTCTTCTATCATTTCTTTGATAATTATCTTGTCTTCTTTTTCCTTTCTCTTTAAAAACTTCTGATATGCACATATTGGACTTTACTAGATTGAACCTCTTTTTCTTAAGTTTTCTGTATCTATTTCTATTTTTCTTTTTTCTTTTTTAGATTTTATTTATTTATTTATGAGAGACAGAGAGAGAGAGAGGCAGAGGCAGAGGGAGAAGCAGGGTTCCCACCAAGCAGGGAGCCTGATGTGGGGCTCAATCCCAGGACTCTGGGATCGTGACCTAAGCCAAAGGCAGATGCTTAACCGACTAAGCCACCCAAGCACCTTCTATATCTATTTCTGTCTTTTGGTTCTACTTCCTGTGAGATTTTTTTAAACTTTCAATCCATCTATTGAATTTTTAAAATGTTGTCAGTTGCATTTTTATTTCCAAGAATTCTCTTTTGTTCTCTGATCTTTCTTTTTTCATTATAACTTGTTCTATAATAGTTTATTTAATCTTTCTGAGGATACTAATTCAAGTTTTTTTTTTTTAAAGATTTTATTTATTTATTTGTCAGAGAAAGTGAGAGAGAGAGAGCACAAGCAGGCAGAATGGCAGGCAGAGGCAGAGGGAGAAGCAGGCTCCCCGCCGAGCAAGGAGCCCGATGCGGGACTCGATCCCAGGACCCTGGGATCATGACCTGAGCTGAAGGCAGCTGCCTAACCAACTGAGCCACCCAGGCGTCCCACAAGTTTTTATTATTATTTTTTTAAGTTGTTGTCAGTTACCAACATTATCTCAGGAGCTTATTCCAGGGTTATTTCTTTTTGTTTACTGTTGTCTCTCCTTTTCATTTGGGAAACTTAACTTGAATGTCTGGTGATCCTTGGTTTTGTGTTCATGTTTAAGACTAAAAGGCAATTGGAGGCTTTATGGGCAAAACATGGTACATATGTAGCATGAGCCTTGGGAACCGTTCAGAATCTTTAGAGAGGAAACTTATAATGCTGACAGAAAAAAAAGCAAATCACAGATGAATTAATACAACATTAATTTTACAATTGAAAAATAAAACTAAAAGTTATATGGTTGTGGATATATGCATGTGTGGCAAAACCATCATAATGGCAAAGGAAACTAAACACAAAATTCAAATAGTGTTTACACTTTGGATATGTGATTGGAATGAGCAGAAAGGTTCACTATTATTGGGTATATTCTAAATTGGGAAGTGAGTTTTAGTATCATTTTCATTACTAACATATATGTAATATATTACATACAGTCTTTTATATGTGTTAAATATTTCATAATAAAAATGAGAAATTTGGGGGCACCTGGGTGGCTCAGTTAGTTAAGTGTCCACCTCTTAATTTCAGCTCAGGTCATGATCTCCAGGTCCTGGGATCGAGCCCAACCTCGGGCTCCCTACTCAGCGGAGGGCCTGCTTCTCCCTCTTCCTCTGCCACTCCCCCTGCTTGTGCTCTCTCTCTAATAAATAAAATCTTCTAAAAAAATGAGAAATTTTGAAGAAAACTCCTTTCAGTCCATCTTGAGAGGGGAGATGCTTGACTGACAGTGTTCTGTGCCTAGAGTGGAGGCATTGACTCCTCATAATCAAAATCCACTTTCCAGCTCAGTATACAATATGAGAAATGACAGTGAGAAATGAATCAGCACGAACAGGTTGGGTTATGCATAATTCCTTTGGAGATGTTCTTGGCACCATGTTCTCTGAAGCCCTATGTACTCTAGCCATAGGTTCTTCCAGACCCTCAGCAGTCTTCCCAGTGATATTTGAGAGATACTTCCTCGGGTCCCTGATTACCCGCTGGTTATAAAGTTCCATCCTTTGCCTTCTGCAAGGCGCCTCAGGCACTTCTGCACCACCTTTATTGCTGTCGCTCACACATCTCTGTAAGGCTTCATAGGCCCAAACTGTTCAGCTGCACAGGAAATAAAGGCAGAAAGAGAAACAGTGGAGTAAAGGAGCGGCTTGACGAGAAAGGGTGGTATGGCAATTAGTGCCGGGGAGGGGCATGGCCGGCAGGTGTGCCTCTGCCCAGTGCTCAGTACTGGAATGATTGACGTGTGTGTGTGTGTGTATGTGTGTGTGTATTTTTAATATTATAATGTTTGAGACGGAGAGTGTCACAATGAATCAGTGTGTGGGGGGCACTGATGATGAGATACAAATGCCGACTTTTGTATGTTGTGTCCACCTCCGTACCAAGTGGTTCTAAGTCTCAAAACTCAGTAGGGTTTTGCAGACCAAATTTGTCCCTTTCTGCACGTGTCCCCCTCTGTAAGCACCACACTGAGGCTTTTCCTACTCCTGATAGAGCAGTTACTGCTTCTTCACTTTCCATCTTGCATAACTGCTGAAATCTCATCTCCACTTTTGGCCACTCCTTTGTTCTCTATTTGCTTGTTTGTTTGTTTATATTTGAGAGAGACACACACACAGTGAGAAAATGAGCACAGAGGGGGAAGGGCAGTGGGGGCTGGATACAGGGCTCAATCCCAGGGCCCCAGGATCACTACTTGAGCCGAAGGGACCTGAACCAAAGGCAGACGCTTGCTTAACCGACTGAGCCACCCAGGCACCCCCCTACCCCATGTTCTATTTCTTAATGGTGCTTGTGTTTACTCCTTTTTTCTCACATTAGTGGGATCTTTGGTGGGAGAGGAGATTGGAGAGGTATTTAATAAACTTTCTTTAATCAGAAACCACTGTTGAGGAATTTTGTCTTTTTTTCCCTCCACCTTCCCCTCCAGCTTTATTAAGCCTAATTGACAAATAAAATTGTAAATTTCTTTCTTTAGCAAGATATCTAAGGTGTACAGCATAATGATTTGATATATCTATACATTATGAAAGGATTCCCCCTATGGAGTTAACATTTCCATTACCTCACCTTTTTTTTTTTTTCTTTTTGTTAAGAACATATAAGTTCTACTCTCTTAGCAAATTTCAATTATATATGGTATTATCAACTATGGTCAATATGCTGTACATTAGATCTTCAGACCTTATTCATCATCTTATAACCGAAAGTTTGTACCCTATTTTCCCCACCCGCCAGCCCCTGGCACCTCTTTTGTACTCTCCATTTTTATGAGTTCACCTTTTTTTCTCCCGCAAAGATTCTACATATAAGCGAGATCGTGTAGTATTTGTCTTTCTCTGTCTGGCTTATTTCAGTTAGAGTAAAGCCCTCCAGGTTAATTCACATCGTTAAAACTGGTAGGATTTACTTATTTTTTAAGACTGAAAGAGATTCCACTGTATATCTATGTACCACATTCTTTGTTCATGCATCCATGAGTGGACATTGAGGTTGTTTCCATGCTGTGGCTGTTGTGAAAGATTTTACTTATTTATTTGGCAGAAACAGTGAGAGAGGGAACACAGGCAGGGGGAGTGGGAAAGGGAGATGCTTAACGACTGAGCCACCTAGGAGCCCCCATTTTATTTTATTTTTTAAGATTTATTTATTTATTTTAGAGAGGGTGTGCACAGTAATGGGGGTGGGGAGGAGCAGAGGAAGAAGGACAAGCAGACTCCACGTGGAGTGCAGAGCCCCATGCAGGGCTCCATCACGTGGCCCATGAGATCATGACCTGAGCCAAAACCAAGAATCTGATGCTCAACCGACTGAGACACCCAGGTGCCCTGGCCCACTTTTTAATTGGGTTATTTGTTTTCCTGCTATTGGGTTATTTGAGTACTATATGTATGTATATATATATATATATATATATATATATATATATATATATATATTTTTTTTTTTTTTTTTTTTTAAGATTTTATGTATTGATTTGACAGAGAGAGAAAGAGCCAGAGAGCATAAGTGGGGAGAGGGGTAAATGGCAGAGGGAGAAGGAGAAGCAGGGAGCCCAATGCACGGCTCGAATCCAGGACCTTGGGATCACACCCTGAGCCTAAGGTTGTCTCTTCACTCTGTTGATTGTTTCCTTTGCTGTGCAGAAGCTTTTTAGTTTGATGCAATCCCATTTATTTATTTTTGCTTTTGTTGACTCTGTGTTTGAGGTCATATCCAAAAAAATCATTGCTCATACCAATGTTGAGAAGATTTTTCCCTATGTTTTCTTCTAGTGGTCTTACAGTTTCAGTTCTTACATTTAAGTCTTTAATCCCTTTTGAGTTGACTTTTACATAAGGAGTGAGATAAGGGTCCAATCTGATTCTTTTGCTTGTGCATAATCAGTTTTCCCAACACCATTTTTTGAAGAGACTGTCCTTCCCCATTGTGTATTCTTGGCACCTTTCTCAAAGATCAGTTGGCTATAAATGCATCAATTTATTTCTGGGCTCTCTATTCTGTTTCATTGTGCTATATATTCGTTTTTATGCCAGTACCACCCTGTTTTAATTACTATAGTTTTGTAGTACATTTTTAAATCACGTGGTGTGATGCTTTCAGCTTTGTTCTTTTTGCTCAAGATTGCTTTGGCTATTTGAGGTCTTTTGGGGTTTCATATGAATTTTAAGATTGCTTTTCTTTTCTTTTTTTTAAAGATTTTGTTTATTTATTCGACAGAGAGAAAGAGATCACAAGTAGGCAGAGAGGCAGGCAGAGGGAGAGGGGAAAGCAGGCTCCCTGCTGAGCAGAGAGCCCGATGCAGGGCTCCATCCCAGGACCCTGAGATCATGACCTGAGCCGAAGGCAGAGGCTTAACCCACTGAGCCACCCAGGTGCCCCTTAAGATTGCTTTTCCATAAATTTTTATCATTGAAGGAGCTCATAGTAACTAGTCTCATTCTTTGGTAAGGCAATCTTTTGTTATGTTCACTTTTGCAAAACCAAGATATGATAATGAGTACTGGAGATATGGATCAATCTAATTTATCAGTTAGGTGTAAAACCACAGCCCTTCAGCAACAGGAGCCTGTCTTGAAGAAGCTTTGGGATAACAGAATAAAATACTTTTTTATGAACTGTAACAGAGGAGAACTGTTATTGGTCCCTGAAGTTAAAAAGCTGCCATTGTTCTGTCATAAGATAATTTCATCACTAGTGGTGATATTTTATCTAGGAACCTAATTCCTGCTTCCACCAGTAGGAATTTCTCTTCTTTTTAACCTGATCAAGTGTCCAATTTTAGAACAACAGATGTCTGAAGCTTGCTTTATACTGATCAGTAATATTTTTCCTCTAAGTTACATAAGACATTTTTTTAGTCTCGTGCAACTTGATCAGCAGCATCCTTACGGAAATCGCAATGCACCCTGGCTCAGAGTGTTATCTACAAGCACTTACATCTGTCAGGCTTTTGTTCCGAGGCCAGAGCAGGAACGACACATGATACACAGGAAAAGATCCTGTAATCTTACCTATTCTTACATGACACACCATAGTTTGTCAAGAGTCTTTTGTATTTTAATAGCTCCTTTCCAAGAACTTACATTGCTTTCATCTAAACCACCCTGTAACATCCTTAGGGGAAAATAGTATACATTTCTATTTGTAAGGGAAATGGAAAATACTTTGTTTTATACTGGATTGTGAGGTAAATTTTAATATGTCCGGATAGACTTCTGAGGAATTACTTGTGTGGGAAAAACCACCTCGTCTTTTAAGAACGGGAAAGAAATTCTCAGGGAATTGTAGGCTGGGAAGGGAGCAGGAGAGTGTTGCCAATTATCGCTTGAGATTTTGATGATTTGTGTTTGTGTGTGTGTTGAGGGGAGCAAGAATGGTGATAGAAGAGTAAATAAATGACTTTTCAGATAACCTGACTAAAAACCTGAAACAAAAAAGGGACAACTTGGGGACAGGAGAGAACTTCTGGATTAAAAAAAAAGAGAGAGAGAGAGAGAGAGAACTTCCAGCTTTACCACTTGCCTCCCTTTATGCCCTGAAAATTCTGGTCCACAAGGATCCTCTTTCTTTAAGAATTTGCAGTATATGTAATTATAGATTATCTGGCATTTCGCTTTAAATTATTTAAAAAGCATGAATCATTGCAAAATGGTTAAGAGATTAGACTCTGGAGCTAGGTCAACTAGGACAAATCTTGGCTCCATGACATACTAGCTGTGTTACTTTGGATAAGTTATTTAACTTCTTTCAGTTTCATCATATTTAACATGGAGATACTGATAGTATCTACCTTTTTGGTTTGTTCTGGGTAAGATACTTAGTCACAAAATTAATACATATTCATTGTAGGAAAGTAGGTAAGATAGAAATTTAGCAGAAAAGAAGATAAACATCTCCAATCCTTCCACCTGTAGTTAACCACTATTACTATATTGGTATATATCCTTATGTATTTTTTTTGTACACAACATTGAGATCATACTCTTCATGATATTTTGTAACTTTTCCCCCTTAATAATTATATTATGAGTCTTTTCCCATACTACTCAAGTTTTAACATCATTCCATTTAAAAGACAGAACTACATTGAGTGAAATATACTGCATACATTTCAGTTTATTAAACTGTTTCCATATTATTGAAGCTTTAGGTGGGTTCCAATTTTTCACTTTTACATGTAATACTTCAATAAATATTTTTTGTATGTTAATCTCACTCTGAGATTACTTTCCTTAAAGAGAAATGGAATTGCTGAAGGAAAAGGTATTTGTATTTTTAAAGCTTTTTTTTTTTTAAAGATTTTATTTATTTACTTGACAGAGAGAGATCACAAGTAGGCAGAGAGGCAGGCAGAGAGAGAGGGGGAAGCAGGCTCCTTGCTGAGCAGAGAGCCCGATGTGGGGCTCAATCCCAGGATGCTGAGATCGTGACCTGAGCCGAAGGCAGAGGCTTTAACCCACTGAGCCACCCAGGCGCCCTTTAAAGCTTTTTTTAAAAAAAGATTTTATTTATTTATTTGAGAGAGAGAGTGAGAGAGAGAGAGAGAGAGAGAGAGAGAGAGCACGAGCCCAGGGAAGAGCAGAGGGAGAGGGAGAAGCAGACTGCCTGCTGAGCAGGGAGCCTGATGGAAGGCTCCACTGGAACTCCGGGATCAGAACTCTGGGATCATGACCTGAGCCAAAGGCAGACACTTAACCAATTGACCCACCCAGGTGCCCCTATTTTTAAAGCTTTTGACACATATTGCTGAATTGCCTTCCAGAAATTTTTTCGAGCAATACGTGTTTTCTTTGCCCTCTTGTCAGTATTGATTATTCTAATTTTTTTACATTACATTTTCTAGGTAAAAAAATTGTATCTTTATTGTTTTATTTTTGTTTGATCATAAAGAAAGCCAAACATTTGTATATGTTTTTTAGTTCTTGAATTTCATTCTCTTCTCTGTGTGTGAAATGCCTGTGAATTTCTTAAGCACTTTTAAGTATTCAATTTCTTGTAAACTATCAGTTTGTAAGAGCTCTCTATATGAAGAGCTATTGATTGGCTTTGTTAAAATTTTTTCCCCACAAAGTAAGGTTTCAACAACTTTGCTAATGAATCTAACACTCTGAGGTTGGTTAGTTAAGCTGCATCCATGAATTCTCTAAGAGAAAAACTGCAAATCAGTTGATATTTATAATACATGGCATATTATTTATTGACACAACAGGGAAGTCTTTTTTTTTTTTCCTTCTGAATACAAGATACTTCAGGTTAGTTGATTTATGGTTTGGAGTTTGCTTTGGGTTGGAATATACTTCATTCATTTTGATTAGATATTATGAATCCTATTTTGTGCTACACTTGTGATATCTTGGTAGATTCCTCAGCTATGTACTGGACACTGTCTTAGTATTTGAACTCGCAGTCAGCCACAGTGTTTATGCCCTATATTTATCAAGGACTCACTGTGTAGATAGGTCAAAAGTCAAGATGGAAGGCGCACAGATTTTTGTGATGCTAGAACTGAGGTCATAATGTTTCGTCTCCAAATAACTTGAAAGATGGGATTCTTAGAAAGATTGGAACCCTTGCAAAAGATTTATGCTTCACTGATTCTCTTTGAAGAGTATCGCAAGAGCTCACCCTGTGTAGGGAAGATCATTGTTGCTCAGGCCTCCTGCACACATAACTCCTGAAAGCATCTCATGTTGGGGACTCATTCATCCGTGTAGCATTCTGAGGCTTGAGCAGGAAGCATATATTTTTGTGAAACCTAGAGCTGAAGTGCGTTCCTTTAGTGCAGTTTGAAACTTTATTCGTACTTATAAACATATTTTGTAATTTAAAACAACTGCAAAAATTCCTGTTACACTGACAGAGTTCAGAGTTCATGTGGCAGTGTGTACGTTGTTCTACATTCTTTACTTCCCAAGCCCTACCCCCCCCCCCGCCACCCCCACCGCTGCAAATCCCCCCAAATGTCTAAGCAGGCATCGCCACTGGGAAGAAAAGCCCTCTAAAAACCATAAGGTAACTCACACCACATCTATGGCTTTGGGTCTCATAGATGACTTTTTCTTAATAGTTTACCTTCTCTCTAAAGACACTTCTGAAATTCTGGTTGGGGAGTCTAAATATTCACATTTTACCTAGTAGGTGATAATGAGGGTATTTATCTTACTTGTCTGGATTTTTTTACTCTAAGTTTAATGAAATATTCTGTATTACCTATACCCTTTTATTCAAAAGTGAGAATAGACTTTGGGGAAATATGTAAAATCTGCATAAATCAGCTGAGCAAAACTCAAGTTCTTACCAATATTATTTATAAATATTTAGATGTTATTTATATATATATATTTAGGCATGACAAATATGTTCTTTTTTGATGGTTGAACGTGGAGGTTTTTGTTTTGTTTTTTTAAAGATTTTATTTATTTATTTGACAGAGCAAGAGAGAGAGATAGAGAGGGAACTCAAGCAGAGGCAGAGGCAGAGGGAGAAGCAGGCTCCTGCTGAGCAAGGAGTCTGATGCGGGGCTCCATCCCAGTACCCTGGGATCATGACCTGAGCCGAAAGCAAACGCTCAACGACTGAGTCACCCAGGTGCCCCGTGCAGGTTTGCTTAGAATTAAATTTTCAGTTTTAATTTTTCTGAGTGATGATGACTTTTCCTAGCTAACTTAAGTGGCTTTATAGTATTTGTCTGGCTGCTTAATCCAAATTTAGAATTTTTAGTATTTTGAGAAATTTTCAAGGCACATCATTTTGTAAAAATCTGTATTACAAACTTGTTTCTGCTTGATTCCCCCTCTCTTAGCTTGCATCCCTTTAACTCCTCCACCCTTCAGTTCTGGGGCTGTTTATTTTCACTTCATGAGTAATGAATACTGCCTGAGACTTCTCTTATAATTTCAGCTCTTTCTAAATGAGGCATTGAAGCTGTCTCTTATGTTTTGGGTTTTCTTTAGGATAACTGTTAATTATTACTGCCTTACTTTCTTATACCCAGCTCAGTGAGTTACAGAAAGGGAAGAGGAAACACCTGTTTGTAAAATGGAGTGTTTGAGGGGCTCCTCAAGTGACTTTTGATTTTGGCTGAGGTCACGATCTCAGGGTTGTGAGATCGAGCCTCACACTGGGCTTCGTGCTAAGTGTGGAGCCTGCTTAAGATTCTCTCTGGGGCGCCTGGGTAGCTCAGTGGGTTAAAGCCTCTGCCTTCAGCTCAGGTCATGATCTTAGGGTCCTGGGATAAAGCCCCAAATCGGGATCTCCGCTCGGTGGGGAGCCTGCTTCCCACTCTCTCTCTGCCTGCCTCTCTGCCTGCTTGTGATCTCTCTCTCTGTCAAATAAATAAATAAAATCTTAAAAAAAAAAAAGATTCTTTCTCTCCCTCTGCCCACCCCCTCTTAAAACAAAAATAAATTTTAAAAAATATCTGCTATTTGGGATTATATTATGTATATGATTATTATATATTATATGGATTGTTGAGTAGACAGTCAATGTAATACTGAATCATTCATTCTTTCAAAGAAATTTATGAAGTGCCTGCTGTGTACCGAGCATTTTCTAGTTACAAAATCCACACAAAACCCTGCCATTGATAAAGCTTACATTCTAGAGCTGCACCATCCAGTATGGTAGCCACTGGCCACATGTTGTTACTAATAAGTATTTAAATGTTGCTAGTGCTGCGTGATGAAGTGATATATTGGGTAAAATAAAATATGTAATTAAAATTAATTTTACTTAATGTGTTTAACATGGCTACTAGACAATTTTAAGTTACACATGTGGCTCAATTATATTTCTATTTGATAACTCTGACCTAGAGTATCTTTCAGGAGAAGTGTATTAGAGGAGAGGCTGAATATGAACAAGATAAATACATAATATAAGATATTAGGTGGCTGCAAGTGATAAAGAGGAAAAGTTAAAGAGAAAAAGGAGAATATAAGTATTCGTGTGTACTTTGTGTAAGATGGTGAGGACGATCTCATTGAGGAATCTCTTAGGTAAAGTTCTGAAGAAAGGAAGGAGGAAGTAAGAAGCCATGTGAATGTCTGGGGAAAGAGCATTTCAGGTAGAGGAAACAGCAAGTGCGAAGGTCCTGAGGTGAGTACACACTGGTATTTTCAAAGAACAGGAGGAAGAGAAGCCATCGTGGTTAGAGTAGACAGAGAAGAATAGGAGACAAGGTCAGAGAGGTTTAGAATTTAGAGGAGAGATCTAGGCTGAAAAGTCCAATGCTGGAGTTACCAGTACTTGAAACTAATTGAAACCACGAGACTGCATAAGACAACCAAAGAATGAGTATAGATAGACTGGAGGCCCAAAGACTGAGTCCTGGGACTGCCTAACATTACAGGTAGGAAGATGAGGAGGAGGAGCAAGCTAAAGAGTATGGAGAGGAATGGCCAGAAAGATAAGAAGTGAACTAGATGAGAGAGAGAGAGAGAATGTGTGTGTGTGTGTTTTCCTGGAAGCCAAGCAATGTCAAGGAGAAAGGATCCACTTCCTCAAATGCTAGGGGTCAAGTCAGTGGAGAACTAAGAAGTGACGTTGGAGTTTAGCAATATGCAAATCACCAGTGACCTTGATAAGACTTGTAGGGAAGTGATGGAGTGAAACCTGATCTGAGTGGGCTTAAGGGAGAGGAGAGAAATCTGCGCCATAGGTGTAGACCACTCCTTTAAGGGGTTTTCCTCTCTGAGAACAAGATCTGTCTGCCTGTTTAAGTCACCTTTCACATACATTCCTCAGGAGTTTTTAGTTGTCGTCATATAGGGACTGTCCGTTTCTTACGAAATTTGTTCCTTAGATGCATTTTACTTCTTAAAAATTATTGAAGTATAGTTAACACACAGTGTCATATTACTTTCAAGTGTACAGCATAGTGATTCAACAATTCTATTTTATTCAGTGCTCACCATAAGTGTAGTCACCATCTGTCACCAGCAATATCATTACAATACTGTTGACTATATTCCCTATGCTGGACTTTTCATCTCTGTGACTTATTCTATAACTGCAAGTTTGTATCTCTTAATCCCCTTTACCTTTTTTACCTACTTTTTACCCACCTCCCCTCTGGCAACCATCAATTTGTTCTCTGTATTTGTTTCTTTATTCATTTGTTTTGTGTTTTAGATTCCATAGACAAGTGAAATCATTTATTTTGTGTTTTAGATAAGTGAAATCATATGATATTTGTCTTTCTCTGTTTAACTTATTTCACTTAGCATAATACGCTCTACATCTCTACATCTATCCATGTTGTTGCATATGGCAAGTTCTCATTCTTATTTATATCTGAGTATATGTGCTGCCAAAGTGAGCACTATTTATGGCTGAGTAATATTCCATTCTGTGTCTGTCTGTCTGTCTATCTATCTATCTATCGATCTGCCAGAACTTTTTATCCATTCATCTATCAATGGACATTTGATATGTGTCCATATGGTTGTTTCCATATCTTGGCTATTGTAAATAATGCTGCAATAAACATAGGGGTGCATATATCTTTATTTGAATTGTACTTTTTAAAAGTTGTTATTGTGAATAGGAGTGCCTGGGTGGCGCAGTCAGTTAAGCATTAGACTCTTGGTTTCAGCTCAGGTCATGATTTCAGAGTTCTGAGATTGAGCCCTGGATTGGGCTCCACTCTCATTGCAGAGTCTGCTTAAGACTCCCTCTCCCTCTCCCTCAGCCCCTACTCCCCATGCTATCTATCTCTCATATAAGTAAAATCTTTTTTAAAAAAGTTGTTATTGTGAATATAGCATCATATATTATTATATTTTCTGACTTTTTTTTTTTAAGATTTTATTTTTAAGTATCTCTATACCCAACATGGGGTTTGAATTTACAATCCCAAGATTAAGAGTCACATGCTCTACCAACTGAGCCAGCCAGGCAGCGTGTCGCCATATTATTTTGATGTAAATCTTGGGCATTGAATTATTTCATCTGTAAATAATTCAGTATGAAGTTCTAAAAGATAAGGACTTATTTAAAAATAACCTCACTACCATTGTCATATCTAAGAGTAACAGTTCTTTAATACATCAAATATTATCAGTGTTCAGATTTCAAATTGTCTAAAATGTAAGATTTTTAAATGGTTTTTTTTGAATAAGGATCCAAATAAGGTTCACATATTGGATTGGTCAATGTGATTCTTAAGTCTCTTTATTGTTACTTGCCTACTCATTCTCTCTATCTCTTTTTCCTTTTGAACTATGTTTTGATGAAACCAAGCTTTTTGTCCTATAGAGCTTTGCACCATTTAGATTTTGCTGGTTGTGTCCTTGTGTTTTTCCTGTCCCCGGTACTTGTAAATAGGCAGGTGGATCTTGAAGGTTGGTCACATGCAGGTTCAATTTACTTTGACAAGACTGCTTCATAACAGGTGGTGTGTTTTTTATCAGAATGCATGTACTGTCTGGTTTTTTCTCGTTTTTAGCAGCCATTGATGCTTTAAGTCTTGATCCATTAATCCATTGAATGTTGCTAAATGGATATTCTGATTACATCATTGTGTCTTTATTTATTAGCTGAAGTGTAAAGAGAAACTTTATCTCATTTACTATTTGGTTACTAGTGGTGCAATTTGTAATAAGACAGGAAGGATAAACTTAATTCTTTCTTTTATCAGTTAGGTTTTTAAAAAATTTTTAAGATGGGGGAGGGGCAGAGGAAAAGAAAGAGAGAATCTTAAGCCAGTTCCATGCCCAGAGCAGAGCCTAACGCAGGGCTCGATCTTACAACCCTGAGATCATGACCTGAGCTGAAATCAAGAGTTGGAGGCTTAACCAACTGAGTCACCTAGGTGCCCCTTATCAATTAGTTTTTATAGGAACTTTCTTAGAGTGAAACTAATCCGAGAGAGTCTATTGCATAGAGCACAGTGCCTTTTGGAATGCCTTCTTTTAAAAAAAAAAAAAAATTATTTATATATTTGAGAGAGAGTGAGAGAGCACACAAGCAGGGAAAGGGGCAGAGGGAGATGGAGAAGCAGACTCCCTGCTCAGCAGGGAGCGCTCATGCAGGACTCAATCCCAGGACGCTGGGATCATGAGCTGAGCTGAAAGCTGACGCTTAAGTGACTGAGCCACCTAGGTGCCCCTGGAATACCTTCTTGGAATACCTTTCTTTTAAGTAAATGTGTTGAGATTTTTGCGCAAGGTCCTACAGATGATGGATTAGTTAAGAGGTCGGGTAGTTCTGGGGTGCTTGAGTGGCTCAGGGTTGTGAGTTCAAGCTCTGCATTGGGGATTAAGTAGTTCCACCTCCTGTTTCTTCTAAATGAGGAATAGCCCTCCTTCCCCTAGCTCTTCCTTCTTCCCGTTCATGTCCACACACATAAATATAGATGCATCCATGTGTATGCATAGACTTGTCACCTAGAGTTCCAGAACAGTCCCATACCAAAGTATAGGTAACTATGATTCTGCCCGAAGCTAATAGATTCATCACGAGTGTCCGAAGGTAGAGAAGACTGCAGAGGAGTGGGAGCACGTAGTTGCTGAGCTCATCGTGTGTCTCAGGTCTTCCCTCGTCTTTGGTAGTAGTAAGTCTGCTTCATCGTGCACCTGTCAAAAACTTGCTGGGGTCTTCACTCTTAGCTCCTCTTAGGACTGCTCTGCCAGGGGTATGAATGCACTGCCTGTGGATTCTTCCAGAAACCTCAGCGTGAGGGTGCTGATACGCATCTGGCTCCAGGTTATGAAGAGGGGGGTCATATCGCTGCCACCGTCTCAGCGTCTCACCTTGTCTCCCCATCTGGCATCTCTTTGGCTATCCGCGGCTTTCTCTGCAAGCCAAGGCGAATCGTGTTGTTTCAGGCTATCTGCCCCATCATCTCCCTCTGAAAGGCAGGAAAAATTATTCAGTCCCTGCCCCCATGTCTGCAGATCGCTCAGGCCAACTTGCTGTGTTATGTCTTGGCCCTGTGAGAAGGTTCTGTGCCCCCAGGTGCCTGGGCTCACAGCTAGTGAGGAAAAGCCCCAGAGGAAGAGAGGCCACTGGCTGCTCCCTGATCTCTCATCCATCTAACTCGTAGCCACTAAGCTTGCTCTGTGTTGTCATTGTGTATTGCTTATACTTTTTTGTATTTAATAGAGTTTCTTTAAATCAGACATTATTAGATTTTTTTCCTAACCTGGGATCCTCAATTTCAAATTGAGGCATACTATAAGTTTTTCCTCCCTCGCCTGTGCCTTTTGCCTTAATGTAAGTACTGCTATAAGGCTAGAGAATTTATTAAAAAGCATATGTTTCTTACATCATTTAAAACATTTTACTTTAAAGGTGTTATTTCTTGGTTTTTCTTTCCTTTTTAAATCTCATCTTTATTCTTTTGTTTATTTTAAGATTTTTTTTTTTTTTTTACATAATCTCTACACCCAGTGTGGGTCTCGAATTCACAACCCTGAGATCAAGAGTCACATGCTCCACCGACTGAGCCATCCAGGCTCCCCAATCTCATCTTTATTCTTATCCTTCTAGGGTTGACTAACTTTAAATCTCACCAGAAAATTTCTGTGTACCAAAGGTATAGTGTGTATTAATCAAGTGTACTAAGGTTATTTTGAAAGTCACATCTAATGTTACCAATACAAATGGTTTTTAAAAACTTTGTGTTCCAATTGACTGTCAGTCCTTTTAATGGTGAGACTCAAGGCCTAAAACCCGACAACTTAGAAAGCTGCAGCGGTGAGGGGGGGGAGGACGGAGAGGGGGCTGCAGGAGGCGCCGTTGAGGAGTGTCAGACCTTGCCAGCTAGCCCACACCATGCCCCTGCACAGCTCACCTGACTTCCTTTTCTCTTTTTTCTTCACATCCCTAAAACTGTCTTCAGCTTGAAGTACAGAATGTACAGTGGTCCACAAATAGATATCATCAGAGTTCATGAAGATATTTTCATCTAGAGGAACTCAAATGTCAATAATTTTTAGAAATTTTTTCCTCTTCTTTGTTAATCTGAAAAATTGCCCACTACATTGTTACAATGAATATAGTCTAGAAACATAGTGTTAATTTCATTTTTAATCAGCCTCCTTTGCAGCCTACACTGAGGAGGTCTGATTTAACTGTATTCTTGACCTGCTTAAAATTTTTCTACTTTGAGTCAACCATAAAGAAAGTCAACGTAGTGAGAAATTTATCTCATTAATAAATTATCAGAAAGCAACCATCCTAACACTCTCTATGTAAAATGCAAGTAGATACATGGAAAAACCATTTATTTAGGAAACAAATCCTAGGGGCCCAAACTTAGGATCTAGACATTTCCTCTTTAAATAAAAATAGGAAAAGATGAGAGCACATAATGGCTCTCATTCCATGACTATTTTCATATTAAGAGTTGCTATACTTTAAATTCTGTTTCTGGGAGCTAAGAAAGCAATCTAAAACACACTTATTTCAGTTGAAGCCGTATGTTAGTATCTGTACTGGCATGCATATGATTGAAACATGGAGAGTTGAGTCAGCACCCTTGTTTCTGGTCACTTGCCAGAAATAAAGACATCAAAGGAAGTAGATAAACTGGGCAGCAAATCAAAGGTACATGAGTTTTTCATTTAGGTCCCTTTGCAGTTTTTCTAAAGGAAATTGTCCCTCACCCAGGCCCCTCGACAAAGGACCCCCCCCAAGTAGACTAGTTGTTCACTCTTGTTACCTTTACATTTGTACATGTGTAGAATTGTTTTTGTAGGACAGATTCCCACATGTGGAAATGCTCAAAGGGAGTGAACATTTATTTAAAAAAATTTTCTCTCTCTCTCTCTCTCTTTTTTTTTTTTAGAGCCTATTTATTATTTGAGAGAGAGAGAGTGCAAGAGAGCACAAGCAGGGAGTGCAGCAGAGGGAGAGGAAGGAGAAGCAGGCTCCCCACTGAGCAGGAACTGGACTTGAGGGCTCAATCCCATGACCCTGGGATCAGGACCTGAGCTAAAGGCAGATTCCTAACTGACTGAGCTACCCAGGCGTCCCGAGAGTGAACATTTACAGGTTTAACAGATACAGCGAAGTTGTTCTCTAGAAAGGTGGTGCGCACTTACAAGGGAAAATGAGACCAGCCACTTGTACTGAACTACAGTGGGGCTGTGCGTGGGGAAGGGGAGATAGACAAGCCTGAAGTTTTGCCAGCGATTTTCTGGTCCAGAAGTTGATTCTTGGAATGGTTATAAGCTGTTGCAGACAGTGTTAAATGAGATAAAAATATTCTTAGAAAAGAACATTTTCATAAATATAATTTTATGAAAGAAATGAAAATATAATTTTATTAAAGAATCTTTAAAAATAAGGCGTAATCCTACTCTTAAAAGATTTTCATTTTTGCAAATTACCATCTACATGTATATATTTTACAGGTCATAATCAGTGTATATGTGTGTTCATACTTTAGCTTTTTCACAGAAGTATCTCATAAGCTGTTTTCTGTTTCTACATATTTTTATTAATGGTCACGTAAAAGCTGCACAGTGCTGCATTATGTTACTGTATCAGTACTTTGTCCTTAATGTTGAAGGTTTAATATACAACCAAATACTTACACTGTGTGTTTTTAACTAATAAGAATTATTGGCTTGTTCAGGCTTTAAGAGTAATATAGTTCATTATAAAAAAAACTAGAGGGGGCGGCTGGGTGGCTTAGTCAGTTAAGCATCTGCCTTTGGGTCAGGTCATCATCTCTGGGTCCTGGGATTGAGCCCTCACATTGAGCTCCCTGCTAAACAGGGAGCCTGCTTCTCCCTCTCCCTCTGCACCCCTCTTCATGCTCTCTTGCGTGTGCATTCTATCTCAAAAAAATAAATAAAATCTTCAAAAAAATTAGGAAGACACAAAAAATAGGAAGACACACAGAGAACTCTTCCTATAACCTCTGGTAATCAACTCTGTGAACACTATGATAGATTTCCTTCCTGCCTTTTCTTAATATTTTATTTATGTACAGTTTATAACTATAGTATTTGTATAAAACGTATTCATTTTCCCATGTTTCTAAATCCTTTTAAATGGGTTTAATTTAAATTTTTTTCCTTTTTATTTTTTGTTTTAAAGATTTTATTTATTTATTTGTCAGAGAGAGAGAGAACACAAACAGGGAGAGCTGCAGGCAGATGGAGGAGGGAGGAGCAGGCTCCCTGCTAAGCAAGGAGCCCACTGTGGGACTTGATCCCAGGACCTGTGCTGAAGGCAGATGCTTAACTGACTGAGTCACCCAGGCATCCTTTCCCCGCCCCCCTTTTTTTTTTTAGAAAAGTGAAAGTTGTTTATTTTGTCGACTACAAAAGTAATTTGAAACTGTTATAGGAAATTGGGAAATAATCCCAAATATCCATAATCCTATTACTCAGTGGCAAACACCTTTAACATTTTCATTTATTACCTTCATGTTAAAAAAATATTTGAGATATTATACCATCAATGGTTCTTAATTTGGGGTGGTCATGGACCCTTTTAAAAATCTTTAAGAATCCAAATTAAGAACTCTTGTATACATAAATATACCTCTTTTTCTACTAACCATTATAAAATAAGTATTTCCTTATCTTTGTGAACTCATAAATCTTTAAATTTGCTGATTGTTATAGGTTGAATTGTGTCCCCCAAAAATTCATATGCGGAAGTCCTAACACCCCTTACCCTATATTGTGACATTATTTGGAGATAATCAAGTTAAAGAGGTAATCAAGTTAAAGTGAAGTCATTAAGGTGGGCCCTAATCCATATAACAGGCATCTTTATAAGAAAAGGAAATCTGGAGACAGACATTTGCACAGGGACCATGTTGCACATAGACGGAGATGAAGGCCATCAACTAGCCCAGGAGAGAAGCCTGAGAGGGGCTCTCCCCACTGCTCTCAGAGGGAACGGATCCTCTGGCACCTTGAATTCAGACTTCTAGCCTCAGAACTGTGAGACTATAAATCTCTGTTGTTGAAGTCACCCAGTTTGTGGTACTTGGTTAGGGCAGCCCGAGCAAACCAAAACACTGATTTTATCATCTTACAGAGTATAGACCTTTGGATAAATCCTTTGTGCCAGGCACTGTGCCAGATGTTGGGAATACGAAGTCAGTGAAGTCAAGTTCCCCATCTTTAAGGTGCTGAGATTGGCACATAATGTATAGGACCCCGGGATCATACTGTGATGGGCAATGTGTAGAGCATCTTAGGAGCCCAGAGCTGGGCCAGGGTGAGGGCAGACTTGCCCTCGAGAAGTACCACATGAGCTGAGTTTTGAAGAACCAATAGGAGCCTATTTAACCATTCTGTTGCTGAACATTAGGATGTTCTCAATTTCCCGTGTGTTTGGATTATTTCTTTAGGGTAGATTCCTAATAATGCATTACTAAGATAAGGATGTGAACTTTGAGACATCATTTTTAGGGCAATGTAGTATTCTACCAGATGAAGGTTTCCTGGTTTATTGAATCCTGCTCTTTACTAGTAGAAGTTTCCCCGATGTTCTGTTTCCAATGTTTTGCTGTTATAAATAATCATGTAGTGTGAGGGGCGCCTGGGTGGCTCAGTCGTTAAGCGTCTGCCTTCGGCTCAGGTCATGATCCTAGGGTCCTGGGATCGAGCCCCACATTGGGCTCCCTTCTTGGCGGGAAGCCTGCTTCTCCCTCTCCCACTCTCCCTGCTTGTGTTCCCTCTCTCGCTATGTCTTTCTCTGTCAAATAAATAAATAAAATCTTTAAAAAAAAAAATCATGTAGTGTACATCTTTTTTTTTTTTTGCATGATGCTTTTTCGATAATTAGAATTATTTCCTTGATGATAGAGTCCTAGAAATAGAATTACATTATCAAAAAGTCAAATTGTTTTTCAGAAATGCTGATGTACATTCCCATGATGAATCAAGTGAAGTCTATTAAATCAATTTGATAAGTCTTATATAATTTGGGGTCTGGGAAAATAGAGTTCAATGTTTCCCTTTTTTGAAGACTGAACCCTTACTAGGAAACAAAGTGTTTTTGTATCACTTGGGTTCTTTCTTGGGTTCCTTTCTTCATCTGAAATAACCTGCTTGAAGGGCACTGTCCCATCACAGACTTGCCTACACAGCTCGTGCGCTCGTTTCTAACCAGCAGATGTGTGCGTTGGCCTCTGTTTATACTCTCTTAACTCCCCGCCCATCTCAAATGTAACTATCCCAGCTCAGCCTTCAGAGGTAGCTGTTTCATTTCACTCCTGAGCTTCTTTTACCCTGACTCCTGTACTCTCCAGTCTGCTAGACTCCAAATCCCACTTACATCGGCAGCATATCTACTGTGATAGAATAACAAAAAGAACCACCGATCATGGTGAAATGCTGGGAATATGGGCATCTGAACGAGACAAGTCAGGAGCGATGGCATTCTGTCTCAGCAAGAGAAGACTTTGCTAGCAAATACTGCATTGTTTCTTTCATTTTATTTCATTTATTTTTTTTATAGGATTTTTATTTATTTGACAGAGAGGGAGCCAGCGAGAGCAGGAACACAAGTAGGGGGAGTGGGAGAGGGAGGAGCAGGCTTCCTGCTGAGCAGGGAGCCCAATGCGGGGCTTGATTCCAGGACCCTTGGGATCGTGACCTGAGCTGAAGGCAGATGCTTAACGACTGAGCCACCCAGGTGCCGCATGTTTCCTTCATTTTACAGTGAGTGTGAGGGATGCCTGGCTGGCTCAGTCGATAGAGTGTGCAGCTCTTGATCTCAGGGTTGTAAGTTTGATCCCCATGCTGGGTGTAGAGATTAGTTAAAAATAAAACCCTAAAAAATAAATAAATAAAAGTGAATGTGAGTATCAGGGGTCCCTGTCTGGCTCAGTCAGTGGAACATGCAACTCTTGATCTTGGGGTTGTGAGTTCAAGCCCCACGTTGGGTGGAGAGATTACTTAAAAATAAAATCTCGGGACGCCTGGGTGGCTCAGTTCATTAAGTGTCTGCCTTCGGCTCAGGTCACGATCCTGGGGTCCTGGGATCGAGTCCCGCATCAGGCTCCCTGGGCAGGGAACTTGCTTCTCCCTCTCACTTTGCCTGTTGCTCCCCCTGCTTTGTACTCTCTTTCTCTGTCTCTGGCAAATGAGTAAATAAAATCTAAAAAAAAAAAAAAAAATTAACACATCCATGACAGGCCCTTTTCAAAAAATAAATAAAAAAATAAAATCTTAAAAAAAAAAAAAAAGTGAGTATGAATACCAGATAACAAGCATCAAGAAACAAAGACTACACCCTAATCAGTTTTGTATTTTATACATGGTGGCCTGCCTCACAAAATAAATTAATTGATGTGAAATCATAACAATGTAATTTTTAAAATGCCCCACTCACTAATTACTTTTTTAAAACTTCATTCCTGAAATCAGAAAAAATGCAATTCCCTTTTATGCATATTTTAAACATTATAGAAGTGCACAATGTGAAAAGTGTAAGTCTCCTGTATTTCTACCCCACAAAGATAAGCAACCGTGGTCTGCAATTTAGGATATGTTTCTCCACATTTTTTCCCTAGCATTTAATAAATGTAATGATGCTTAACCTCACTAACAATAAATGAAATACAGAGTGACCACAAATCAGATTCCCTGCCTACCCCCTGCCCCCATCAAGTTCTGAAAGATAAAACAAAACAGGTAGGAAAATGGGTACTCCCATATGATGTTGGTGGGAGTATAAATTGGAACATCTACTTGGAGGGTAATTTGTCAATAATTTGTCAAAATGTTTTTTTTTAATTGCCAAAATTTTATATATATATACCTTGCATGTTTCCCCTGCTGACTTTAGAAAAATAAGAAAGTTGGTAACTTTTATAACAACGTTATTTGGTATTGTGGTGCTGGTGTCTTCTACTATATGAGGAGGCTGCATGAAGTCCCATCTGAGTCAGCTGGGTACCCAGAACAGTGCCAGGGGGCAGTGTGGGTCAAAGCAGGTCTCATGATTCTTTCTCAGCATAGGCAGAAAGGTCAGCTTCCCAGGAGAGGAAGGACTTTGACCATTCCCTTCCTTCCTAAGTTGGAAAACCATCAGGGACCCACACAGATTCTGGCAGACATGTTCAGAAGGCACTTCCTAGGAACTCCCCTTCTTTTCTCTGCTTTTAAGTTCGAAACCAACAGTGAGATTCTGCCCTATGAAATATTCATAAAATTCAGTTGACCGTAAAATATTTTCTAAATGTAAGTGCTATAAGTGACCCAAATTATATTAGCAGCTTTTTTGAGAAATGGAGAGAGAAAGGAAAAGAAATTTAAGGGAATGGGTTCCCGGGAGCCAAGCTTGGCATTTTCAAACCATAATAAATGGGTCATGGATCTGCATTTTGTCATTTCAGAAATGACTAATGCTTGGACTATTGCTGATCATTATCGGAGTGGCCTATCCCAATGTAAATCAGTCTTTCTACATTGCACAGACTGTGTGCCCCTTTTTAAATCTATTTTTTTATTTCATAGTCCTTTTGTTTCCAGCTCTAAAAATCCTGAGAAGTACTCCAGGTGATCTTCTCACATCAGAAGCTAAGGGAGCCGTGGAAGCCCAGTTGGCCCCTGGGCTAGAGTGCAAAGGACCTCTTCCTGCACCTCTTGGTGCAAGTCCCGGAACAGGGCCCTGCAGGAAACTTGCCTTGCCTGCTGACTGATGGGGAACCAGAGATTTTCATTGTTAGAAAACTCTCCTGTGCTTATGCAGATGCTATCTCCCTCTGACCATCAATCCTTTGTTCAGCTGTCTGCAGCCCCCAGAATAAATCTCCTCTTTGTACCGTTAACGTCAGCGTGTGGAGGATGGCCATTCCCCGCCCCCGCCCTGTCCAGATCATTTCTTTCTCATCCTAGGATTTTTGCTCTCTTGTTTATCCAGCCTCCTCCATGGAATAAATAGTACGCAGACCATCTATTCTCCTTCATGCCTCCCATAGTCATAATATTGCCTTTCTGATAATGAACCCTAAAATTAAGTTTGTTCGTTTGTTTTTGGCATCCACATCACACCATCGTCTCATATTGACTTGTAAATAAACTAAAACCACAGAGCAGTTGCTTTTTGAGCTTAAATGAAAGATGTAACATCTATTTCTCTGAAATCTTTTTTTTTCCTTTTGGCTCATTCTTTCCAACCCAGACTGCCTTTGGAATTCTGATTCTGTCATCTTATCTAAAGCATTCATCTCTCCCAGCATGGTGTCCTCGGATCATTTGAAAAGCCTGCCTGCAGATTGCTGATGTATTTACCTAGGCTCAGGGCTTGAAGAGGGTGACAAATCCCTCATAATGAGTTTGCCAAATGCCTGCTGGCAGCCAGCATTTTCAAGGCTCCGTGGAGAAGGGCCAAGGACAAAACCTAGGGCCTCGCTGCCCAAAGGGGCCCTGGCCACCGGAGTTGGAGCAACTTTGATTTGACCATTGACATGTAAATGGTCACGGGGCCCCAGGCAGATCCCCAGCAGACCCTCCCACCAGCCCTCCGACCACACAAAGCCCTGGCCAGGAAGGGCTGCAGGCTTTGCCTCCTTGAGGCCCCTGGGCATCCTGGCTGCGGAGGTAAGTCCCCTGATCAGCTCTGTTGTAAAACTGTTTCATTTGGGGCAGTTATCGTGGGCCGGAAAGTTCTCCCAGCCACATACATGCAGTGGGAGTGGTCTCGTTGAACCTCACTCTGTCCTGGAGGCAGACACAGGCCCTATAAAGGATTTTGAAATGAAAAAGAATACTGAAAAGAAACAATCACATTTGCCCATATGTATGGACATATATAAGAACTTTTTGAATTTTACCTGAAATTTCTATAGGATAAATTTATTTTTCTTACTGTGTTTTCTGGAGTCCAGCTCTCTCTCCCTCTCTCTCTCCCCTTCTCTGTCTCTAAACTTCTTTACTTTTCCTCCTCCCTCCCTTTCCTTGTAGGGATGGTAAATTGTTTAATTCATAAGGGAAATATTGCTATGTGCTTTATGAGTTAGAGAGACAAAGGAAAAGTTACCCACGATTAGAAGAATCACCTGAATAAACCCCTGCTAAAAAATGGGGATATGCTGATATCCCCCCTCGGAAACTTTAGTGGAAGAGTTTTTGTAGTGCTAGTGTCCTAAATGTAATAACGTGAATTATAAAATTTATGGTGCTCTTATCACATGGTAGAAGGTGTATGTCATACTTTGGACTGATTTTGTTACAAGTTCTTTAAGAACTAGCAAGAAATGGTTTAAAATGTAAGTTTAGATTTTACATTCAGAATTGAGTGCTAGACTGAGTTAGAAGAGAATCTTGATTTTAAAAAATCTTGAAATAGGGAGCGCCTGGGGGGCTCAGTCGGTTAAGCCTCTGACTCTTGATTTCAGCTCAGGTCATGATCTCAGGATTGGGAGATCCAGCCCTGGGGTGGGCTCTGTGTTCATGAGGGAGGAGGGGGTCTGCTGCTTAAGATTTTCTCTCTTCCTCTCCCTTTGCGCCTCCCCCCTCATATAAATAAAAATTTAAAAAATCTTGAAATAAAGGGTGTAATTTGGTAAAATGTCTCACATAGGACTCACTTTCCTGACTGCTTACAGAGATGGTGCTTTTAAGAAAATATTTTCTTAATAAAATGCAAATATTTCCAGATTCCCCCTCCACCTCTCTACCCCTTTTCTCTGTCTCTCTCTGTCTCTGTCTCTGTCAGACTCATAGATACTCTTGAGTCTCTACTCAAGATACTCACAGATACTCTTCTTCATAGTGTGACTTCATTCAGTACACGATACATCCTGAAGCCTTGATTGGTGGTTGTTAGTTCAGATGCTTTTTTGCTCTTTTAGAGTAATTATAGTAATAGAATTATGCTTTTATATTAGAATAGCCATAATGAAATTGGAAAAAAAACAACCCCCCATTCAATCAGTCTTAGATTCATAAATTCTGTCATTATGTATGAAATCTATTTTTAAGTGTCTCATGCTGCAGTGAGCATAGCGGAGTTTGGTACAGTGGAAAGAACACAAAACTAAGTGCTGTGAGGTATGGGATCTGTGTCTAGCTACCTAAGTGGCTTTGGGCACATGACTAACTTCTCTGGACCTGAGTGATACACTAAATCAATGGTTCTCAACCAGGGGCGTCAATGTCCCTCAAGGGGTGCTTGGAAATGTTGAGGGGGAACATTTGTAATTATCACAGTGTATGGGGGCACTAATGGTTGAGAACCCCAGAAATTAGAAAAGTTGAAATGCCACTCAGCCCCGTGATGAACGGGCCCACTCCGAATACCAGAGGCACCCCAACTGGGAAACACTTGACTGGATGATCTCTAAGATTCAGCTTTATTTCTCTCAAGTGCATAAGCAGAGCATTGAAAACATCTGAAGTGATACTGAACTATTACATTTAGTGTCTCTATCTCACATTTAGCATCAGACGCTGTGTCATTGGAAGTGAAGTCAGACCCAGCGATGCTGGGGAAGGACGTTCATGGCATGGCCGCCGGTGCCGGGGGCAGGATGGTCACGGCGTGGCTGCCAGTGTGGGGGGCAGGACAGTCACGGCGTGGCAGCTGGGATTCAGAGCTGTATCGCTGGGTCAGTTCCCTGCTCTCAGCACAGAGAAACACTGATACTGTTCAAAAGCAAGTTTGGAGGCAGGCCTGGGTTTTTAAGTTGGCTTTGGATTTTCCTTCATGTCCTTCTCTTCCTCAGAGGGATAAGGTGGGTTTTTTGTGGCCACAGGACTGGCTTCTAGGCCCTGGACCTGTCCGCTGGGTGGAAGGCAGCTGTCTCTCGCACCGCCCTGCTGCTGGGCGCTGTCTGTCTGCTGGGAAGGGGGTTGTGGAGGCAGGTGGTGCCCTGAAAATCTGCCGGCCAGTTGTCAGAGGCCAGACCAGAGGCCTTGATGAGGCAGAAGGGGATTTGGGCTGGAAGAAAGACTCCTAGGGAGTCTGAATTCTTCGATTGTTGGGTGTGATTAAATTACTGTTTATTTGACAGTGAAGTGCTATTAATTCAAAGTCTCACATAAAAGCTTCTCTTAGGATTGTCTTTTTTTGTAAAAAGCAATAGAAAGATGAGTTACAACTCTTCATCAGAAATTTGCTATGATATTGGATATTTATCCACGTCTCATTAGCTAAATTGTAGGGTTACCTGGAACATATTTTTTAACTGATAGGTTGCTTATAGTTAGAGAAATAATTTATTTAACTAAAAAGTTCAAATATATGTATATTTGAATATACATTATATACTATATATATACCATATAGTAGTATCCTGTATGATATAGTATTACGTATATATATAGTATCTAGTATATATATCCTGCCAGTCTTAAACATTTTACAAAAATGAGGTCCCAGTATGTGATGGTTTTGTGATGGTTCATGAATATGTTTCTGTAACATAGATATTACATAATTTTACATGACTTCTGGTGATCCATTGAGAGAATGATCAAAGAGCACAGACAATAGAGTCAGATTCTGGCTTCATACCTCAGCTCTGCCTCTTATTAGCTGGGCAGGTCACTTCTTTGTGCCTTGGTTTACTCTTCCATAAAATGGGGAGAATAATAATACCCACTACGTTGGAATGTTTCGAGAATTAAATGGGACACTAGATGTTGAGTGCATTGAATAGAATCTTGCATAAAGTAAGCACGCAGTATCTGTGAGATACCATCAGTATCGTTATGAGTATACCGTCTCTGCTAGCCAATCTCCTGGTATTAGACATTCTTGCATCTAAATCTGTTTTGACATCCCGAGTTATTACTTTCATATCAGTTCCTAAAAGTTGAATTTCTAGCCCAAAGAGCAAACAATTTTGAGTCTTTGGATACATATTGCTGAATTGCCTTCCAGGAAAATTGTCTCAGTATTCACTCCTACCATCTTTTCTTAGCTGAATTAAAAAAATTCAGCCTGGTTTCCTTCTAATATCCTTCATGCCCTGGGACCGACACCCGTTCCAATAATTGGGAATATAAACTAATTAAATATTGCTCTGGGGCAAGCATAATTAAGGAAATGACTTAGTCACAAGACAAAGTCAATAAAACATTCCATAGTCAAATAAAGAAATAAGGTAGATCCCCTGCCACTTGATGTTTTCTGCGCTACAACTTCTTCATTGACCAAGAATTGTTTATGTGTGAGAGGATGTGAGTGTGTAACCCATGAGTAGGGTCTTTATGCTGTCTTCCCCCAACCCTATCTATCTATTTAATATTTTATTTATTTATATTGACAGAGAGCACGAGTGAGCACAAGCTGAGGGAGCGGCAGGCAGAGTGAGGGAGCGGCAGGCAGAGTGAGAGGGAGAAGCAGGCTCCCCACTGAGCAGGGAGCCGGGGATGGGGGACTCATCCCGGGACACTGGGATCGTGACCTGAGCGGAATAACCGACTGAACCACCCTGGTGCCCCTTTCCTCAACCCAATTTAACTTCTAGATATACTGGAAAAAAAAAAAAAAAAACTTCTTTCAGGAACATTATAGGAATATAATTTATAAAACACTTCAATCCCTTCATTCTGTGGTATGTAAACATTACTTACTTCATTGTACAGTTTTTGCTTTTACCATCAAGACATTATTGGAACTTGGTTTACACAAGATGGGATGCATAGCGTCTCCCGTGCTACTTGACTTTGTAGTGAGTACTGTGGTCCAGGTTCCTTGTGCTACCCGTTGCTGGGTGATGACTCAGTTCCCCCACACATCATCTCTACTTGCATGATGAGACCTCTGCCACCCGCCCATACAGCATGTTATGGTCCAGCCTGGTCTTCCTGTGTATTGAGTGCAGTGTTGCTAGATGAAATCTGCTTCTGTTTTGTTCTCAGTAATCCACCCACTTGCCTCTGATTATAAACATAAATGCAAACATGAGCAATTTAAACCACATGACCTAACGCAACTATGAGGGAGATATCCAGATGATTCTGAATATGTTCAGTTTAGATTTTCATTAAGAATGCGAAATGTGGGGTGCCTGGGTGGCTCAGTGGGTTAAAGCCTCTGCCTTCGGCTCAGGTCATGATCTCAGGGTCCTGGGATCAAGCCCCATATCGGGCTCTCTGCTCAGCAGGGAGCCTGCTTCCTCCTCTCTCTCTGCCTACTTGTGATCTCTCTCTCTCTGTCAGATAAATAAATAAAATTAAAAAAAAAAATTAAAAAAAAAAAAGAATGCGAAATGTAAAAATTCTCATTGAGAATTCTCAGATTTCTGAAAATACATCTTAGGACCCCAGAACTATGCGTGGTAAATGCTGACCCAGTTTGCAGATACTGGCCAACGTACTTTTGGTAATTATTGGCATTCTAAAAAGAAACCGGTTATATTTTTATTATTTTTTGGATTGAATACTTGATTCATTTTTGTTCAAGAATGGTGGCCTTCAGACTTGAGATTGTGACGCCCTGTAAGAAATGCGTTTTAAAAATAGCCTAGTATGTAAACATACAAATATAAATACACTCACAAGTGAAAAATGTGTTTCCCAAAGTATATGGAAATTTTGATATTTTCTATTCTATTTCATTCTTTAACATGTTGCTTGTGACCCACTCGCTTAGTTTCATGACCCACAAATGGGCCATGACCTGGACTTTGGAAATTGTGGTGCAGAGGTGGCTTATTGTTGAGTGCGAGCTGAATGGTAAGCTTGGTGGGTTCTTACAGCCCTTTCGTGGTAGAAGCACGTTGCCTTCCTCTTGGTGCTGGGTCCAGGCCAGGCTTTCCATGCCTGGGGCCTCACCTCGGGAAGGGTCTCAGCGCCATGGGGCCTGGCAGGAGGTGAGGGCCGAGCGCCTAGTGTTGGCTGTCTGGGCACTTAAACAGCTTTGAGTTTGGGAACTTCCATCCTTCCTTGGACTGGCTGCAGCAGCTGACAGCTCTGCCTGAGAGGGAAGGTTTAAACAAAGACAATAATTCAATTTGAGTGTCCCTGAATCATGTCTTTGTCTCTGCTCTTGACAGAACAGAAGGAAGTTGTTCATTATTAAGGATGCCAGCTGCCCATGGATTGATCTATCTGTAGCCGGGCCTGGCTCACGTTCAGGTAGGTAGAGAGGTGGCTCCCCAGTCAGTGTATTCGGAAGGGGTCCAGGAAAGATTTTCCTTAAAATGCCTACTGATCCCTGGGTGCCTAAAATTTTATGATTAAGTGTTCATTCTTTTAAATTTTTATAAGCTTTTTGGTCTCTCAGAATTCCAGATCAATACGAAAATATCCTTGGGAAAGAGAATACCTTGAGATTGTATCAGATAACATTTAATGGAGATTTGAAAAGCTCCGAGAGCCAGGGGTGAGGGTGCGGGAGGGGGTATGGGGAGCTTAGAGGCCTGTCCACAGGAACAGAGGAGGCTGTAGGGCTGTGGAGGTGTTTGTGTCTAACAGTCATTTGAAAGTTATTTGAGGTTGTGGAGCTCCTTAAATGTTTTTATGAGAATGTTGTGGAGACCTGGTGGCTTGGGGTAGACTTGAGTCGGGTTTAGGGTTGAGGGCACGGATGCCCCCCAAACGTGGCCAGAACTCTTACAACCACTTGCTACTCAGGGATTTGGTGGCCAGTATTGTCCAGTGGTTTGTGTTTTGCTAGCACATTTATTCCCTGTAGACAATAAGACTGAAGTCTGCTATCCATGGTCACGGCTCATTCTGCCCAGTGCCTTCTCAGCACCTTGCACATACTTAGGAGGCATTTTCCCAGAGTCTTAGCTTTCTGATTGCTCAGATCAGCACAGTTCAATTGCACACCAGTTTGTTTTTCCAGTTGTTGGTTATCATAGAATTCAGAGCTGAAAAAGACCTGAGCGATCATCGGGGTCAGTGTTTTTCCAGGCTGTTATCTACCCATTACTGGGTCATTAAATAAGCTTCATGGGTGTTACTGACAGAGGCTGGTGGTGGTGGGATGGGCGAGAACCCTGTAAATCTCTTATCTTGCCTGCCAAGTGCTGTGTGTCCCAGATATGGGATACGTGCTGTGTGCTGTCCCAGCAGCACCTTCCGAGGAGTAACCACGTGTATAACAACACATTTCATGTGGCACGGATTAAGTCATTTTTTATCTGACAAATACCAGTTGCCAGTTAAGCACCTATGGTTTATAGGTGCCGTAGTGAGGGGCAGGGATACAGAGGTGAGTAAGCCGTGGGCCCTGCCCTGGAGATGCTCAGGTGATAGTGGGGGAGACAGGCACAGAGGTTATTGGGCTCGTGTGGTGGTTGCAGCAGAGAAGACACGCAGTTACCTCCTCCTCCCCCTGGTGAGGCTCCGCTCTGGAGATGCTGTGGCTGCTGATTCCCCCGGACCCAGCACAGCTGAGGAGAAGCTGCAGGATGTGTCCGTGAGAGGACAGAAACCTACCCTCTGGGCTCAGAAAGTAAGACCAGGGAGGGCTTCCGGGTGAGAGGAAGCTCAGCGTGGCCTGTGTAGTGGGTTGAAAATTTAATCCAGGCCCTAATCCCTGGAACCTGGGAATGTTTCCTTATTTGGAAAAATGGTTTATACAGATGTGATTAAGTGAAAGATTCTGAGATGAGATCATCCTGGATTATCTGGGTGAGCCCTAAATCCAACGGCAGGCATGCTTTTAAGCGTGGAGCAGGGGGAGATCTGACCCAGACAGATGAGGAGGTCATGTGACCAGGGTGGCAGAGTTTGGGGTGAGGTGGCCGCAGGTCAAGGAGTGTCAAATGCGGCAGCCATCAGAAGCTGGCAGAGACTAGGAGTGATTCTCCACAGGAGCTTCTAGAGGGAGTGGAGGCCAACCCATACCTTGATTTTAGAGTTGTGCCTTCCAGAACTGTGAGAAAATAAACTTCTGTTGTGTTAAGCCTCCAGGTTCGTGGTAATTTGTTATGGCAGCCCTGGGAAACTTTTTTTTTTTTTTTTTTTTTTTTGGTCGTCTAGTTTAGGGACTCCCACAGAGGCACAAATTTTTCTGAAAATAATTTTAATATAGAAGAGTAGTCTGGGGGAAATATAACCATTATGGCAGGATTTTAACATGGAGTATAAGGATCCTTATAGGATTCACAAATGTGCTATATGGAAGACCATAAACTCACTGAAATATGCAAAACACATATACTATAGTAATAGTATATGCTCTAATAATAGTATATGTAATACTATATGCAAACACAGTTTTTTTTTCCTGGAAAGAAAGAACATAGCCTGGATTTCCATAGGCAGGACCTACTGAAGGGAGGGCTGTTTCTGGAGAGAGTACAGAGGAGGAGGCAAAGCCACAAGAGACAAGTAAGCTGTCTCGCTGGAGCCCAGGTTTTGTGAGAGGGAGTAATGGGGTCGGGGCTGGAAAGTTTGTAACTGACTCCTTGCGTCTGTGGTGGTTTGAGTAACAACTTGTTTTTAAAGGTGATGAACTATCATGTGATAGCTCATTGTACTGCCTCTTAGGTAATGGCTGTTAACACTGGGTGACAAGGCAAAAAATACAGGATGAGGTGGCTACACTCTTGTGTGCATATGTGGAGAGCGTAAAGGTTCCCCGATTTTGCCCCCTGGAGAGAGCTGTACACACCCCCGGAGGGTCGCTTTAGTCACTCGCCATGTCTTGTTCTTGAACTTGCAGTTTCTGCATTTTCCTGAGAAGATATATTTTAATGACTTTTTTTTTTTAAAGATTTTATTTATTTATTTGACAGAGAGATCACAAGTAGACAGAGAGGCAGCAGAGAGAGAGAGGGAAGCAGTCTTCCTGCTGAGCAGAGAGCCTGATGCGGGGCTCGATCCCAGGACCCTGAGATCATGACCTGAGCCGAAGGCAGAGGCTTAACCCACTGAGCCACCCAGGTGCCCCAGAAGCAGGGGTAGTGGCAGGCAGAAGGAGAAGCAAGCTCCCTGCTGAGCAAGGAGCCGTATGCGGGACCCGATCCCAGGACCCTGGGATCATGACCTGAGCTGAAGGCAGACACTTAACCAACTGAGCCACCCAGGCACCCCTAATGGCATTTTAAAAATACTTATTTATCTATTTATTTTTTTGTAAGCTGTACACCCAACATGGGGCTCAAACTCATGACCCCAAGGTCAAGTATAGCATGCTCTACCTACTGAGCCAGCCAGGTGCCCCATTTTCTTCCCTTTTCTTTTTTTAAGATATATTTACTTTCTTGAGAGAGAGAGAGCGAGAGAGAGAGAGCACGCACACGTGCACACACGTATGTGTGCATGCTTGAGGGGGAGGGGCAGAGAGGGGAAGAGAGAGAGAGAGAGAATCCCAAGCAGGCTCCACACCCAGTGTGGAGTGGGACTGATCCCACGATCCCACGATCTAGCCCTGATCCCACGATCCTGAGATCATGACCTGAGCCAAAACCAAGAGTCAGACCTTTAACTGACTGAGCCACCTAGTTGCCCCTATTTTCATGGCATTTTATTTCCTTGAAATTATCAATTAATGTATAATCATTCCTGTGATGTGTAGTGAACATCTTTGAACCCAATGAAGAAAATCATGTTTCTTGACATAAAACTAGCCTATTCTTTCAGAGATTCGGAAGTTCAGATTCAAGAACAGATTCTCCTCACATTATGTTCTTTCTTGGAGAAGAACTGGACCATGTGATACTTTATTATTTTCTTTAATGGGGTGGAATTTAGTAGTGAGTACATTTTGGGGTCAAATTAAATTTTATTTCTTTGGGTTGAGGAATAGCAGCTAAAGGTCTTATGTCTCTTCTGCTGTCTTTGTGACCTGCACGATATCTTCTATCTTTGTTCTCCTCCATGCCCCCTATTTCACATATACTCATGCTTTATGTTTTTTAATTATTAGTTTTTATTACAAAGATAATCCAAGCTTATTATAAAAATTTCAAACGGTAGGTTTGAATATATTGCTCCTTAATACTGAGCTGGCCATAAAACCCACCTCTCACTTTGCTATGGTCTGAATGTTTGTCCCCCCAAATTCATATGTTGAAAGCTAATCCCTGATGTGATGGTCTTTGGAGGTCTGGGTTTGGGAAGTTATTGTCTCCTGAGGGTGGAGCTCTCATGAAGGGGACAAATGCCCTTGTGAAATGGTCCCGGAGATCTCCCTTCTTCCTTCCACCATGTAAGGACACAGTGGAAAGGCGCTGACTGTGAAATAGAAAGCGAGCTCTCTCTCACCTGTCACTGAATCAGCCGGTACCTTGATCCTGGACTTGCCAGCCTCCAGAACTGTGAGAAATTCCTGTTGTTGATAAACTGCCCCATCTGTGGTATTTTCTTAGAGCAGCTTGAATGGACTGAGACATACTTCTGTTCCTGTATTAGTTCCCTGTGGCTGTTGTAACAAATGAACACCAACTGGGTGGCATGAAACAACAGAAATTTATTCTCTCACAGTTCTGGAAGTCGGAAGTCCAACATCAAGCTGTTGCCAGGGCAAGCTGCCTCCAGAGGCTCTAGGGAAAATTCTGTTCCTTGACCCTTCCAGCTGCCGTTGGCCACAGATACTCCTTGTCTTGAGGCCACATCACTCCAGTCTTTGCTTCTGTCTCACATCACTGTTTCCTCTTCTGTGTGTCTCCGTGTATCTGCGTCCCCACACTCTCTCTGCCTTTCTCTTATAAGGATACGTGTGATTGCATATAGGACCCAGTAAAGCTATATTCACTCTTTTGCTATTTAAGTTAATACTCACAGGTTCTGGGCATTAGGATGTAATGTAACTTTTGGGGGACCACCATTTAACCCACTAACCATTGTTAAAGAAAAAGTTATTCTGACGCATGTTAAAATGGTAGAGAAGACTTTATTCAACGTTGTTGTGATAGGTGTCAGAATTGTTGTGACAGTTATCAAGACTGTTGCAGTGTGAGGGAGAGATCGGGCTCAACCCCGAATACAGCAAGACTAACTGGGGATTCATAGGATAGGAGCAGGGTGGGGGGTGGATGGAAACTTACTAAGAGGAGATATCTAAGTAGGGGGACTTCTCACCAAGCTAACAGGATTCTTGCTGAAGGCAGGCCAGGGTGATCAGGTATTACCTAAAGGATAGTGTGCGGTGAGGAATTTGATCAGATAATGAGGGTGATCCAAAATTAAGGGTGGATTCTATCTACACTGACCTAGCAGGATTCTTGATAAAACTGGGCTGTGCACACCTGGCAAGGATGGGGGCTAAGGTAAGTTGGGTCGAGGAGAGAGTCTTTGTCGCAATCCTTTAAATAGTGTTTTCCAGACTCAGAAAAGAGAAAACCCAGATTATCAGCAACTGAGCTGGTGGGAAATTTCTGCAGCCTCGTGTAGCCGCTGCCTGGTTGGAGAAGTGGCTCCACGCAGGATTGTCTGGTCTCCTGCAGTCGCTTCCTCCGGCCTCTGCAGACCTGCCCGGCTGTGTGGACATGCCGCCTTCACTAGGAGGGCCAGCTGACACGGCGGCCTGCTCCCTAGCCCCCCGGTTATAAAGCAGCACCTGCTTCTCTGTTCTGGATGTTATTGTTTGCTTTCAAACTACGGGAAAAATAAAACACCTATGAAGGCTGATGTTAGGAAACTCCTTGCAACATCAGAGAGAATGTTAGATAAATCACAATGTGGGAAGAGGAAATGGATTGTTGGTTTTGGGCCTAGACTGGGAACATTTGGTGACTGATAAGCCCCATGACCATTCTAAGGACCCGATTAGCATGAACTCTGTGGCTTTAGGGGTGGGGGCAGAGCTGGTCCAGTTTCAAGACTGGGCATCTGGGGGAGGAGGGTATGGGGGGAACCTCTTCCATAGCAGAGGAGGAAGGATCCGCCTTCAAGCCCCAAGGTGACCTAATCTCTCAGGCATTTTGCTGGACTCATCTCTGAGCAGGTCGATGCTGGCCTGTATTGTGCCTTGGACTCTGACAGGTAGTAAATAAATGAAATCCATTCGACTATTCTGCAAGTAGCTCCCACTGGTGCTTCAGAGAATGGAAGGCCCAGCTTTCATAGGGTTTTCTGGTATTCTTGTATAAGCTCATTTTTCTACTCCAGGATAAGACAGTAGTGCTTCTTACTTGTCAAACTGAAACTCTTTCATCGAGCTTAGTGCAATTCAGTACTCTAATTCTATTACATTAACTCACTTTTATTGAACAGCAGTCCTGTGCTGCATGCTGTCTAGGACTCTTTTTCTTTATCTCATAGACACTTGTTGAGTTATCGGTATTATCTCCATTTTTTTAAAGTGAGGAAACTGAGGTCAATCCTGACTTGCCCAGGTCCTCCCATCTGGTGACTGTGGGTCAGAATTGGACTCCGGGGCTGCTGGCTCTAGACCAGTGTGTGTGCTCAGGTGCAGCTCCAGTAAAGAAGGGAAAGAACCCTGGAGCTAACTGCAGGCCACCTTCAGGTCTCTGGGACATCTTACTAATAAGCCTGTTGAAAAATGAAAAGTTTGGCAAGTCTGGAATTGTACTTCTCCGGGTCTCAGGAACAAGCATGTTGCCTTTTTTTTTTTTTTGAAGTACTTAGAAGTTTCATTTGGAAAGACAGTATTTGAATGGATAACAATTCTGTGTATGAAGGGGTATGGGGCATCTGGGGTACATAGAAGGTGAGATTCTCTTGGAGTGATTAAGGCTGTCAGAGGGCAGAATAAATCACTAGCCACGATCCTGTTTATGACAAACCTGCAGGACATTAACTGAAGTCCAGGTGTAAATTCAGAAATGTGGGAAGTATGAAGCATGGTGCCATCCTGGACCAGGAAATTTGCCTCCTTCCTACTTCACCTTTCAGCTCTCTGCCCTGAGGAAGTTTCAAATTGAAATCCTACTGTCTGGGGCACCTGGGTGGCTCAGTCAGTTAAGCGTCCGCCTTTGGCTCAGGTCATGATCCCAGGGTCCTGGGATCGAGCCCCGCGTCGGGCTCCCTGCTCAGCGGAAAGCCTGCTTCCCCCTCTCCCTCTGCTGCTCTCCTTGCTTGTACTCTCTCTCTCTCTGTCAAATAAATAAATAAAATCTTAAAAAAAAAATCCTATCTGTCCTTCAAGTGACAATGAACAAACTTTTATTAAGTGTCAGAATTTGGGAAACTTAAGAGGTTTATAATAAGAGGTTTGTTACAGCATCTAAGTGTAAACTCTACCAATTACTGTTTGATAGACAATATTGATAAAAAATTAAAGTTGTTTTACTTCTTACTTTGCAGCAGACAAAAGTTCTTCCCCAAACATAATGCCTCCTGCTCTGGATAGCTTTGTAGCTTCCTTTATTCTGTTTTGGTGTAAATTCTAACTTGTCAGAGATGCTTCCTTTTACAAAAGAAAATGAGGTTTCTTGTTTTCATTTTGCACATTTTTTTTAATTGAAGTATAATTGATATGCACTATCCTCTTAGTTTCAGGTCTACATCATAGTGATTTGATATTTTTATATATTACAAAATGATCCTCATGGTAAGTCTAGTCACCGTCTGTCACCTTACAAAGTTATTAGAGTATTATTGATTATATTTAACGTTTCAAATTAATTTTCCTTACAAGGTAGATTTAATCTGAGGTGATTTTGAATGGATTAGATTCTCCTGAAAGTTTAAAAAATAAAATTAGAAAAAAATTATTTTTTTGCTTAGTGCAACCTGATGATTTAAGATATTTAAAATTTAATTAGGGGCCCTTGGCTGGCTGAGTCTGTGAAGCATACGACTCTTGATCTCAGGGTTGTAAGTTTGAGCCCCATGTAGGTTTGAGCCCCGTTACTTAAAAATCTTTAAAAAAAAGAAAAGAAAAGAAAAAAGAAACTTGAGTTAGAAACTTTAAACTACATTTATTTATTTTTTGTTTATTTATTTGGCATACTTGTTTTTCTCTGTCTTTTACTTTGTAACTTTTGTAAACAAAGGGATCTGTTACCTCATCCTGGCTTGTGGAGTTCCTGACCCCTGCTGGGTTCTCACTCTGCACCAAGCACTTGAGCTGCCTCAGGTGAACCAAGCACAGACCTATTTGCTGTTTTTCTTTTTCTTTTTCCCATTTTCAGATTTTTAGAAACATTACAAGAAATGGTATATGTGACAAAACACGGCTTTTCTATGATGTTAGTTCAGAACCTTTGAAATCCTTGGAAAGTGTCCTTTTATCAAAATTGTCTTTTTTTATTTTTAACACTCTTGAAAGTCTTGTTTTCCCAAGTATAGTACTAACAAAGAGCAAGGTGCACCTCTGTCTGTCTCTCTCTCTCTGAGGGTGTCTGTATTCAGATGGGAGGAGGGGCAGAAGCAGAGGTGGAACCCCTCACAGGACAGGTCTCACGACTCTGAGATCTTGATCTAAGCTGAAATCAAGAGTTGGCCACTTAACCCACTGAGCCACCCAGGCACCCCTCCCCAGAGCTATTTTAAAAATAGCTTCATTGAGAGATAATTTACATACCATAACATTTACCCATTTTAAGCGTGCTGTTCACTGATTTTTTTAAAAGCAAATTTATACAGTTGTGCAACCATTGCCCCAACCAGTTTTAGAACATTTTCATCACTCCATAAAGTTTGCTGGTGCCCATTTGTAGTTTCCACTCCCACTCCCAGCTCCAGGCAACTGTTGGTCATCTTTCTGCCTCTGTAAATATGCCTTTTCTAAACACTTCATATAAATAGAATCATACAGTATATAAGTTTCTTGTGTTCCCTTCAGCATGTTTTTTTTTTTTTAAAGATTTTATTTATTTATTTGACAGAGAGAGAGGCAGTGAGAGAAGGAACACAAGCAGGGGGAGTGGGAGAGGGAGAAGCAGACTCCCCGTGGAGCAGGGAGCCCAATGCGGGGCTCCATCCCAGGACCCTGGGATCGTGACCTGAGCTGAAGGCAGAGGCTTTAACCCACTGAGCCACCCAGGCGCCCCTCCTTCAGCATTTTTTTTTTTAAGGATTTTATTTATTTATTTGACAGAGAGAGAGATCACAAGCAGGCAGAGAGGCAGGCAGAGAGAGAGAGGGAAGCAGGCTCCCTGCTGAGCAGAGAGCCCCATGCAGGGCTCGATCCCAGGACCCTGAGATCATGACCCGAGCCGAAGGCAGAGGCTTTAACCCAGTGAGCCACCCCCGCGCCCCTCCTTCAGCATGTTTTTGAGGTTCATCCATGAAGTATATATCAGTATTAATTCCAGAGCTATTAAAAAGAAAAAAAACACCTTTCTATTATGGCAAATTTCAAAATTAGACTAGTATAAATTACCCACATGTACCTCACTGCCAGATTCAATAACTTATTAAGCTCACAATCAGTCTTGTTTCAGCCCCTGCCCCCTCTGCTTTTCTCTCCCCACTCCCTTATTTTGGGATTATTTTGAAGCCAATCCCAGATGCAATATCACTTAATTTGTCCATGGTTTTGTATATGCATTTGTATTTATCTTCTGCTTTTCTATAGCTAAGGAGCTAAATATTTTTTAGAAAATGTGGGTACTTGGGTTAAAGGGGAAAATAAGAGGGCTAAATATTAAAATAACTAAGATGTAACACTTCTGCTATGTTCAAGCTACTATATGTGGCAATCTAGGATACAATGATATATACATCTTATATGTCTACTAGGTCTGCAATTTAAAATAAAAATACTTAATTCAAATATCACTCCGTGTTGATAATAGATTTTCCTTCTGTGTTTTTTTTAACCTTGTGTATATTTTGCTTTTATGCTAAGAATCATGCTTATGCTTATGCTAAGAATAAGAATTTGTTTTAAGAAGAGAGATGCAGGGGTGCCTAGGTGCCTCAGTCAGTTAAGCATCTGCCTTCGGCTCAGGTCATGATCCCAGGGTGCTGGAATCGAGCTCCGCATCCGGGCTTCCAGCTCAGCGGGGAGCCTGCTCCTCCTTCCTGCTTGTGCTCTCTCTATTTCTCTCAAATAAAGAAATAAAATCTTTAAAAAAAGAAAAAAGAAGAGAGATTCATTATGGAGAATAATACGACATCTTCTGTTGAAACCTGTTATAGGGGAGATAAAAGCAGATAATTTCAAATTTGCTAATCTGAAATTGTGACTTAGGTGGGAATACTATGGTCATTGTTTCTGTTGATCTGGGAGCCCAGTTGGCTGCAGATTAGACCGATTCTTATTTAGCTTTGCAGACCACTTGTTAACGTTTTCAGAATTATTGAATATAAAACATAAGCCAGCTTCTTTGTGGAATGTGAGCACTGTTGAATAAAGATGCCTGTGTGCGGACACCTGAGGTGGGCTCTCTCCAGGCCTCTTCTTGGCTGCCTTCTTCCTTCTTGCCTTCCTCTTACTGCAGAGGCTGGTAATGTGAATGTTCGGTTGTCCTAACTATCCTAGTCAGGGTGGCCCATGTGATGCAGTCTGGCCAGTGCAGTCAAGCTCAAGTCAGCTGAGGAGGGCTTCCCTTCATGAATAAAAAGACATACCCAAGGTGGAAAAAGTCTTTGGCTCCTTTGCCTTCTTTCTGCCCAGAACCTGAGTGTGACATCTGGAGGGAGCACAGCCATTTCGAAATCATGAGCTGACATGAGGATAAAAGCCATCACACGAAAAATGGCAAGCACAGAAATAAAACGAGTCTGGGTTCCTAGGGGGGTTATTGAACCATTGCTCACCGTACCCTGCTTTCTTCAGGGCTTCTTCATATGGGAGAAAAGTAAGCCCTATCTAGGGAAGCCCGCTTAGTCTATTTTGTTGTTGTTGTTTGCAGCCAAATGCCTTCTTCTTTGTGGATAATTGTGTGTTTGGAGCTTTTTCCCACCTCAGAGCGCGTTCACACCTGATGCTATTCTGGTCTAATCACGGATGGAAATTTTAAGCATGGGAAATCTAGAAATGACCTAGTGCTGTGGTTGTCAACCCCGGGGGGCAGAGGTCACTGTCCACAAGGTGCTACTGTTATTTAGCAGCTGGAAGCCAAGGGAGCTGATAGCCAGTACTCCGTGGGACAGTCCCACAGCACAAAGGTTGCTGTTCAAAATGCCGGTAGTGCATGGTAAGAAACTGACCTAGTCTACTTCCCTGACTTGGTCCTCGACAGGGAGCAAGCCACCCAGGATTCTGGAGAGCCTGCTGCACTAGTTTGGACAATCTAGAGAGAACCCTCCAAGTCCCTTTCCCATGCCTCTCCTCAGTTTGGCCTGGCTTCCCTAGCCCCTCTGTTTCGGCTCCCTCCTTGATCCCTCAAGCCTGCAGCTTCAGGGTTGTGTTCCGAGTGGAAGGCAGTTGCACTGCAAACTCAGGAGGAAGGAGGAAAAGCACAAAGTGCCCGTCAAAATCCCGAAAGCCTCGACAAAACCACACTCTGAAGAGTCTCTAGGCCTCTGGACTTAGCATTTTTTGTTCACTGTCTCCAGATATTCCATCCCCTCCCAGTTTTATGAGGTCTGAGCTTGGGGTCACATTGATGACTATGACGGTGAGAGAGGTTGTGGGTCACCTTTTCTGCCCCCAGTGGCTTTGTCTTGCTCCAGCTGATGGCTTTGATGCTGGCAGAGGCAAGAGGCAGAGGCTCTAGTCACCTAGACAGCTTTTGGTCCCTTGAGGAGCAGCCCGGGGCTGAGCTCTAGCCTGGCTTCTAGCCAGGCATCCCGGAGGTAGTCGGTGCCACTCTCTTTCTTTGTTCCTCTTACCCAGAGATGAGATTCCAGGGAAAGGGGCCAGAGGCTGCTTGCGCTGCAGTATCCAGGATAGAAATACTACCCTGAAGTTCCCACACCACAAAGTGGAAGTGAGATATACCGTGGTTAGAAAAATACATCAAGCTGCAGAATTTTCACCAGGCTGTCTAACTATTAACGGTATCATAGGATTTAAAAAAATACCAACAACAACAAAAAAATGCATTGAAAGTGGAGAGTAACTGAAATCGAAAAAGTCCTGGTGTGTCTTCTTTAGTAAGCTACTGAATTTCTGAGAGTTCTCACAGATAATAGGGGTAATAGCGTCACAACCATCTCCCAGCTCCTGAGTGGAGGTTACAGGGGATGTGGGACAGGAAAGCACTTTGTAATTACAGTTCTCATGAGAGCAATGATGCTTTTAGTGGCTTTGGGCATTAATAATAGTCAAATGTTGTGTAGCAGGACGATGGGTCACAGTTGAAGTTTATGTTGGTTCTTGTTGTATTTTGATTTATTAGGACCAACTGAATTTATATCAGGCCATGGCAGTGGGTTAAGGAAGCAATAAAGATAATAAGGATGCACTTAGCAAAGTCAGAAGAGGTTGTACCCAGCGGTGCCAGCACAGAAGAGCACAGCTTTCACTGTGTCTGAAGGCATGTGCAAGATGGGGCTTGCAGTTGAGGCCATTTCTTAGGGGGAGCTTTTTTTTTGCATTGTATTTGCACAACACATTGTCAGAATGCTTCTTATTGAGGTTGACTTCCCTTCACGTGGTACAGAAATCCTACCCACAAAATCAAGACTTAGACTTATCTAACAGTCTTCTCTTCTGGAAGCATCCGGCTTGTTTCTAAGTATTTCCAGTGTTTTGCCCTTTAAGGAGCACGTGCTTATAAAAACAGACAAATAGTTTCAGCAGAAAGTCTCTTGGGTCTCCCCTCCCCAGCTTAAGCTCAAATCAATGGGGCTCGAATCTACATTTGCACTCAAAAGGGAAATGCGTTCTTGGCAAATACAGCACACCACACCATCAGGCTCAGGTTCCTTGGAACTTCTTAAGCTTACTTAAACATTCCTCAGTAACACATTCCTCTGAAGAGCTCAGCATGACTCCCCGCCTGGAGAGGGCTCAGCTTATTCAGGGCATTTAGTTTCTGCAACTAACCAGCCAGGCACCTCTCTGGAAGGAAACAAAACATAACAAAACGCCTGTCAACTATGTATCCTGCAGTAGCTTTTGATTGGGGAGAGGCTTTCTGGGTGATATCCATTTGGAGATGCTTGAAAATAATCTCTTTCTCACACTGGAGTGAGTGGGCATTTTTGGTTTGTATGATATTTAATGCTGTAAGATTCTTCTTTTTCATTCCTTTCTCATTGAAAAGATGTTGTGCTAATGATGTACTATATGTTGGCTAATTGAATTTAAATTAAAAAATAATAATAAAAAAAGAGAAAAGACGTTGTGGTGCTAGGTTTTTAATATGAGAAAGTTATCATCCAAAAACAAGTGAAGCAGTGACTCGAGCGATGCGGATAACATCGCGCTCCATCCCAGCACTGACCCACAGAATTTCTCTTCTTTTAAGTGGTCTCGTTTCTCAGTCATTCACCTCCACTGGTTTCCGGTTGGCAGCTGCCGTACACAGCACAGTGCCCTGGCCCCTGCATTCTTGTTGACATTAAATTACCCTTGCCCTAAAACTTCCTTTCATGACACTTCTCTCACTGGTTATTAGAAGTTTGTAATTCTTGGGGTGCCTGGGTGGCTCAGTCGGTTAAGCGTCTGCCTTCAGCTCAGGTCATGATCTCACCGTCCTGGGATCGAGTCCCATGTGGGGATCCCTGCTTGGGCAGGAGATCGCTTATCCTTCTTTCTCTTCCCCTCTGCCCCTCCCCTGGTTCCTGATCTCTCTCTCTCTCAAATAAATAAAATCTTGAAAAAAAAATTGTAATTCTTCTGAGGTCTGCCACATTTCTTCACAGTAACAATGGCGATCATTATGATAATAGATCTGGGATTTATACTGCCTATTTATTTTTAAAGTGGTTTTTGGTTTCATATACATATGTTATGATATATAACATATATAATAATACATTATTTTAAGTAACGTTACCATAATTAACATAACCATGATAAAATTAACCTAACTGTAATTATCTCATGCAGAATAACCATTTCAGCATCTCAATAGAGACAGGAAAAGAAATAGGTCTAGATCCCTTTCTAACCAGGCTTACAGCCAAGTCTTATTTATTTTTTGGAACAGTCTGGACTGATGAATAAATATTTTTTGAAGTCAGCTTTTAAGGTGTATACAGACTCGATCCTGTATTCCTTACCTGACAGGACCCTTTTTGAGCTTTTGGCTGTTGTTGAGAAAATCCAGAGATTAAATCGCATTATGATAATAGCTATGGAAATATGGGACTTACGGCATGGCAGGTACTATTCTAAGTCTGTTATTTATATTAATTTGCTTAATTAAAAGGAATACAGAGTTCTCAACATAGGGTATAACAAGAAAGACTGCCAATCTCTAGCTAATGGTCCACCTCCTCAAAGACATAGTGTATTCAACAAAGGGAGGGATGAGGGTAAGGTGATTCTAACAGGCTTTCAGCCATCCTTTGCTGCTGCTGCTATTGCTGTTCCTATTTCTATATAAGCCTGTGCTGTAACCCATCCGTTACTCCCTCCCCAGCCTCATCCTAGTGCTGCAGAGCCCGTCCACTCTCTCTTCCATCCTGCAGGCTGCAGAACGCTTGGCTTGGACCCAATATTTGTGCCTAAAAATAAGGTAAATTGGAGAAACCACCCTGCCAAAGTGAGAGGTAGGGTTAAAAGTAGGGAGCTCATTGGGCTGTGCCCATCTTTTTGCATTAGACTAGTGGGTGGATCTGATGCTTTTTGACTGCTGGGGCTTTCAAGGAAGGATTAGAAGAAGGGCAAGAAAAGGATGCTTGGGTGGCTCAGTCAATTAAGCGTCTGCCTTCGGCTTAAGTTATGATCCTGGGATCCTGGGGTCCTGGGATCGGAGTCCTACATTGGGCTCCTTCCTCAGCAGGGAGCCTGCCTCTCCCTCTGTGTGCTGCTCCCCTGCTTGTGCTCTCTCTTTCTCTGACAAATAAATAAAATCTTAAAAAAAAAAAGAAAGAAGGACAAGAAGAATCCTCAGAGTGGGCTCCCATTGCTTCTCTGCCCAGGTAAGAAGCAGTGTTGATTGGGCCCAGTGCATCTAAGGTGGGCACCTCTGCTGGGTAGAGAATAGGATAGCAAACCGTTAGACTCCCATCAGTTCAAAACTATGCCTGCTGCATGTCTGCCCTCCCTCAAGATGTGGAAGGAGGGTTCCAGGAGCCCTGGATAGAGTGCAGGCGTCTGAGTCAGAACCTGAATTTGGCCCCTAGGGCTGCTTCTTACTATCTGTGCACACATGGACAAGCTCTCTATCCCTTCAATTCTTCATCCATTCATTAAATTCAACAAGTATTTATTAAGTGCCTACCATGTGGCTTATACAGCCTTGAACAAAACAATTCCTATCCTGATGGGGCTAGAAAAGGGTGAAAAAACAGTAAACAAAATAAATATATAGGTAGTGATAAATGCTAAGACTGCAGTTTTAAATAAGGTGGTCAGAGAAGGCATCACTGATAAGGTACCATTTGTGCAAACACCTGTGGGGGCTCAAGGAGAGGGCATTTAGATCATCTAGGTGAGGAAGAGTTTATGTAGAGAGACAGCAATGCAAAGCCCCTGAGGCAGAAGTGTACCTTGTGTGTTGGAAGAGTAGC
>CM052886.1:62635510-62660564 GCA_028534135.1 Potos flavus | reverse complement strand
CGTCATGACGTACAGACAGGAAACAGGTCAGGGATTTGTCTGTCCCGTCAGCAGTAACAGCCTTGGGAGTACAATTCAGAATTGCTGGCTTTGAACCCCAAGCGTGCTTCCTGCCTTCCCCTTTAACTGGAAATCTAAACCCCTGTGAAACCGCAGCCTGGTAGCGCTCCGGTAAAAGGCCCACACGGTGAAGAGCTGCTGCTGGCACACCTTATTTTAGCCTCATCTTACGCAGTGTGAGCTTTGACTCCAGAGCAGCGAGCCTGGTTTCCATAAGTCACGTGCGTCCTCAGGCAGGTCTGTGGCTCGTTGGTTAATCAATTCATTCATTCATTTAAATCGACTTAATAAATTAACTCAAATCAATTTCATAAATTGGTTAATTGAATACAAATTAAATTTAAATTTAGCCTTATCCTTTGGGTTTTCTTGTGCCCCTTCCCCTCTTATGTTTGTCCCTTCCGTGCAGAGTTGGGCCGCCCCTAACCCAGGCGCTGTGCTAGTTCTCCGTTTCCTCACCAGCTGTGTTTCTGTTTCCTCCAGAGCCTTGTGCAGGTCCAGCACCTGCACCCCTCCTGAAGTGGTCAGAGCTTGGGAGGTTAGAAGGGAAACATAGGAGGGCTGCATGTGCATTTTGTAATATTTTCAAAAGATGCAGGATTTTTGTTGTGAATACGTGAGGGCTGGGTGCAGGAAACAGAAACTCCTCCAGGTAATTAAGTGAGAGGGACAGGCATTGACTGCTCACCGGTTTGCCCACCTCTAGGCTGGGCCCCAGGTGGTTCCCAGAACAGTGAGGAACCGACCTACCAGGGGACTTCCAACTCAGAGGACAGTAACTGGGGCCGTGGGTTCAAGAACCTGTTCCCTGCCTGGGTGCCAGGGATCAGGAAGCCTGAATTGAGAGAAGGTTGCCAGCATGATGTCTTTCAGCACCCGGGAGAACAGTCAACAAGGTGGCACAGAAAACCTCCCGTTCCCACAACTTGCTTGTGAGCCAAAAGCTGCACAGAGAAGCCCTCTACTTCACTTCCAGCTTCCTAATTTTGCACAGGTGCCTTTAGTCGGATCACATCCCAATCTCTGTCTACTGGGTATGGGGACTACAAAATGTAGCCCCCAGCTAGGAGGAGGATGTGGTGAGGTTAAACAAGCTAATCCCTAGTCCCCATGACATGTCACTTGTCTGCAGTGAATACCATGGGGACCTCTCCTTCCCAACTACGTTGGTGTTGGCCTGTGTTGAGAAGATACTACGCCCAACTCTATATTAAACACTGAATCCAAATGTCAGTGTTTTCCAAGTTTATTTTTAGTACAATACTGTGTGCTTTGTAATGGAGGAGCTCTTATAATCAGTTACATTGTGGTGACCCCCTCTGATGTTGTAAGATAAACAAAGTGGACGCCCATCATTGACAGGCGGATTTCAGTTTATTTATATTTGGAGAAAATAATGAGTCTGAATTGCTGTTTTTCCAAAATGTTTTATGGCTCATGCCATTACATTAAAAAGTAGGCTATGGGTTAAGTAACCGACTTTTTTTTTTTTTTTTTTAATATTTTATTTATTTATTTGACAGAGAGAGATCACAAGTAGGCAGAGAGGCAGGCAGAGAGAGAGGGAGAAGCAGGCTCCCTGCTGAGCAGAGAGCCCGATGTGGGGCTCGATCCCAGGACCCTGAGATCATGACCCGAGATGAATGAAGAGGCTTTAACCCACTAAGCCACCCAGGCGCCCCCCAAGTAACTGACTCTTGATTTCAGCTCAGGTCATGATCTCAGGGTTGGGAGATTGAGCCCTGTGTTGGGCTCTGTGCTCAGCACGGAGTTGGCTTGAGATTCTCTCTCTTCCCCTGCCCCTCCCCACCATGCTTGTGCACTCTCGCTCTCTCTGTCTCAAAAAAAAAAACAAAAAAACTTTAATTTAAAAAAAGCTAGGCTAGTTGCACTATTTCTCTAAAATTTCATTATTGCTGTTTGGTACGAACTGCAATTATAGCAGACTGATTTCACTATAAAAATATGAGCTAGTGGGTGTCAGGTCCAGGTAAAGATGAAGGAAAACATGAACCAGCATCGACACCAGTCTGGCCAGTCCACCTTCTCTGGAGTGTGGAAGTATCCATTTCTTGCAGCTTTGTGTTGAGTATGTTTTGTAAAAGTTAATCAAATTTCTCTGACCATTACCTGATAAGGCAGCAGGGAATTCAGCTAGCCTAATAAGCTTGGGAACTAAATCAGACAGAATGACTGTGCAACACAGCATAGAGTAGGTGCCCTCATCTGAAGAAATAGGTTACTGTTGATCTAACAGTAATTTCTTGTCAATCATGGGGTTCCTGAAAAACAAACACCCTGACTGATAAAACTGAAATTGGCAGATTGATGTCTTTTGGAAAATTGAAAGTTGGGATAAAAATATGAGTAACATAGCACACATACATTCACTACCACTTGATATACACAAATATGCACTTTATTTTTTTTAAGATTTTATTTTTTTATTTGACAGAGAAAGAGACAGTGAGAGAGAGCACAAGCAGCGGGGAGGGTCAGAGGGAGAAGCAGACTCCCCGCTGAGCAGGGAGCCCAATGTGGGGCTCGATCCCGGCACCCCGGGATCGTGAGTTGAGCTGAAGGCAGTCATTCAACGACTGAGCCACCCAGGCTCCCACAAATATGCACTCTAAAAATGTATATAGTATATAACGTTCTAAAGATATCTGCTTTAAAAACAGACTATCTTCCTTGGTCGCCCTTGTAAACCATTCTCTTCTGTTGTTCAGAAAACGTTGTTGCAGCTGTGTCATGGACTAATATAGCTGCAAGTTTTATGTTTTTTATGTTGTTTTTCCCCCAACATTTAATTATGAAAATTTTTTCTATATACAGCAACGTTGAAAGAATTGTACAGTCAACACTGTATAGCCATCACCTATGTTCCATCAACATTTTATTAAAATTGTTTTATCAAGTACCTATAGGTGCTTTGTTAGTTACAAAGTCAATCAGTTAGTTATTGCTGCATCACAGATTACCCCACACTTAACAGTTTATTTAGAAAGACAAGCTTCTATTACATCAGGTCTTTACTGTGAGTCTGGAATCTGGGAGTGGCCTCCCTGAGAGGTTCTGGCTTGGAGTCCTTCTCGAGGCTGCAGTCAAGACCTTGGCCATGACTACTGTCATCTGCAGTTTGATGGGGCTGGACGGTCTACTTCCAACAGGGCTCACTCACGTGGCAGTTGGCTTGAACCTTAAACGATGGCACGAGGCAGTGTCACACGGGTGCTATTGATAGGAAGTGATCCTATGGTGGGGAATTCAGGGAAAGCTTTACTTTGCAGGTGGCCCTTGCCTGGAGCCCGTATCCATGGGCACGACATTCCAGCTGGGAGAGGTGATAACACAAGGTGCAGAGAGAGAAATCATACGGAATGCATGCTCTGAGACACCCCCTAAGAGGCACAACAGGCTCGAGGTGATGGATGACATTCGTGAAGGGGGCTTTCATAGCTCCTGGAAAGGAGGGGCCTCAGCTACTGACACTAAAATCGTGATGTAGTCATTAACGTTTAAAAAACAGTGGCAAATGGGGTGCCTGGGTGGCTCAGTGGGTTAAAGCCTCTGCCTTCAGCTCAGGTCATGATCTCAGGGTCCCAGGATTGAGCCCCACATTGGGCTCTCTGCTCGGCAGGGAGCCTGCTTCCCCCTCTCTCTCTGCCTGCCTCTCTGCCTACTTGTGATCTCTCTCTCTCTGTCAAATAAATAAATAAAATCTTTAAAAAAAAAAACAAAAAACAAAAAACAGTGGCACTGAGAGATGTTTTTCCTAGCACATGCACATTTTTATTCACACGTTCTGTGGGTTCAGGTAAGGTTGCGATATCGTGGCTGACTTCCCACTCTTTAAAGCTTTGTTTTACTGACAGCTTTTTTTTTTTTCCCCTCATAGCATCTTTTCCTGATTTTTAAATTTGTACTTCTGTTCCTGACTGCAGAATAGGGCCAGACTGGACAACAGAAAGGTCCCTGGGAATATTGGGCTCCTCTTAAACCACAAGGATGACAGCTCCTGTCCCTCCAACACACAGGTTCAGGGCCCACCCAGGACCCTGGAGGGAAGGGGGGTGCTTCTGAGTGGTGGGCGGCGTCGTGTGCTGAGTGTTTCGAAGTCCTCACTCAGCTGTGGGAGGAGGTGAGCTCACCGCCCTCTGGGTGGAGGCCAGCTCTCCTCTGGGTGACTGTTTATCCCTCTAACCCCTCTGCTTGGGAGGGGAGGCACCTCCTTTGAAGTGTACGGGGACCTGCCTCTCTCCTGGCAGCTTCCTGGCATCGACTGGCAGCAGGTGGGCACTTTTCCCGGTCGGTAGTGTTAGGCTAGGTGTGTCTAGAGGGGAGAATCCAGGTGAGGTTCACTTTTCTGATCCAGCCAGGGAGGGGGAGGGTTATCCTTTAAGGTAAAAGAACGAAGAGTAAACAATGAAAAATACCTTGTTAGGTCAAGTCAGTGACCCATGAATTGAAGAATTCCAAGCTTTTAGTGCTGGAGAACCTTGGAAATCACCTTTGTATGGCCCCTCTTTTTAAAGCTAAGAGAGAAACCTAGAAGCCAAGGCCCGGGCAGCTGGTGAGAGGCCAGGCCAAGTAGGGCCTGGGCCTCCTGGTTCTCTGTTAATAAGGGCTGCCGTCTGTGGTGGACCTACTTTGTGTGCGTTGGCTTCTGCGCTAATACCTCACACAGTGCCCCTCCATTAACTATATTACAAAAATTAAAAGCATTTCCTTTCAAAATTGTTTTCAAAATAATATAAGCCATGTAGTACTTACGGGGTAAGTACCTGTTCTAAGTGTCTTACAAACACTCATTTAATCTTCTAACAAACCTGTGAGGTAAATGCTATTACTATCCTCATGTTATGGATGAGGAAACTGAGGCACAAATAGATCAAGTTACTTTCTCTAAGTTGTGATGTGGTATCTGGCTAGCACGTGGCTACATTGGGGTTCAAAGCCAAGGCCTCTGTTTCACAATCTGTGCTCTTAGCCACACTGAGCTCTAATTCCCTGTGCAAACATTAGTGCTACTCATTGAATATTCAAAGCTTTCTATTTTCTAGGCATGTGATGGGCTTGCACTTCCTAGCCTTCTTGTGTTTGTGGGGCCATGTGACAACTTTCGGCCAGTGAGTTGTGAAGAGCATATTGTGTTACTTCTGGGCTAGATCATGTGATCACTAGATCTCTCTTTCCCTGTGCCATGGAAACTGGCAAAGTTCCAGATGATAGTTTCTCTGTCAGCCAGGGCAAGTCAGAGAGCAAACAGCCCCTGCCAACCCTAGGTGGACATTGCTTGAATGTGAAATGAACTTGTGTTGTTTAGCCACTGAAATTTTGGGTTTGTTTGTTACCTGGCTTATCCTGACTGATGGAATCTCTGATGTGCCTAATTTTTTTTTTTTTAAAGATTTTATTTATTTATTTGACACAGCGAGAGATCACAAGTAGGCAGAGAGGCAGACAGAGAGAGGGGGAAGCAGGCTCCCTGCTGAGCAGAGAGCCCGATGCGGGGCTCGATCCCAGGACCCTGAGATCATGACCTGAACCGAAGGCAGAGGCTTTAACCCACTGAGCCACCCAGGGGCCCCATGATGTGCCTAATTTTTTAAGGGGTATATTAGTAAATAAGTGGGACACTTAAAGATCTTTCCAGATAATTTATTTTTTAGCTTCACTGGGTAGCATTTATAGTCTTCCTTGTATATAGAAGGCCGCCTGGTACTGTGAAAACTTCTCCTTTTTGAGCCTTTATGTCCTATCTGTAAAATGGGATAAAGTAGTATAATAATATGAATAGACTCATGCTGGTTATCTGGAAGGATGCACGGAAAGTTCTTAGTGCAGTGCCCGGCCCAGTGAGTTGTTTGCTGCTCCTTTTCATATTATCAATAATATGGTCATGGCATTGTTGATGTCACTATTCCCTGGGGAACAAAAGAACCAAATTTAAATTGGTCATTTCTAAATTTCCCTAAGATTTACTCAATGATTTGTGGCAAGTAACTGAATTTCCATGTGCCTGTCATCTCCTGAAAAGAGTTGAAGGAAAGAATAAAAAGGCCATGGATGGCCATGGCAGCAAAGTCCATACTACCTCCCTGTGCTCTCATAGGCTTACCCTGTCCGTCTTCAAGAAGCCAAGTTGAAAGTAGCTGCAGGGCCACATTGTAAGCCTGTGTGAGGCATTTGAACCTCAAGGCACAGATGTCGTTGAGGGTAACAGTAATTTTCCACTTTGATGATCATGACCACCAAAAGAAACTTACAGCAATTATTATTATTTTTTTTATAGAGTTGGCCTTCATAAGGCAGTGTCACCCCTTTTTTTTTTTTTTAAAGATTTTATTTGAGAGAGAGAGAGAGAGACAGGACAAGCAAAGAGAGCAACAGGCAGAGGCAGAGTGAGAAGCAGGCTCTCAGCTGAGCAGGGAGCCTGATGCGGGACTTGCTCTCAGGACCCTGGGACCATGACCTGAGCTGAAGGCAGCCGCTTAACTGACTGAGCCATCCAGGCACCCCTACAGCAATTATTTTCTAAAAATCGGTAAATCCTATATTTGCAAAACTCCAAACACATCTGGTGGAGAGGCTGGGTCTCAGGATCAACAAACAAAGGGGCAATGTTAAAAAATTTGTCTTTTGGATAAGTTAGTTGTCGTACCCGACTCTCTCCACTCCCTCATGAACTGCCATGAGGCAAATCTAAGCCATCTGTTGCTTTTAAAACAACCGTGAGTGTTGGGGCACCTGGGTGGCTCAGTTGGTTAAGTGTCTGCCTTTGGCTCAGGTCTTGATCTCAGGGTCCTGGGATGGAGCCCTGTGCCAGGTTCCACGCTCAGCTCGGCGTCTGCTTGGGATTCTTTTTCTCTCCCTCTGCCCCTCCCCCTGTTCTCTCTCTCCCGAAATAAATAAATAAATAAAATCTTTAACACAATAGCGAGTGTCTCCATCTAAGTTTGGGGCGGGAGGTGCCGTCACGGGATGCAGAATTCCTGAGTGGTCTTCTGGAGCTGGCCGTGCCGTCCGCGGTGTGGGGCTACAGGCCAGGTTCTGCACAGCAGCAGCACCCCTAGTTTCCTGTTGGTGTGCACTTGGCTTTTGACTACGAGAAGATATTTGCAGCACTTTACCAGTAATCATGAGGTTTGGAAACTAATTTGTTGGCAGTGTCAGAAATGCCACTAAGCCTAGCAGCTGGCAGCTGCAGCACTTTGTACATCAATACTAATTTTCTTCAAAGACACGGACTGACTGGGGGAGATTGCTCAGCTAACTTGTAAAGCAGAATAATAATCCTTGTTGCCTTTCTTTTCTTAGAAAGTGTGTGCTTTCCTTTCAGAAAATTGACAACCAGAGGTTTAGAGCTTTAAAAAATTTTTTTCAATTAAAATATACCAACTGAAAAGAATATAAATCATGAACCTACGGATTGATGAATTTTTAAAAGTTAACAATACTACCATCTGGATTAGGAAACCGAATGCTGTCAGTGGCCCAGAAGCCTCCCTCCCATGCCTCCTGGTCACTACCTGCCTTCTTTTCCAAATCATTGTCCTGACTTCTAACACAATAGATAAGTTTTGCTTGTTTCCGAATTTTATATAAGAATCATACAGTGTGTCTTTTCTATGTCTGGTTTCTTCTGTGATGCAGAATGTTTGTGAGATTTATTCACGTGGTTGTGGGCAGTAATAGCTTATTGATTTGCACTGTTATGCAGTCTGAATATATCGTAATTTATTTGTCCTTTCTGCTATTAGTAGACATTTAAGTTGCTTTATGGCTTTTTAAAATTGTCTATACAGTATTTTAAATTTTATTTCCAATTTTTTGTGCTGCTAAAGCACGAAGCAATTACTAAGCAACTACTTCAGAACAGAACCCAAATATCTTGGTTAATTTCATTCTAGAGAAAAGCATTAATGTTCATTTTAGGTGGCAATGAGCTTTATGGAAGAGACAGAGAAGTTTATACTTTATTATAAAGTAATTAAATGTTTCCCTATTTATGGCATGGTTAAGGGATTCAGGATGCATTTGTTGTTCTAGAGATAAATTGTTAAAATCATAACAAAGGAAAATTTAATGTTCTAATTTGTGACAACAAGAATTATCAAACTCTGTCACATTTTACTTAAGTAATCAGATCATAAATGGAATTACAATGTACATAAGACATCCTCAGTAGCCTGTCATAATATATTTTGTGGAAACAGAGACAATTCATGTCATCCCTATGTTTAGACAGGCTACCAATAACTTATTTTACAGTGTTTTGCTATTAAGAGTGACGCTTTAATGAACGTTCCCCATATATCCTTTGATGCACAGCTGTTTGCATTTCTGTCGATTACATCTGTAAAATGGGAATTGTTTGGGCATAGGATGTATGTATGTTTGGCACTACCGAACAGTTTTCTAAAGTGGTTATATCAACTTACACCCCCCCACCCCGAACCAGACCAGAGGTGTAGGGGAGTTCCCATTGCCCCAGATCTATGTCAACACTTGGTATTTTCAGTCTTTTAAAACTTTAGCTATTCTTATGAGAGCGTAGTGGTTTTATTTTCTTTTTCCTTGATGACTTTTGAAGTTGGGCACCTTTCCCTTTGTTCATTGACTATTTGATAGCCTCTTTGTGAAGTTATATGTAAAAGACTCTGGACCATTCTCCCACTGGATTGTCTCTTTTTCTTATTGATTTTGGAGGCATTTTTTATGTATTCTGGACATGAGACCTTAGCTGGATAATTTAACCTGTACATTTCTTCTCCCGCTCCTTGGTTTTGCTTTTACTGGAATGGATTCCCAAGCTAGGTTTCAGTCTCTGTGAGGGCTAGTTTCTTAGGGCAGTTAGCAGTTAACCCTTTTCAGCATCCCCTAACGGAAGTGTGAAGTATTTATTCAGGTTCTTCCACCTTAGTGTTTTGTGAAATCCCTTAACAACTGCTTGCAAATCAGCAAATGCCAGAAAGGAAAATGTGACCCTGAATGTTTGGCTCATCTCTTCGTACTAACCTTTCCTTCATAATCTTGGCTACGAGGTCCCCGCCGCCTTGGCAGCTCTCTGATGCCTTCAAACAGATTTTTTATTGTTCTGTTGGGCTTTTCTTGTTGTTATTGGTGGTAGGGTTGGTATGGTTGGTAGACAAATGGCCCTCCAAAGATATATTCACTTCTTAATCACCAGATGCTATGACTATTACTTTATATGATAAAAGAACGGATACTACCTTATATGGGAAAAAAAAATGTGACTAAAGACCTTGAGAGGAGGAGCTTCTCCTGGATTATCTAGGTGGGCCCTCAATGGTGAGCCTTACGTGGGAACTTGTTACAGCAGCCACAGCAAACATATACAGTTGGTCTGACAGAAGTTAGTTTGTCTATAACTTATTTTCATGAGTAGTAGCTTAACAACTTTATTATAGTCAGTTTCTAGATTGTAATTACTATTTCAGATTAAATTAGTAGAAGGCAGTTCTTTCTTTGATTATAGCGATAGCAAATATGTAATTTTTAACACATTGTAAAAAGAAGTACGATGATTTATATTGTTAATGCAGAGCTGGTCTCTTTTATTAATAGAATCAAGCAACTCATTTAATGAAATTCAGATAGGATGAAAATCTGATGTGCATTATTAGTTTTTCCTAATATGGCGTAGTGCATTTATTAAAAAATTTGTTGAGACACTGATTAAAAACATCATGTGGAAAAAAACAACTTATAGTGGAATCATTATAAATGAAGCAATTTGGATTTATAGTCCAGATAAGTTGTTTAACCAACATAATCATCCTTATAATTTGCTACAAGGAAAAACTGGTAGTTATGTTTATTCTTCTTCTAAACAAGCAACACTTTTTAAAAAGAGAAATTATCTTTTCTGTTGTCAGTTTAAAATTTCTAAATAGAATAGAAGGCCAGAAGCCCAGTTTGTTTTCCTAAGGTTGTTGGGATATGTAGTGGGATGTGGATAAACCATGGTAACACCAGCTAGGATCCTGGGATCTCCAGTCATAGCCACTATAACAGTTGCTTCACCTTTTTCAGATACAAGCCTATCTACAGACCCTGGAGAGCAAAGCCCACGTCTTCATACCTTCACCGATTCATCTAATAAATTGCTTTTACTCTCCTACCTTATCCAAGTACTGAGCCAGGTACTGAAGATACTTGGAGAAGCAAAACTCGACATGATTCCCACTTTCATGGTGTTCACAACCTGAGGGGAAATGGACAACCAAAAAATCATTAAGATGGATGTGTTATACAAACTGAGACCAGTGATCTGACAGAAAGGAACTTGAGTCTATGAGTACACGGGAAAACAGAGCTTGATCTAAGCTGGGGGATCAGGAAAGGCTAAAGATGAGCTGATATCTGGGGCGCCTGAGGTGGCTCAGTGGGTTAGGCGTCTGCCTTCGGCTCTGGTCGTGATGCCAGGGTCCTGGGATTGAGCCCCATGTTGGGCTCCCTGCTCAGCAGGGAGCCTGCTTCTCCCTCTCCTTTTGCCTGCTGCTACCCCGATTGTGTGTGCTCTCTCTCTGTGTCAAATAAATGGGTAAAATCTTAAAAAAAAAAAAAAGAAGGAAGGAAGGAAGATGAGCTGATGTCTGATGAACATTTCATGCAGACAGATCAGCCCACACAAAGTCATATGGTGCAAGAAAGCAAATCACCAGTGAGGAACTGAAGGAAAAACCCAGTGTGACCAATTCCCAGAAAGTTAAGAGTTGTGTTAAGAGGGATGGCCTTAGCAGGGTGGTTTTATGTAGAACCTTTTACATCAAGTCAGGGACATGGATATGTATCTTAAGAGCCATGGAAATCTGTATCAGTTTGCTTGGCCTGCCATAACAAGTACATGGACTGAGTGGCTTAATCAACAGAAATTTATTTTTCTACAGTTTTAGAAGTTGCAAGTCCACGATCAAGGTGCTGGCAGTATTGGTTTCTCCTGAGGCCTCATTTTTGGTTTGCTGATAGTTCTCATATGACTCTTTCTCCCTTTGCAAGCATCTTGGTGTCTCTTCTTCTTTGTAAAGGTGTTATGGATTAATTATATGTGCCCCCCAAAGTTCATATGTTGAAGCCCTAATCCCTAGGGTGGTTGGCTGTATTTGGAGTAAGGAAGTAATTAAGGTTAAATGAGGTCATAAGGGGGAGTCCCCTAATTTGATTGGGTTAGTGTCCTCATAAGAAGGGACATCAGAGAGCTTGTTCCCCTCTGCACCTCATCCTCCCCAACCCCCACACGTGCACCAGTGAAAGGCCATGTGACAGGCCTTGCTTTGACAACGAATCAAGAAGGTGGTCATCTGCAAGCCAGCAAGAGAGCTCTCATCAGCATCTGAATTAGCCTGAACCTTGATCTTGGACTTCTAGCCTCCAGAACTGTAAGAAAATTAGTTTTTGGTAGTAGAGATGGATGTGAGAGAGATTTTGGAAGCGAAATTGACAGGATGCCGTGATGATGGGTTGAAGTATTTGATAGGGGGAATAGGAAAAGGGAGATTTCAAGATTGCCACCCAATTTTTAGACCCGCAGAGTTGTAATAGGAACACTGGAGGAGACCAGGTTGGAGAAAGATAAGTTTGGTTTTAGATTTGTAGATTTGTCTCTTGAGACATTCAGGTGGAAATGATGAGTAGCTGGATATGTGGGTCAGGAGTTTGGAGGAGAGATTTGGAATTGAGATACGAATTTGAGAGTCTTGGGCCGATAGATGGTAATAGTACTTAGTGCACTATCTGACATATTTTAAATTTTTGGTAAATGTTTTTGAGTAAAACATAAATTATGGTCTAAAATGTTCCATATGTTATGGAGTAGATTATAAGGTTAGTACATAATCATCTCCTTAGGAAGGCTATGAATTAAAGAATAAAATAGTAGAATGCATCTCCAGCCAAACAGAAATGATTCTTTGGATCACATGGTATTTTGTCTGGGGATTTGCCTTTCCCAATGAGAATCTGGGAAAGAGGTTGGAAAATGAACTCAAGCCATGAGAGTGAGAGGAAATTTGGTACTTGCCATTTTCCTGAGAGTCCTGCAGCTTACACGTGCATCATCTGTTGCATGGGCCACAGGCCCATCAGGCAGTTACCTGCACAGATGCATGAACAGATGTGTGCTGCATATGCTTGGCTGCAGATCTGTCAGCAGCACAGCAAATAGCAAAGACTCGAGAAATAGCGAGAAATATCACAGTTACCACGGCTACACCACAAAGGATGAGAAAGAGAGGGGCCCAAGGTCCTCGCAAAATGGTCTTCTGTCAACAGTTCACATCTTTCCTGGATTATTCCATATGCCTGGATTATTAAGGGCTTTTGCTGAGCCAGGCACGGACTTGGCGTCCAGATGGCCAGATGAGCTAAAAAGTATCCCCTGGAACTTTGAAATCTGGGCTGCAGAAGGGAAGGGGTCAGTGAGTCCAGCCCTTGTTTCATGTGAGCAAGAGTGGTGCATGCTTTTAAAAGGCAGCAATGATATTAGCTTTAGTTATGATAGTAATTGCTGTTTGTGTTGTTTCAGAGAACAGTAGATACAGGAAAACTTGGCACAATAAATGTTTATCCTCCCACATGCTCTTCTTTTAAAATGTAATTCTTTAAATATCACAGGAGATAACATGCTGAGAAATCTAGAGATTTTCTTTAATGTTGCCCTGGTTTTCAGAACTTCATTTTTAAAGAAATAAAGCATTCAAATTCAATATTCATTGAACTCGTACTTTGTGCCAAGGTGGGGCCCTTGTGGTCCTTGTCCTCAGAGGGCTCATGGGCCATCCCAGGAGACAGACGTTAAACAAGTAATTCTAAGTCTAATCAGAATCATGAAAGAAATCTTCAAGGTACCGAGTGGATTTCCTTGGACTGGTGTGTCAGGGAAGGGCTTTCTGGAAGCAGTATCTAGACTCAGTCTTCAGAGATGAGTAAGAATTAAACAAAGAGAAAGAGGGAGAGTTCCAGATGGGGGAAGCAGCATGTCGACAAGCCAGAACTAGCACAGCAAGCCCCGGGAGGTGAGGCTGGAGTGAAGGGGCCAGCAGGCTCGAGCCATTGTTAAGCTGTGTTAAGAATGGTGAATTTTATCCTAAGGGCGCTCAGTATGCTGAGAAAGGCCTTAAGAATGGGAATGAGAGAATCGGATTTATATTTTTATTTATTTATTTATTTATTATTTTTTAAATTTTTAAAATATTTTATTTATTAATTTGACAGAGAGAGATCACAAGTAGGCCGAGAGGCAGGCAGAGAGAGCGGAGAGCCCGATGTGGGGCTCGATCCCAGGACCCTGAGATCATGACCTGAGCTGAAGGCAGAGGATTTAACCCACTGAGCCACCCAGGCGCCCCAGATTTATATTTTTAAAAGAGAATTCTTGCCTCCACAAGGAGGAACCAGAGAAAGTGAAACAAGTTTGGTTGTAAGAGGCTAGAGTTTTAGTTTTAGTTCAGAGCAGAGATGCTGGGGGCCTGCGTTAGGGTGGCTGCAGTGGGGCCGCAGAGAACTGAACAGATCAGATCTATTTTCCTTTGTAAAAAATAGCGGTCTTTTTTCTCATAATATTTTTCTTATAGAAAATCCTCAGAAAATAGGTAAGCACAAAAAACAAGTAAGCCACCCAATTCCAGCTCTGAGGGAGTAGCATTATTTATTTGAAGTAAACCCTTCCAGTCTTTCTTTTATGCATTTATAATACATATTTACTTTTAAAGACAAAATTTATATATTATGTATATATTGTTTAATAACTTAATATATAGATATATTTTAGATTTTATTTATTTATTTGAAGGGGGATGCAGAGAGCACAAGCAGGGGGAGCAGCAGGCAGAGGGAGAGGGAGAAGGAGGCTCCCCGCTGAGCAGAGAGCCGATGCGGGGCTCGATCCCAGGACCAGAGGTAGATGCTTAACTGACTGAGCCACCCAGGCGCCCCACCTATATTTTTAATAATATCCTTCCTAGTCTCCAATGTAAGTCCTTTGGCTTGTGTTGGCAAATGAAATGCCTTGGTATCCGTTTATTCGTGTTCCCAGGAAGAATCCCCTATCGGTGTATATAGAAAAATCTGGGGCCTGTTTTCAGAGCCTGATCTGGTTAACTTCTGGCCTGCAGCAGTGTCTCTACAGTATGTTGGCATCTAAGCCATGGGAGAAGGGTCCCTGGGAGATGCTTGTAGATGCTCCAGTTTCCAGAGCTCTGCCAAAGGCCAGGCAACCGCCAAGATGGGCTTCTTGAGGCTGTTGTTGGGGCTGGTGCCATGCTTAAGGAGCTCAGTTGCGTCTCTGAATAGAGAATGAATTGCCAAGTAGCTTCCTGCAGAGTGGACTGAAGCAGGCATGTTCCCTCAAAACCTGCTGAAGGGGAAACTAAGAAGTGAAATACTGAAAATGAGATAATGTTATATGTCAATATTATTTCAATTAAAAAAATGAAATAATATTGGGGATGTGATCTTGAATCAGTGTGATGACCCTTCTTGACAGGCCATAAAATAAACTGATAACCCTTCTAAGCTGGAAATTGTCAGCCCTGTTTGGTTTCTCTCTCATTTTGACGATGCTTACTTATGCTTTGCAAAATCCGTGGAAGGGATTCTAGCTTCCTGAGTCAGCAGCACACACCAGTAGTCTGGGAAGTTTTTCTAGGGCAGCCACAGAAGATTTAGGGAATGGCATCTCTTGATTCTAGAAATTTCTCATGGAATTTTTTTTTCCTTTTTTTCCAGAAGAGATTAGGAGGGAGAATCTTCGTGGCCATGAGCTCCACCTGTTCAGACATGCCCCCTTGCGGGTCTTTGCCATCTGGCCACAGCTGGCACTACATAAGGGGAAGGAGGGATACTTCTAGTGGCCCAAAGCCTTGCCCCAAACCTCCTGAGATTCAGCCTTCAGCTTGTCAGGGAGTCAAAAGTACAGGGACTCAGGATCGCTGCAGGTCACAAGCATCCCTACACAGTGATGCAGGGGTGAGCCCTGTGCCCTCAGCCTGCTGAGGTCAGATGGAGACGGGAGATTTCCCCCTGAGAGCTGGAGCAGCCTCTTCAGTCTGTTGTTTTAGTCTCTCTTCATTAACGGTGTTAGGGTGTGCCAAAGTACTGGCACGGGAGAGGGTCTTTAAGGGGCGGCGGCACCATCAGGCTGTCGGTTTTGCATTGGGCAAGATTTGCATCTTCCCTTTTCTCTCTGAAAGGCTGTTTGCTTCTTCGCATTGGGGAGCAGCTGTCTTTGTGAGAGAGGCAAGAGAGAGGCTGGCTTTGGGTAAATATAAAGAGGGAATTTGCCTTTGAAGACTGTCATGCAAAAGCTCTAAAGACAAGGTATTTCAAGGAGGCTTTTTCTGTTACTGGATCAGCTTATGGCTGGAAGACCCTCAGGCTCCTGTAGGGGGGTTTGCATACTCGGGAACATCATAAAAAGTGACCAAACCAACCACTGCTTTTCTTAATAAGAGCTCAGAAGTACTGCTTTATGCCACAAGGGGACAGTTCTTTTTATGTTTATCATCTTGATGACTCATTCTTACCTTGCCCAGAGAGGAACTTTAGGTCCCTTCTGGTTCTGGAGTTCTCCGCCTTTGCCATAAGTGATGATGCGAAGGGTTTGCTGTCGCAGGATTTGTGGTGTGCCAAGGCCATCAGCCTCAGATTTTTTTGTACTGTTTTCTTAGCAACCGGAGAATATAATTTCATTTATTCATTCAACAACCACTTAGAATGTGACTGTGTTAGGTGCTGAGTGTACCAAAGTAAGTATGTTGAAGTCACTACCTTCAAGGAGTTTAGAGCATGAGGGAATCTTCCTTGGCTGAGCTGGTAATCTACTATCCAAGAATAATCCTAATGCTAAATTCTGTTACCTCTGGTGTCTAATAGTGGTGCAATCCACTCACCTACGAAACATGTTTCTATAATGAGATTAGCTCACATGTAATTGGACAAATGTGCATAATGTCAGTTCATGTGCTTTTCACCCTATTTTAGAGGAAACCAAATAGCAAAAATAAAATTATAACCTTCATCAAAAAAGGAAAATGCCCTCAGCTCAACTTTTGCACCCCAGGAGCCCTTTTGGTCTGTTTTAAGAAAATTAAAAATAGGGGCACCTGGGTGGCTCAGTTGGTTAAGCGTCTGACTCTTGATCTCAGCTCAGGTCTTGATCTCAGGGTCTGAGTTCAAGCCCTGCATTGGGTTCCACACTGGATGTGGTGCCTACTTGAAAGAAAAGAAAAGAAAATTAAAAATGAGTGCCTGTGCCCAGGTCTCCATTCCTGGAGACTTGCTCCCTAGCCTTGAGGACTCTCAACTGCAGTAGGTGTATTTCCTCCTGCCCCATCACTGGGAAACCAACATTTCCATCCTATCACTTGCGTGCTTGTAATATTTCTTGCAGCACCCTCTTGCTGCCATGAGCTGTTGGTTTGCTTCTGGGGTACTAATTGTGTGTGTGCGTGTGTGAGTGTGAGTGCAAGCATGCCCTCTGGTTACCATCGATTTCAGATGGTCTCGAGTGGTCTGCCCCTATGCCTCAGTGCTAACATCCAGAGAGTCAAAGATAGTTGAGCATTTATTGACCCAAAGAGGTGGGAGTTCAAGCCTCCCATGCCCTCCTTTCAGCCTTGCCCTTTCATCTGTGAACCCCCGAGAGAGTGACAGCTACTGCCAGTCCCAGTAATCAGTTCTGTTCACAGGCTCTGAAATGTGGCTCCTCAGACTGTGGCTCTGGCCTCAGCTGGAGAGAGAGGGACTAGGGGAGCCTGTCCATTTCGCAGTGGTTCAGATTCTGCAGGGAAATTCATGCCCTGCTTACTGTCTCCAAAGTGGGCATGGGATAAGGGCTCCTAAACTAACTTAATACCATGTGGGAAGGGGGACCAAAGGACTGCTTGGAATCCCTTTTTGTTTGGCCCGATTCTCTAGTGACTGTAAGTGAGTAGTAACTTACAGTCTCTCAGTGGCAGTGGGGAGTTGAGGAGCCTAGGTTACTTTCAGGGCCACAGATCATCCGTGGTCTTCACTTTGGGCAGTGGCCGGACAACCTCAGGCCGCCACTTAGGGCCCGGCAAAGCCTGTAGGAAGGGCCCCTTTGGGAATAAATGAAGAATACGGAACACCCATCCAGAAGGGCTTGCTTTGAAAATGTTCCCAAGATAAGTATATAACTTGATTCTGAAAGTCTTACCTTGTGGGGGCTGGAGGTATCTCCTGACTCCCCCATTGCCCTCTCCCTCCAGTCTTCATACTGCATAGCGACAGGCCAGTTAAAAATCACAGAGGTTGCTTAGAGAAGCAAATCTGTTTGTTAAACTTCTGCATTTGAATGTCGAAAGTCAAAAAGATGGTGGGTTTTGTTTGTACCACACACATATAAAATGCAATCATGGGAACCCATGGGAGGTCATATTATCCTCAGTTTGCTTTAGGAGCTGTAAGTGAGCCCCGGAGAGCTGTGTCTGTGGGAATGAGAGCTGACCGTGTGCGCCTGTGACCACGTACCCACCTCCCCGGTGGGTGGGAAGGTGCGTTCCTATCTGGGAATTCAGCCAAAGTTCTGTCCGTTTTTTCTCTTGGCTCCTGTTTTTACAGTTCTATCACTGTCAGACTGAGGAAAGGGGATAGAAGAATCAATAGAATAGAAGATATGGGCAAATAAATATGTTTAAATTGGGAGAACCAATGAATCCATTGTACTAGCAAGCACTTACCTTGAAGGAGAATTACAGAAGGTTTTATCTCCCTTTTCTAAGAGAAAAGACATTAATATCAACCTTGTGGATCAAAACTTCTCAATATTTCATAGATCCTTCCAGTCAGCTTTTCCCCATCTTTGCCCCAATCCAAGCCTCTGACATCTGCTCGTGCTGCTGCAGCAATAGCCCATGTGGACAACCCTGCCCCATCTTTTGGCTCGGCATGCTGTACCACAGCAGACCATTGAAAAATCATAGCTCTTTGAAATGCCCTCCCAGGGCTTAGTGTTGCCCCGTACACCTCCTTGCCCTCACATCCCACGACTTACCCGCTGGGACCACTGGAACTTGAGTGGCTCCCACCTACACCACCACCTCGTCTCTCCCTACTCGCTGTATTAGTCAGGGTTCTTCAGAGACCCAGACCAACGGTACCTGTACGTATACAGACACAGATTTCTTATAAGGAATAGACTCACGTGATTATGGAGGCTGGCAAGTCCAAAATCTGCAGGGTGGGCCAGCAGGCTGGAGACCCAAGAGAGCTGATGTTTTAGTTCCAGTCTGCAGGCAACCTGCTGGAGAACCAGAAAGAGCCAGTGTTGCAGATGAAGTCTGAAGGCAGTCTGCTAGAAAATTATCTCTTGCTTGGGGGAGGCTGGGGTTTTTTTGTTCCATTCAGGCCTTTAGCTGATTAGGTGAGTCCCTAATCTAATCCAAAAACAACCTCACAGAAACATTCAGAATAATGTTTGACTGTGTTGATAAATATCTGTGCTCCTGTGGCCCAGCCAAGTTGACACATGAAATTAACTATCTTATTCTCTGTTTGTGCTTTGTCATCTGTCTACACTGGACTGCTTCCAGCTTTTTTAATGTGCTACACGAATTCTGACTCTGGGCCTTTGCATGTGCTGCCTATCCCACCCAGAGTGTTTTTCCATCTGGTCCATTCTTACTTACCTGTCATGTGTCAGCTGAAATTCCACTTCCTTAAAAGGACCTTCACTGATCCTCCCAGGCAGGGTTCATCCCCTCAGATACATATTGCTAGAGCATACTGAACTTCCCTTTAATATCGCACTGAGAGTCACTTGTTTAATGCCAGTCTTCCTCACTAGACTTTAGGCTCCATGAGGGCAGGAAGCATATCTGTTTTGCTGCTATATGCCTGGCATTTCCTAGCTATTCACAGATCATCCAATGAATGAATGAATTGAAAGTTTAAACTGCATTAAAAGCTTACAAGGGGGCACATGGCTGGCTCAGTGGGTTGAGCCTCTGCCTTCGGCTCAGGTCATGATCTCAGGGTCCTGGGATCAAGCCCCGCATCGGGCTCTCTGCTCAGCGGGGAGCCTGCTTCCCTCTCTCTTTCTGCCTGCCTCTCTGCCTACTTGTGATCTCTTTCCTCTCTGTCAAATAAATAAATAAATAAAATCTTTAAAAAAAAATCATTTAAAAGCTTACAAGGCTCTTACATAGATACAACCCTGAGGTAAACTGTATTATCTTCCCTTTAACGATTGAAGCCCATAGAGGATAGGGACTATTTATGTAGAATCTGGGCTTCAAATAAAGTAATAATAAAGCACTAGCACTTAGAGCACTTAATAAGTGTCAGGCACTATTCTATACATTTTTTTTTTTTTTTTTTTTTTACTATTCTATACATTTGAGAACTCACAACAACCTAATGAGATAAGTAGCCCTGTAGCATTCATTCTCTGCCTCCTGCTGTTCACTCTGGAGGGTCTACTTCCAGATGTCTCAGGAACCTGGAATCTGGAATTCGAAGGGAGCTTGGTCCCCTCTTCACCCTGTGGTCTTTCTGGACCATCTCCAGTTCTCTTTTTCTCTGTCCCCGTAAATAGGGACAAGAACAAGTTAGCAAGTCTGCTGGCCAAGCAGATGTCCAGTCAAGGAACAGAATGCTGTTCTCCCCTTGTTGAAGTTCCCCTAGTCTGTATCAGAACGTCCTTGCCTCCAGCCACCATGAATAAGCATTTGTGGAGAAATGCTTCTCTTCATAGTCAGTGCACTCTTTCTGTCTGTCTTCCATTTAGATCAGTCTAGCGGGGGGCGTGTGTGGGGTAAGCCGTATTCTCGGAATTGACATCTCAGTGACCTGGGGAAGATGGAGGGGGAATAGTGTCAGATAGTACCTAGTGCCAATAAATAATAAGATTTGGTTTTCTGAAATCCAGTATATCCTTGTATGTTTTGAGGCTAAGCATCTTCCCTGGAAGACTTGAACATACATCTGTGCTCCCAGAATTTGGGGGGATATGGTAGCTAAATGTCTGTTTTATTGTGTTACATTACAAACCTATACCCTAGAAGAACAAATTCCCCAGATGAGGGAGCAGGTCTTTTTTTTTCTTCTGTACCAAGTCACAGTATTAATAATGCAGTCAAATGTGGCTCTGCTATAAAAGAGTTTAATTTTCAAAGGCAATTAGACAATTTTATGGCTGACTTGAAGCATTTGTCTCTAACCACTGAGTTGATATCGTGTTGCTTCCCTAACGGATTCTTGCTGACAGTCAAAGGAGAGATAAGATGTGGGAAGTACAAAGCTTTTCAGTTAATTTATGATTCTGTTAGGTGTAAAGCCTGTAATGACTCTGTGGTTGTTGCCTTTGCCAAAAATAAGTTGAAAACCTGTTTTATGGGAAAGTTCTCTTATGAACTTGAAAGAGAGCATAGGTTAAAAGAAAAACTCCAGAGTGGGGATTGGGGAAGAACAAAGATTTCTGGCTTATCCTTTCTCCTAACCAGTGAATTTATAAAGTACTATTTGGTGAGTAGGGCAATTATTTAGAACAATCTTTAGATCCTATGTTTACATTGTTGACTAGCCATTTCACATCCAGCTGATTCATTCGTTCGTTCATTCATTCATTCATTCATTCATTCATTCATTCAACAAATATTTATAAGTGCTGCTGTGCCCAGGGAATGCTGCAGGCTTTGAGATGAAGTGGTGAACATGGAAAAGGCTCCTGCTCTCTTGGAGCCCCCATGGCATGCAGGGGACTGGAGGCAAACAATATGCAAGTAAATAAATTAATGAACAAGATAATTTCAAATGGTGTTGACTTTGGACAAAAAATAGAAATTGGTAATGTGATAAAGTATGTGGACTTAGGGCAGAAGAGCAGCTACTCCATGCAGACCCACCTAAAACATTACAGACTTAGGGAGCTAGTGCTGGGGAAAGGTTCCCCATTCCTGTCCGTCTCCTACCTGGCTTTGCAAGGTGATGCTGCTCACGTGGCAGGTAGAAATGGAAGCTTTTGCAAAAACCTGGCAAGCCATTAACAGGACTCTCTTCGGACTCCCAGTTCAGCTAAGTAGAGCACATGGCTTCTTCAGGGAAAAGAGGAGAAGGCATTAAAAGTCTTAAACAAGAGTAAGGTTCCCCAATCGCCACCTTAATCAAATTCATTAAAACCAAATGTATATTTAAAGCTTCCTTATGATTAACTTTATTTTAATGTGAGTAATTATATTTGAATTCCTCCATGATGTCTAAAGGTATCTTAATTTAGGAGATAGGGAGAAGTGTGCCCTCCAATGTAAATCTTTGGCTTTTATTAAGTGTTTGTAAGTAGTAAACCCAAAATGCTGGCAGTATAATTTTTTTAAAGATTATTTTATTTTAGAGAGAGAGAGGGAGGGAGAGGGAGAGAATCTCAAACAGACTTCCTGCTGAGCACAGAGCTTGACATGAGGCTCGATCCCACAACCCTGAAATCATGACCTGAGCTGAAACCAAGAATCAGACACTTAACCAACTGAGCTACCCAGGTGCCCTTGCAGTATAATTTCTACGAATTAGCCACTCTGGGAAAAAAAGAACACTGGGTTTGAAAAACTACTACTATAGACTGTTTGCATGTTGCCCCACCCACTGTATTTTGACAGCAGAGATAATAAGACTAAACCAAACAGGAGTTTAACACACACACACACACACACACACACACACACACGCACACACGCACACACACATGCACACCCACATGCACACATACACCCACCACGTGGGGAAAGACCAATGCAAAGATAGGAGTTTGCACTTTTGGTTTCACTGACAACTATGGAATGTGATGCACAGACGGTTGTTTGGTTGAACCCTGTGCCCGACCATAAAGAGCATGCAACCCTTCTCCGTTCAGCAGGATGCTCTGCAGAGAACTCCTGACAGCAGTGACCCGTAATTTAGGGCTTTCCTTCATAGACAGCGTGGAGAGCAAATTTAAGTCAAATGCATTTATTCTGAAAGAATACCTTAGACTATGGCCTATACTTGGCCTAACATGGAAAGTTGATGCCTTCTTGACACTAGGGAGGTAGCATCACACAAAGGTTCAGAGTATTGGCCCCGATTGCCTGGGTGCACATCCCGACCTGACCACCTACCAGTGGTGCAGTTAATCCTGATGAGGTGGCCTGACCTCCCTCTGGTTCATTTCCTCATCCATGAAATGGGCGCAACTCTTTGTGCTGCCAGGAGGATTAAGTGGAGACCTCACCTCGCTATGTGGCTTAGGGTAAGAAGCTCAGAAAATGTTAGCTCTCTTGTCATTCCTGCCATCATCATGGTGGGGTCCACCTGGTGCCCACTTAGGGTTCCTTTTGCCCCTTTGTGTATTCCCAGCTGCCTTTTCTCTGTAAAGCCACATGAAAGTTACATCCCCAGAAATGGCGGTGCTACTAGGAGCAAAGCACATGCTGCCGTGAACTTGACTCTTGAAGCGGCACTGCTCTAGGTCTCAGAGCAGTGGAATGTGCTCTTGGGGAATGCTGCTGTGACTGTCCTCTCCGTGGCCCTGTTGTGCAGAAAAAGACATGTCTGGGAATTTTTTCAGGAATGTGGCTGATCCAGTAGGAGTTGTATCCAAAGGCTTCTCTGTCAGGCTAACTTGAATATGTGTGTATATATGTTATATATAATGTCTACATGTATAATATAATATATATGTTATATAAATTGTATTATGTTTATACATTTTAAAAATACATTTAAAAATATATTACAGCACCAGAATCTGATTTAGCAAAGTGAATGTTCTTATATTATGTGGGGAGATCTTTGGGAAGCTGCCAATAGGCTGGTGGGTCTTTTCTCTGCTGCTCTAGACCATGCTACAAACCTGGGCAAGACGCTTACCTTCTTTTCCTTCATTTACACATCTGACAATGAATATGATGGACACAAAGAGACACTTATTCATTGCAATGTTATTTGTGACAAAAAAAGTGGAAAAAACCTAAATAATTATCAATAAGGGAATTGCCTAAATAAACTAGTATTCCATAGAATACTATAATAGCAATTTTTGAAAAAAGCACATTGCAGATAATATATATGGTAATTATACTAAAATGCACACACACACACAACTCTAAACCATTGAGAGAGTATGTATATTTATGCTTCTATGTGTGCGTGAACCCAGAAATAATCTGGAAGGGATGACACCTAACTGGGAATGTGGTTTCCTACAGGAAGGGAATTGGATGGAGAGCAGGTGGTGGTCAAGGGAAATTTTGCTTTATCATATTTGAACTTTATTTTACAATGAGAATTTATGAATGTATTACTTGCACAATTAAATTTAAAATAATTTCTAAAATAGTCATGAGGCTGAACTCTCTTAGTTTGGGCCTCTGTGACAATAAATAAACAACAAACATCTACTTCTTACAATTCTGAAGTCCAAGACAAGGTGGCCGTGATTTGGTTTTTGATGAGAACTCTCTTCCTGGCTAGTAGACAGCCGCCTTCTTGCTGGGTCCTCATGTGATGGGTGGGGCTCTGGTCTCTTCCTCTGATAAAGGTACTAATCCCATCATGGGGGCCTCAACCTAAGTACCTTCCAAAGGCCCTGCTTCCCAATACCATCACCTTGGGGATTAGGACTTCAGTATAAGAATTTGGAGAAACACACGTTTAGTCTGTAGCACTAACCTATAAGGTTCTTGGAAATCCCCATTGCAGAGCATTAAGTCTGCATATTTGTGAAGATAACACATTACATTCTCACTCCAGGAACCTCCCTCCATACCAACACCCGCCCCCAACACACACACACACACACACACACACACACACACACAAGATTTTAGAGTTTGAACACTGGTAGTTTTCAGATATAATAGCCAATGATTCTTCTTCAACCAAAATCCATGTTCAATTCAGATTCTAAATGTTTAGATGACTAAATAAAATGAACCGTGTACTAGCAGTTAGACTGTGGTCTACAAAGGAGTTTGATCTGCTCTGAGGGCCTGACTAGGCCAAATAAACTGGATATCTTTGTCAAATAACTTAAATCTGGATTAGTAAAAAGGTATGTGACTAAGACGGTAATAGGAACACCCAGGAGATTCAGGCATGAGGCACATGATCTGTGAAAGCTGAATTTATTTGGCTTCAAATCCAAAGTTGTACTTTGGGCACTTGGGTGGCTCAATCCATTAAGCATCTGCCTTCGGCTCATGGGATCCTGGGATCAGGTCCGTCAAGGTCCCTCAAGGGAGCCTGCTTCTCCCTCTGCCTCTGCTTCTCCACTTGAGAGAGAGAGAAAGAGCGGGAGGGGGAAGGGCAGAGGGAGAGAATCTCCAGCAGACTCCCTGCTGAGTGCAGAGCCCCACATGAGGCTCAATTTCACAACTCTGAGATCATGATCTGGCTGAGCCGAAATCAAGAGTCAGACGCTTAACCAACTAAGCCACATAGACACCTGCTGAAGAGTTTTAAAAAGCATATTCTAGATATCTATGTTTGTAATACAAAGGAATAAAAAAAACTTCAACAAAATCTTCTGGACTGGTTGTAATACCCAGAAAACACTGTAAGAGTCCTGAGTTTTAAAAGATTAAGAGTTACCCACAAACAAGCTTAAAGCTAAGAACCCTGAGTGTCTCTGAGCTATGGGTCTTCTGCAAATCCACTGGTGCACTAACCATTATCTGTGGCCTGGATAACTTGTACATGTGTTACTATTTTCTTAAATGCCTGTAGATCAAGAATAAAATACAAGTTTTTCATAGTAGCTTTGGTCACTGGGCGTTTTCCTGACAGCTTAAAAAAAGTTTTATTATAAAACATTTTAATACATATGAAAGTAGGAAGAAAAGCACAATGGACCTGTACAAATCCACTCGGTTTCACAGTTTTCAGAGTATAGCCAATCATATGTCATCTATTCTCCTCTCTTCCAAAACTGGGTTACTTTGGACAAATCCAGATGGCATGTTATTTCATCTGTGAA